>PVHT020000007.1:123649-204911 GCA_004024745.2 Catagonus wagneri
GAGGGAGAGAGAGAGGGAGAGAGAGAGGGAGAGAGAGAGGGAGAGAGAGAGGGAGAGAGAGTGAGTGTATGTGAATGTTAGTTTGTGTTGTGGTGCACTGGAAATGAATCTGACTAGGAACCATGAGGTCGTGGGTTTGATCCCTGGCCTCGCTTAGTGAATTAAGGATTGGGCATTGCTGTGAGCTGTGGTGTAGGTCACAGACATGGCTCGGATCCTGAGTTGCTGTGGCTGTGGTATAGGATAGCAGTTGCAGTTCTGACTGGATCCCTAGCCGGGAACCTACAAATGCCGTGGGTGTGGCCCTAAAAAAAAAAAAAAGCAAAAAATAATAATAATTAAAAAAGAAAAGAAAAGAAAACAAGACTGAATTTGTAGAAAGAGGATGTGGCCTCATGACCCAGGCCCATGACCCAGGTTAGGACTGTGCTATTAAATACGGCAGCCACTAACCACATGTAGCTATTTAAATTGAAGTTTAAATTCAATACAATTAAAAATACAGTTCCTGAGTCATGCTAGCCACATGGCATAAGCTTAACAGGCTACTTGTTACCATACCAGACAGTGCAAGTATAGACTATTTCCATCATTGCAAATGCTTTTTTGAACAATACAGGTCAAAGTCATCTTTGTTATTTAATAAACTGCTCTGGGCCTCAGTTTCCTCTTGTGTAAAAAGGGAATAATACCCACCTCACTGATTGCTGTAAGATTGAAATGAGGTGCTAAATGTGAGCATCCCCAATAATTTTAGTAATTATCGTTTGACAAGCTATGCCTGCATACACAGGTACATAGTTATATACACAGGTAGAGTTTGTTGAGAGTAGCCATCATTCATGGTAGTGGCTGTCAAAGGAGTTACTATCCAGTAGAATAAAGAAATTCTAACTCAGGCCATGTGAAGAGAAAGATGCTGTCCAGGAGGATGGGGCAAAGGACATACTTGTCAGACCGTCTCAGAATGCTGCATCTGAGAAGGAATAAAAAGAATCTGGAAAGCAGTTATCAGAAGGAGCCCAAGACTTCTCATCGGGGGGAAAGAAGATTCTGCAGAAATGGAGAACGGAACAAATCTTGAAACAGACAAAGGACTGTCTTGGGAGGGAGTCAGGACTTGGGGCAGCTGCAGAGATACCCAAAAGGTGGGCCTAACGCAGTATAAGAAAAATGTTTACTACTCAGAGCTATTCAGCAATGGAAATGCTGTCTTAAGGAGAAGAAAGCTGAGGATCCCAGGACGGTTTCAGATTCAGTGGTTCTCAGACTTGAGTCACTGGGGGAGCTAGAGAAAATTCAGATGTTCTGGTCCCACCTCCAGAGATTCTGGTTCAGAGGTGTGGGGTGGACCCACCATCGGCAACTCTATAAGCACCCAGGTGATGGCCATGGTGACACCAGCAAGAGACCGCTCTTGGAGGGGTAACTGCTCTAACACCAGCTGGCTGCATACACTGTGGCACAGAGGGGGCACTTGACACCAAGTGGGAGTTGGACCCTGCAACCTTCCAAACCAGCTCTAGAGGATGGGCTCCCAGTGGATCCTGGGCATTCTAGACTGCACGGATGCCAGGTCTGAGAACCCCGCAAAAGCCAGAGGACCCAAGGTCTCCTGCCAGGCATGGCCTTGTCATCTCAGGCCAATAGCTTTTTTCAGTAGCACAAATGGACATTACCCAATGTTATGCAGCACCAGATGCTCTAGGAAAAAGGCCTGGCATTGACTTCTCTGCATGCATGGTCTCCAACTGTGGATTCCCCAGGCTGTAGAGGCAGTAAACCCCCTGGGGGTGGCTGCGACACCTGGTGCTCAACCACAGTTTCGTGACCAGCAAGGAGACCAAGAGGGACATTCTCAAGGTGACTGCCACGTGGCCATACAAAGCACAGCCAGGGCTTGCCACGCCTCTCGTCCAGACCAGATGTTTCACACAAAGATCTGTGCCTGAATTTTTTTCAATAGCTTCACTCATAAACACCAAATGTGAAAACAACCCCAAAGAACATTAACTAGCAAACAGATACCCAAAGGGACAGACAAGTCAACAATAATGAGAAACAAACAGCTGATACACACAATGGAGATGAGTATGAAGGCTTCATGCTGCATAAGCAAAGCCAGGCACAAAAGACATCATATCATAAGGTACCATTTATATGAAACTTTCGGGAATCTACCGTGACAGGAAACATATCAACCCCCAGGGTGGGTATGGTCAGGAAAGGGACGCCAGGAAATTTTTAAGAGAGATGGAAGGTTCTAGATCTTGACTGCCATTGTTTAAATCTGTTCACTGAGTGTCTGTGCATTTTATTGACAGTAAGCTGCAGGAAGTTAATTCTTAAAAAACAAAAGTAAACAGGCATTTTCTGTTTCATTGAGTTCATTCTGCTTGCTGTTGCACTTAAAACTGGTGTCACTGGTTGCCTCTGGGAGGAAATGAGCGGCCAGGGAAAGAGACTTTTACTTTATTTTTTTTTTGTCTTTTTGCCTTATCTATGGAGGTTCCCAGGCTAGGGGTCAAATCGGAGCTGCAGCTGCCGGCCTGCACCACAGCCACAGCAATGCTGGATCTGAGCTGCGTCTGTGACCTACACCACAGCTCAAGGCAACGCCAGATCCTTAACTCACCGAGTGAGGCCAGGGATCGAACCTGCATCCTCATGGGTACTAGTTGGGTTCTTAACCCACTGAGCCACAACGGGACTTCCGCCACTTTATACTTTTAGACTTTTGAATTATGAGGTGGTCTTAGCCATTTCTTTTAAATAAGTAACATTTAAAATTAAGAAAAAGAATTTATAAACATGGCCCTTATTGGTACAATGAGAAAGACCCAACCCTAAGAGTACTCGACTGTTGCCCAATCTATTTTAGGGTGTGGGAACCCTGCTTCTTAAGGTGGGAGCTATATGGTCTGTTTTTATCAAACTCCCTGTGCTCTGATTGAATAATATTTTTTAAGCCTTATTGAGCATTTTAGTGTTTTTCATAAAATATATCAAAGATAAGAATATATACACACATAGTTTTAAAAGAATTATAACTTGAACACTAGGTAGCCGCCACCACCCTAGTCAAAAAAGCAGAACACTTCCTAAACCCCAGAAACTTCCACATGCTCTTTGTGATCAAATTTTCTCCCTTGGAGTTCCCTTGCACTGTCACTGTAGCGGCTCAGGCGGCAGCTGTGGCAAGGGTTTGATCCCTGCACTTCCATGTGCAGCAAGCATGGCAAACTACCCGCCCCCCAAAAATACTTCTCAGAGTTCCCCATCATGACTCAGCAGAAACGAACCCAACTAGTATCCATAAGGATGTGGGTTTGATCCCTGGCCTCACGCTCAGTGGCTTAAGGATCCAGAGTTGCCATGAGCCGTGGTATAGGATGTAGACTTGGCTCAGATCTGGTGTTGCTGTGCCTGTGATGTAGGCCAGTGGCTACAGCTCCGATTTGAACCCTAGACTGGGAACCTCCATATGCCAGGGGTGCAGCCCTAAAAAAAAAAAAAAAAATCTTCTCCCTCCTCCTAGGGAAAAACCACTCTCTTGATTTTACAGATAAGAATGTCTGTAAAGATAGTATGAGAAAAAGATAGTATATATATGCATGAGGTATATATACTCAGATGGTATGAGAAAAAGAATGCATATATATACATGCCTGGGTCACTATGCTATACAGCAGAAACTGACACAACACTGTAAACCAACTATACCCTTGAAAAAAAAAATCTTCCTTATCTCCTAACCATATGTCCGGGATCAATACTATTTAGTTTTTCACATTTTAAAACTTTCCAAAAACAGAATCATTCCACATATGTTATTGCGTGCTTTTTTTTTTTTTTGCCCTAAATTACATTTGCAAAATTCATCCCTCTTGCTGCCTATAGCTATGGTTTAGTTTCATTGTTATATATGTAATTTCATGGTAGGAATAAATGTACCGCAATTTATTTTCCTGTTAAAATATTCACGGGCACTTTCACAAGACATGCTTAGGTCCTCGCCACTTATAGAAAAAAACAGCTCCAAACACAAAGTATGACATTCGAGGCAACCACTGCCCCAAGATGCATCTCCAAAACACCTAGCCAGTCTCAACTCCCTTCCCTTTCCCCATGTGGCATTACATCAGTTGAGTATATTGGTTGAAACAGTAAATACAATTCCTTAGGACTGGAATATTGTTGACCATATGCTAGATCTACCCAAACCATTCCTGTCCATCAAAATCTGACTCAAGCGTGAGCTCCTTATGGAGACCTCACAGTCTCTATCTCCCATTGATCTCCAAACTGTATCAAAACCAATGACCCCTTCTCTGACTCTGCCACCACACGTGCCTCGTTCAGCCTTGAGTTATTCCCGTTTGTGGTGGTCATGTCTCAGTTTTGCCCTTTCGGTGCAGAGCAATAGAATCTTGCCAATGAGGGGCAGGTAATAAATGTTAGAGTTCTTGAACTCAAACTCAAAATCCTGAAAGCTACTGCTGGTACCAGGCACTGAACCAATCAAAAGTATGCATTTAAAAAGTTAATTTCCACAAAAATGAAATAACACCAAGTAAACTGAAAACATCTTCACTATTGACTGCTTAAGACAAGATTGGGGTTCTTCATGTTTCTAACATTGACCTTTTTGTTTTCCTCATGAAAAAATAGCTTTAGAGTTCTTGGGACACAGAATGTCACATAATAGAAGTTGCTTAATAAGAAGTACACTATTTAGAGAAAACAAAGTCTCTGAGAAGTCTTTTAGTCTCAGAAACAACAATGGGGAAAAAACTACAACATTTCAGGGAAATTAATAAATGGGTCATGAATTTTAATTAACAAGTATTTCAAATTTAAAAAGCAAGACTGTTATCTGTCAAAGAAAATACATGAATAGAATGTAAATTCCCCAAACAGGAAATGAAACAAAACAGATAAACAGAAAGGTATAACTGGATTGAATGTCTGGCCAATGTCTGCCTCTTCACCACACTTATTTTAAAAAATGGATGGAAGACATCACTCCTGAATAATACCAAATATGCTTTTCAATTATTTTATGCAAAAATAATTCCTTTCAATAGATGTTACTAAGAAGACATTATAGAAAAAAATCTTTGCAACTCATGTTACAGAAATTAGCCTAAAGTTAATATAAAAAGAGCTCCTACAAATCAATAGGAAAAAGCCCAATGGCTCAATTTAAAATACAGACAAAATTTGTCTATAAACAGGTAAAGCAAAGTAAATTATAATGGCTTCTCAACACAAGAAAACCATGCTTTAACCTCAGAAAAATGCAAATTAAAATCATATTTTGATACCCCCTTTCACCTATCAGATTTGCAAATCAAAAAGTCTGATAAAAGGCTGTTGGCACGAGTATACAGAGAAAGAGTCACACACGTTGCTGGTTGGAGTAAAAATTGGCAGAACTCCAAGGACGTGCAATAATATAGAGACAGCCATCAAAACTGCTGGTGCACATCCCTCTCAGCCAACAATTCTACTTCTTAGAATTTATGCTACAGAAACACTTGCTTATATGCAAAATAATGCCTGTTCCGGCCTGGCTGCTAGCTACAACACTGAAACAGCAAAAGTCTGGAAACAACCTTAGTCTATCAATAGTTCACAAATTAATCTGTGACACTGATACAATGGGGTTCTATGCAGCTGAAAAAGAACAAGGAAGTGATTGAACACCAAGGAAAAAATAGTCCAGATGGTATTTCACAACTTGTGTAGAATACTATGTATTTTCCGAAATATGCACTATCTGGAAAGATACACAGGAATCTGGTAGCATTGGTTGCTTCTGGGAGGAAACTGGGTAGCCAGAGATAGGCAAGAGAAAGGTTTACAAAGTGTTTATCCCTTTATACCTTTAAATGTTTGAACTATGAGACTGTTAGCTATTTTTTAATAAACAGAATTTAAAACTAAAGATTTGTTTTTAAAAAACATGTCTCTCACTGGTAAAATGAGGGAGACAGCCCTAAGACTGTTGGACTGTTGCCCAATCTAGCATCACACATTATATCATCCCTGTTTGAGCCCTCATGGTTAACTTCATAGCAGGTTAGAGAAATATGGAACACTCTAGAAACATCCAAGTAAAGTTAATTCACATTCGGGGGCCCTAATAAGAAACAGCTCATTTCAAGAGAACAGCAGGTCTAGATCTTCAGGAACACAGATCTGCAGGAAAAGTCTTCAGGTTAAAAGAGCTAATCTAGAAAGGGGCAGGCTGTCCATGTTTTGTTCATTTATTTATTTTCTAACTTTAGGATTAAGAAACCTATGTCCTGTAGGTACCTGTCACTGAAGCTCTGCCTATTCTAGGCTGTGTGGGTCATGCTTGCTATGAAGACACAGTTGCAAACAAAGGCTTTTTTCAGTCCTCCACCAGTCTGGTAACAGATAACAGGGCACATCCTTCACGGAAGGATCAGCCACTTCCCCTGCCTTTAGAGGTGAAGGGTGCTTTTTGAAGAGACAAACCTGTTGATCATGGGCTTTTCAGAGAACATTCCTTTGTATTCTCTGTTCTTCACCCAAACAAGGCTGTTTTCCACACTGTGCACACCTGGGGGTTGGGGGCGGGGTGCTGCACATAATCCTCTTTTTGCCCCTTGTTTTCTCATCAGGGAGTAAAGACAGTAACCCCCAACCCTTCAGGGAACGGAAAAACAAATCATTCAGTGTCCATCTCAGGTGGCTGATGATGAGACCTAAGTCGGTCCAGATATGCTCGCTCTGGGTGCAGGAACGAATACAAGTTCAAGTAGATGTGGTCCTACAGGTCAAGACCTGCGAGTTTCAAAAGGCAAAGGTCAAGTGCGCTTACGCACACCTGTTGACCCAGGTGCAGGCGGGTCAGTCCACCACCTCTCCTACGAGGCTGGATATACACACACGGAGGATGACCACTGTTTACAGGGAAGTGAGCGCGCAGGAAAGTTGAAGTGTGTGTCTATCTGTTCCAGAAAGGTGGCGGGGAAAGTGGGCCAGGGCTGAGACCTTCCTCCGCAGGGTCGGGCGTACACCACCTACACCGTGGCCCGGGGACGTCCTCGGCCCGCCCCCGGCCTCCACCCGCTCCCGGGCGCCCGAAGGTCACCTGCCCCCCGGGCGTCCCCACCCACCCCGAGCTCTCACCAGAACAGCAGGTTGGCCCCGACAAAGGCGAGCAGGCTGCGCAGCGGCCTCTTCCAGCTCAGGAGCTCATCGGCGCGGCCGCCCAGCCACAGCACGGGCTCCCCCAGCAGCCAGGTCACCGCGGCGGCCACCCCGCCGGCGGCCTCCTCCACCTGCGACCCCTCGCCCGCCGCCGCCGCCCCTTTTTCTGGCGCTTTCTCCTCCTGTTCCTCGGCCGGAGCCCGGGGCGGCGGCGCCTGCTCCGTGGCTGAGGGAGCCTGGCATCCCTGCGCGGCCGGCTCCGGGGACGCCGGGCTCGCCATCTTCAGCGGCGCTGGCAGCGGGGACGAGCACAGGCACGCGCGCGGGCGCGCCCGGCTGTCGCGCCGAGAGGGCGGCGGGTCCCGGCGCGGGGCGCGCACCGCGGGGCGCTGGCTGCAGGGTGCCTTGTGACGTCAGCTCGGGCCGCAGCTGGTCGCCTCCCGGGGGAAATGGGTGCGGCCAAGTTCCCGCGTCGCCGGGCGCGGCGGGCGGCGGGCGCTAAGGAGGCGGGTGGCCTCCTCCACCCTCGCCGGGGTGTGAGGGGGCGGTGTCCCGGCCTCGCTTGGGACCGGGAGAGCGTGACCCTTTTTTCCTTTCCAGGCTCCGTAGAGGACCGCCGCCAGCTCACTTATCTAAAAGGAAAGTCATGACAACGGGCGGAATCAGACATCCTCACTTTCTGAAGCTGGGGCCACCAATAGCCCATCCTGCAGCCTTAAAGGGTGTTGACAGGGCGGCCCCTTCCCCTGGCAGCAACCATTCCCCACCTAGGCCCAGTGCCTTTGCAGGGACAGCCTGCACAACCATAGCAGAGGTCTTTAGTCCTCTGGGAATAACGTGATGATATAAAGGTTGGTATGAGAACAGAAGGAAAAAAAGAATGGGGGTCAGTTCAGGAGCGTCTGGCCCTCTCGTTTTACAAGTCAGGAAACGCCAGGGCCAGGCCGCAGCGATGGGGGCTGGGGCTTCCTCTCAGACTTGTGGGCAAATCCATCTGACTCACAGATGCACGCTGGGCTGCAGAGGCACAGGTGAGACAGGAGCTGAGTCACAGCCGAGAGGGGAGCTGAGTAGCAGGACCCCTTGCATGTGTCACCCTCAACTGCGGTCATTCAAAGTGGTCTCTGTACCACCACAGGCATGAGGAGAGGAGCAGGGTGCTGCGAGGGGGGTGGGGTACCAGGGCTCAGGGAAGAAAGATTAGTGTTTATGTTCACTTTTCACTATTGCATTTTTTTTTTCTTTTTAGGGTTACACCCAGGGCATATGGAAGTTCCCAGGTTAGGAGCCGGATCGGAGCTTGAGCTACCGGGCCTACATTACATCCAGAGCAATGTGGGATCTGAGTCGCATGTGCCACCTACACCACAGCTCAGGGCAACTTCGGGATCCTTAACCCACTGAGCAAGGCCGGGGATCGAACCCTCATCCTCATGAATACTCGTCGGATTCGTAATTCGCAAAGCCACAACGGAGCTCCCACTATTTGCATTTTTAAAATGTTCTACTTTTCTCTAGGTTAAAATGGCCTTCCCCTGTCCAGAGGGGTCTACCTATGATGAGTCAGAACATCCTATAGCCTCTTGGAGTTCACTGCTGGCAACAAACCTTCTTTCACAGGATGGATGCCTTCATTCCCAGAGCAATTAAAGCCGGTTGTTTCCAGAGAGCCTCTGGAGAATGTTCTATAATGTTCATTTGGGGGTCATTATATACATTTATACCTCAGTGTACACATATGCAGAAATGCATTGATCCGTACATTGGAGATGTGTGCACTTTATATACGTTATACCTCAAGAGGGTGTATTCCTAGTTCACTCAAAAGTTTGCTGAGCACCTACTATGTGCCCAACACATTGCTAAGTTCTGTGGATGTGGCTTCAACCCACAGGAAGCTCACAGTCCAAGGAGGGGCTGGTGACAATTGTGATTACTGCTGTAATGGAAATAATCACTCGGGGCTACGAGTCCTCACTTAAGCCATGCATCCAAAATTAGGGACATCGGTATAGCAGAAATTATCACAACCTTGTAAATTAACTATACTTCAGTAAAACAAAACAAAAAAAAATTAGGGACATCAGAGTTCCCATTGTGGCTCAGCAATTAAGAATCCAACATAGTGTCTGTGAGGATGTGGGTTCAATCCCTGACCTTGATCAGTGGGTTAAGGATCCGGCATTGCTGCAAGCTGCAGTGTAGGTCACAGATGCAGCTTGTGATCCCAGGTGCAGCTCCGATTTGACCCCTAGCCTGAGAACTTCCATATGCCGAGTGCGCACCCATAAAAAGAAAAAAAAAAAGAAAGGTAAACAACCCCCCCAAAAAAGAAACAAAAATTTGAGATAGAGTGGAAGAGTCAGGTTTCAGAGGGTTTTCTGGAATAGATGGAATCTGCCCTGAATTGTAAGGAGGAGGGAAATAAAATGGGTGTTGGGAAGAGGAGACAATCATTTCTGAGGGAGAACAACATGAGCAAAGTCCTGGACTTGCAAGTGGAGGTCACAGTTCCTTATGTATATTTGCAGGTAATCACCAAGGCCTCGACTGATCCACTAGTGCAGCAAGTTTGGTTTTTGACTTGCAGGCAATGCAGAGTCTCATGTTTCTGACTTATCTCTGAGGAGAATTTCAACAACCTAATAGAATGGCCAGGGAGGCAATGAAAAAACAATGTGGAAACAATCTTGGTATTTTTCTCAAAAAAGAATGACCATCTTTTCCCAGGTGTTGTCCCCTCTCTTGGCCTCAGTGAAGGAGTCTTTTAAAGATAAATGATGCTTTCTTACAGTATCTGGCCTTTGCTTAGCACTGGATACAGCCCAGGGTTGTGAGATCCCAAGATTCATCACTGGGTTCCACAGCTGGAGGGAAGAAGTGCAGGGCAGAGGAGATGAGGAAGCCAATATCCCCATTGTCCAAGCCAGTGTGATGGGCTTCCAGAAGCATGTCTGCAAGATCCGACACATTCCTCCTTCTACCCCGAGTTCTCATTATTGTGGTCCAGATCTGTTGAAGTAGTAAAAGCTGCTGACAGCCAAGACACATAAAAGCTAAATTTTAGGGGGTTCCATAGTGAGCTAGTGGTTAAAGAATCCAGTGTTGTCACCGCTATGGCCTAGGTCACCGCTATAGCTTGGGTTCAGTCCTTGGCCGGTGAACTTCCTCATGCCATGGGTGTGGCCAAAAACAGCTAAACTTTAGTTGCAATTTGTGGTTTGCAACACTTTTAATGATAAAGTTCCCTACTCTTACAGCTCTATGAAATCTTTTCTTTCTCTAAAATAAAATGCTGCACACAACTGTTTTGTACAAAAAGCTGGACTAATTGCTCTAATGTGTCTTTTTCACCTCTGACCTCTAATGATTACCAGTAAATAATTTCACAGGAGCAGACCCTGAACTAGACACATAAATATATGCTACTGGGTGTTTTTCTTTGTCTAATTATCTGTGTGATGTGTGAGTAATATATTCTGTGCTAAGACAACATAAAAGTAATGCTAATGATGCTTAAAATAAAACTTGTCCCTTAGTTTCAACAGCATGTCACGTTTTAAACTCCTGTGGGTAACCTTACCGTTTAAGATTCTCTTCTGAATTTCCCATCTCTGTATACTGGGAACAGAGTGATTAGCACTAGTGAGGTAGACGATTTGAAAATACAGATCCAAGGGAAATAAGGAACTGGGTAATATGTCAGAGGGGGAAAAAAATAGAGAGTGAGAGAGAAGAAAAAAAAAATTGTAGCCACTAAATCTAAGTGACAGTTTAGAAAATAGCAGCTCAGACAAAGAAAGCCAAAATACACACAGGAACTCTTAAAAGAGGCCACTCACCTTTCTCTTCCAAAAGTAGTTAGAAAGCTTGTAATAGGAGAGAAAAACAATCAATAATTAAATCTCACTCCAGGAGGCCACCTAGGCAACACCAAGCTAAGCCTTAGAATGAGATGGAAATGCCCAAGTATTATTTTTCCCCTAAAATGTTTGATGTTAGACGCCTACAGGCGGTCCTTAAATGAAGAGCCATGCACCCATGTTATTAGTCCTGCAAACAGACTCTTGTGTGCTGGTAATTTCATGAAAGTGATCCTGACCTCCTATTCATATCATATCCTCTACTCTGCATTCCTGACTTTTCTTAATTTTTTCATCACTGAGTCAAGAGAGCCTAGATAGTTCACCCTAAGCAAATAAAAACAGGAATATCACACCACGACAGCAACCACAGAGGAAATGGAAAGGAAGATGGTACTGGTTTCCAGGGCCCAGTTCACAGAAGGAACTAGTTATTTCTCTTTTGGGTTGACTGGCTGTTGTATTTATAGGAATTGAAAAATAAAGAAAGGAAAGAGTTCCCATTGCAGCTCAGTGGTAACGAACCTGAGGAATAACTGTGTTCGATCCCTGGCCTTGCTCAGTGGGTTAAGGACACAGCGTTACCATGAGCTGGGGTGCAGGTCGCAGGAAAGTCTCAGATCTGGCATTAATGTGGCTGTGGTGTAGGCTGGTAGCTACATCTGATTTGATCCCTAGCCTGGGAACTTCCATATGCCATGGGTGCAGCCCTAAGAAAACCAAAAAAAAAAAAAAAAAAAAAAAAAAAAAAAAAAAAAAAAAAAAAAAAAAAAAGGGAAAGAAGGGACGGAAGGAAGGAGGAGGGAGAGAGGAAAGCTGCAAACCAGTATTTCTCATTAACATAGACACAAAAATCTTTAACAAATTATTTACAAATCCAATCAACAATGTATAAAAATAATTATGCTTCATGACCAAGTGGGACTTATTCCAGGTATAAGTGGGACTTATTCCTGGTTCATTTTTCAAAAATCAATCATTGCAGCCCAAGGCTAAAAATGAAAAAATTATATGATCATACCAATTGAAGCAGAAAAAAATATTTGACCAAATACACCAGCAATAAAAACACTTGAAAAAAAAAAAAAAGAATTCTAATATCCAAACCAGAATAATCTATGTTTGACAAGCATTCTGTAAGGGTGGCACTTACCAGAAATGAACACCAAGATGGTGGCCGGCCATACACAGTTGGGATACTCAGTTTTAGGTATGCTTCCCTAATAATACACAAAGTGCTTTTCTTTAAAGTCTTCAGGATCTTAATTTAAGGGAACTGAGGTCACACTAGAACAGTTATCCTGAATAGGAGCTATTTATTACACACAGGCACATACAGAATCAGCAAGGATGACTTCTGGATATTAACTGCCAACCCCTTCCCACCGGCCTACCACTTACACCCAACCTGGCAGACCAGGCACTGTTCCGGTCCTGTTGGAGAAGGTTACCAAGAGGAAGTGACTGCTGATTGACCCGTCAGCTGGACACAGGCAATCGGAGGCACCTCCCCGTCCCCTGTCCTTGGACTGTCCATTCTGCCCACCGTTGCCACCGTGGGAGCCGTTCCAAGGCTGCAGCCCTGAGAGATCAGGGTGGTGTTGAGGCCATCTGGACAGTCAATGCGACTGAACCCCATTAAGGCGTCCGGTGGGTGGATGGGTGGATACGCGGTCTCCTCCGATGGGTACTAAGGAGTCTGAGCTTTGGGGCCTTCGGCGAGCTTTCAGCTCAGCGGGAGAACAAAGTGGCCTGGTTTGTGTTTTAGAAAAGTATCTGGGGGAATTCCCTTTGTGGCCCAGCAGGTTAAGAACCTGACTAGTATCCATGAGGACGCGGCTTCCACCCCTGGCCTCACTCATTGGGTTAAGGGTCCGACTTTGCCACAAGAGCTGCAGTGTAGGCTGCAGATGCGACTCAGATCTGGTGTTGCTATGGCTGTGGCATAGGCTCTGTGGCATAGGCTCAGCTCTGATTCGACCCCTAGCCCAGGAACTTCCATATGCAGCCGGTGTGGCCATAAAAAGAAAAAGAAAACTATCCGGGGTAATGGATTATATAGAACTCAGCAGAGACCCTGGAAGAGACTTTTTCTTCATCATCCACCTGTTAGGGGAGAGGAAGAGGGGCAGGTTTGGGACATCATTGGAAAGGCCACTTAGGCAAGTGCGCATGGGGGTCTGCAGCTCAGAGAGCAGCAGGGTTCCTGGATAAAAGCCAGATCCAGGTGGAAGAAGTGGCCTGTCCCAGAGTTTGGCAGAGAGTGGGCCTGGGATGAGTTCAGAGGCATTGACCATGTGGAATGGAGAATGTGATGAGAATTTTTTTTTTTTTTTTTTTTGCTTTTTAGGGCCGTACCTACCTATGGCATATGGAAGCTCCCAGGCTAGGGGTCGAATGGGAGCCAAAGCTGTCAGCCTACGCCACAACTCACAGCAGCGCTGGCTCCTTAACCCACTGAGCGAGGCCAGCTTTCTCATGGATACTAGCCAGGTTTACCTCTAGCCACGATGGGAACTCCCTGTGATGAGACTTTTGCATGAACAGATCAGATGGGGGAGAACCTGGCATATCTGTTGCCAAGTTTAGATACAATTCTGTGAGTGATGGAGAATTCCTGAAATATGTGTGTTATTTGTTGTTTGTTTTTACAAAGGAAGTCATAGACTCAATAGTCCCGTCTCCTGAGGCCCCAGGAATTCCAGCTTGACATCCACCATCAAAGCAAAACTATGATGTGATTGAAATCCAGGTCTCCAAATCAGGCCTTCGGTCTCGGGGGGTACTCTCTCAGTTAAATTAGATCAGTGGAATGCAATGGAACCGCTACCAGAGTTACAGCCCACAGACATCCCTTCAAAATGTGTAGCTGGTTTGACATCTGCTACTAATTTTAGCTCATTAGAAATTAGGTCTTGGCGTTCCCGTTGTGACTCAGCTGGTTAAGAACCCTACTTGTATTCATGAGGATTTGGGTTCGATCCCTGGCCCTGCTCAATGGGTTAAGGATCCAGCATTGCCCTGAGCTGTGGTGTAGGTCACGGACGCAGCTGGGATCCTGTGTTGCTGTGCCTGTGGTGTAGGCCAGCAGCCTGGGAACTTCCATACGCCATAGATGCGGCCCTAAAAAGCAAAAAAAAAAAAAAAGGAAAGAAATTGGGCCCCCAAACCCAGTGACTTTTTAGGCTGGGATAGTGGCCCAGACCCTGTTGAGAACAGACAGTCAGTCGTCTCACATGTGTCCTCTTGAACTCCTTCTGGGATGGATACAGCCAGGGATTTCATGGGACCCTTCAGCTTTATGAGACTCAAGTGCCTTCTGAACCATCAAAAGGATTTTGAAATTATATTTAATACAGTTCACAGTACAGCACATTTGCTTGTGGGCCACTTTACTGAAAATGAATGGTTTCTGGAGTTCCTATTGTGGCTCACTGGGTTAAGAACCCAGCATAGTGTCCATGAGGATGCAGGCTGGATCCCTGGCCCTGCTCACTGGGTTAAGGTTCCAGCATTGTCTCAAGCTGCAGTGTAGGTTGCAGATGAAGCTCGGATTCCTCGTTGCTGTGGCTGTGACTGTGGCATAGGCCGGCAGCTGTAACTCCGATTCGACCCCCAGCCTGGAAACCTCCATATGCCGCAGGTGCACCCCAGCACAAGAAAGGCTTTTACAACTGCTTGTCAACTGCAGTGACCCACCGTCCTCAAGGCAGAGATACTGGCATAAGTTTTGATCCTTGTCCCTCCTCCCTTTTCTCTCTGGAATAACTGTCTATCGGGTTTGCCCGCGACAGGCCTGGTTTATGCTGCCATCTGGCCTGGTTATTCCAAGCTTCACTTTCTTTCTCAAAGGTGTCTGGGTTTGGATGATACATTGTACAGACTCCCAAACATCTCTAATCTGTCAACAACAGCTGAGAAGCCTTCTTCTCGAATGCTCCCACACCCATCTCTCTTGCTCCGCAGTTTCAGAGCCACCTTCCCTGTCCAAGCTCCGTCATTTGCTGCTCAAATGAACGTTAGGAGCCCTCTGCCCCCTTCTTTTCCAGTCAACACTCTCCGCTCCTCTGAAACACAGCTTTCAACATGAAGTGCCACCCAAACGCTTCCCAAGATGCCCAGTTCCCTAGAGCCGCTAAACCTCAATAATCATAAGGCACCTTTTAAAGTCCTAGTTCATCTCTCTCTAAGTCATATTTCTGGAGTTCCCGTTGTGGCTCAGCAAGTTACAAACCTGACTAGCATCCATGAGGATTCAGATTTGATCCCTGGTCTCGCTCAGTGAGTTAAGGATCTGGCGTTGCTGTGGCTGTGGCATAGGCTGACAGTTGCAGCTCCGATTCAACCCTTAGCCTGGGAACTTCCACATACTGTGGGAGCGGCCCTAAAAAGCAAAAACAATAAAAACATAAAAGTTATATTTATTTTTAGGCAGATTAGCTGCTCGCTAATCTGAACACTTGGCTAAAATGGGATGAACTCTTCATTAAGTCCACAAGCCGGCCCCCACTTTCATGCCTCTGCTCACGTAGTAGCATGTTTTCCTGGCTTCTCAAACCCTAGTTCCTATATATGTAGCTCAGCCTGCTTCTGTCCACAGACCCTTCCTCAAGTGCAGGGAGCCTGGATTTCATAGCTTTGAAGATCTGAATATGATTATAGACCTTAGTGTTCAGGCACTAAACATTTATTAAAAATGAATAAACTGATCCCAAGACAAACATGGGTTTTCTCCTCCTACATTTTAACTTACCTGGGAATGAAATACACCTTAAAATCTATGGCATCTTAGAAGCAATACAATACAGTAGATGTCTGGCTTTGTATATAGTAGCTCTCTGAGTCTTGGTTTCCTTGTCTTTTTTTTTTTTTTTTTAAATGGCCACACCCATGGCATATGAAAGTTCCCATGCTAGGGACTGAATCTAAGCTGCAGCTGAATCCTTTAACCCAGGGATCAGACCGGCACCTCTGAAGCGACTTTGCAGCCTCTGCAGTCTGAATCTTTTTTTTTTTTTTTTTTGTCTTTTTGCCTTATCTAGGGCCGCACCCGCGGCATATGGAGGTTGAGAAAAGTAACAGTCAAGTCACTGCGTGAAACTGGCTTTGATTCTGGGCCCCCAAAACAGCTCTCCAGGACATCTGGAGGGAAAATTATGGAAATTTGAGTCCAGACTGCACACAAGGTGATTTTGTTGAATTATGATTGCTTTTCTTAGGTGTGATAATGGCGTTTATGGTGGTGTAAGAGAATGTCTTCCTTCTGCTCGATGCAATAGGCAACATTTAGGGGTGAAATGCCAGGACTGCAGCCATCTGCTTTCAGCAAAAAGGAAGTATATGTTTATAGAGATTTATAACTACAGAGATAGAGGAAATGGGTGCAGGAAGCTCTTGGTGAATCTGGGTGAGTGATATCTGGGTGTTTACTGTACCGTCCTTTCAACTTGGGTTTGAAAATTTTCAAACAAAACAATATCATATGAGCAAATAGGAAGTAGAGAAAGTTCATATATATGTATTTAAAAACAAAGATCCTTTCTATTTCCTTTTGCCTGACTGTGACCTTTGATACTTTCTTCCTTTCAAGAACTCTTGCTTGACTTAAAACTATTGTGACAACATAACATGGAAGTCTGGTGAGGTCTGACATAACATAGCATCAGGAAATGAAATATTTCTATTTTCTCCAAAGAACTGTAGTTTATCTCTTTAATTTAATCTTCTTATATTGAACATCGACTATGTACAAAACCCTATGAGAGGTACCATGCATGATACAGAGATGAACAACAGTATGGTTTCTGTCTTCAAAGGGCTTAAAATCTAACACGTAATCATGGACGCAACACATTTTAATAGTTTTGAAATTAGGAGCTAAACAAATGACTAGGACTAGGGAGCTCATTTTGAATAAGACATAGATAGCCCCTGGAATTCCTGCATCTCTGGAGCACTGGGACTTATGTTCAACACCTGGCCCGGAACAGCGGGTTAAAAGTCCAGTGTTGCTGCAACTGTGGTGTAGGTCACAACTGTGGCTCAGATCCAATCCCTGGCCCAGGAACTTCCATATGTCACAGGGCAGCCAAAAAATAAAAGAAAAAAGAAAAAAAAGACAAAAAAAGGACAGTTCTTGCTATCCAAGAGCCCCTTATCTTTTGAAAAATACAGACACACATTAATGTCAATAGAATAAGACAAGATTTATGAAAAGATCTTTATCATTGTCTAAAAATTATGATCAGGCCTCCAGGGACAGCTTCAGAACCAAGTGTGCCTCTGAGCTAGGACTTGAAGAGTCCGAATGTTTTCAAGACAGATTGGTAGGACTTCCAAGCAAATGCAACAAATTTGCTAAAGCAGGAAAGTATGAAGTGAGCAGGACATGTCTGGGGATCCCCAAGTAGTTGAATATAGCTAGAACTGGGGGTGTTTATAGAGGAGTGAGAGAGAGGGGGCTGGGAATACATCTTGGGCTAGTTCATCAGAGATTTTATGTTATACAGAGGTGTTTGAGCTGTATCCTGTAGGTGATGGGGAGACTTTGATGGTTAAGTGAAACGATCTGATTCTTATCTTAGATAGCTCTGGTGTTGGAGTGGCAGGTGGATCAGAAAAAGATGAGGCAAAGAAATGGGCTAGTAGACATTTGGAATCGTCCAGGTGAGAGATGCTAAGAGCCTTAACCAAGACAGAGGAGGCAGAGACAGAGTAGAGGCAGGAGACAGACACAGCATTAACGGGATCCAGAATGAATGGATGTTGGGAAGTAAAGGAGATGGGTGGTCCAAGATAACCCCTGTATTAGGTTCTCCATAGAAACGGAACCAACAGGGTGTGTGTGTGTGTGTGTGTGGCGGGGGGATATAGGGGAGAGAGATCTAAGGAAATTTTTCATGCAGTGGACACAGGCAAGTCTGAAGCCTAGGGGTAGTCTGGGAGGCTAGAAATTCCCACAGGAGTTGATGTTTGAATCGTGAGTCTGAAGGCACTCTGGAGACAGAATTCCTTCCTCCCTAGAGGATTTTAGGCTTTTCTCTAAAGACCTACAACAAATTGGATGAGGTCCACCCAAATTATGGAGGGTTAATCTGCTTTAGTCAAAGTCTACTGATTTAAATGTTAATCACCTCTAAAAAAATGATAACCTCACAGCAACGTCCAGACTGGTGTTTGACCAAACGACTGGGCGCCAAAGCCTGACCAAATTGACACATCAAATTAACCATCATCACAGCCATTTTAAAGACTGGTTATATTTTGTGCCATTACTAAAATATGGGATAGAGGAGAATGGTTGGGGATAAACCTGGAGGTTAAAACATCAGTTTGGAAAATGTTGAATTTCAGTCGGTCGTGTTACGTGCTCAACTGGAACAGAGCTCAGGGACACATCTTTTGAATGGGCCAAGTTTAGCGATCTTACTGGAAGCCAGAGGACCAGATGAGGCTGTTCCATGAGATGTTGCCTGTTCATTCACTCAACAACAAATGTCTTCTGGCTGGAAGAATGTCTTCTGGGGGATCACGGAGTACCCAAGATAAAGTTCCTATCCTCATAAAGCTTAAGTTTTAGAAGGTTGGCAGGCCACGAGCAAATATTCTCATAGATATATACTTTCAAATAGTGATATGTATAATTTACTGCTGCACAAAAAACATCCCCAAACTTGGTGGCCTAAAACAATTTTATTTGCTCATGATACCATGGGTTGGCATTTGGGGAGAGACCAGCCAGAGTGATGTCCCACATCCATGCCGTGGTGTTTCTGGGTTAGCTTATGCATTTGCCATCAGTTGGCAGATGCTGGATGGTGGTTGGCTGGAGCTGTCATTGGATGTGCCTCAGGTGTCCCCCATGTGGCCTCTTCAGCAGGCTAGTTCAGGCTCCTCCCTTGGTGGCTGGGGTTTGAGGAGGGCAGTCTCCTAACAGGCAAGCACTCATCAGGCCTCTGCTTGGGTCACCCTTTCTAATGTCCCAATGGCAAAGGCAATTCGCATGGCTAAGCCCAAAGTTGTCATGAGAGGGGACAATGGGAGAGCATGAAAATCACAAGGGACAACCATCTAACATGTGCTAAGTGCAATGAAGAAAACCAGTGTTGCTGCGGCTGTGGTATAGGATGGCAGCTGCAGCTCCAATTCAATCCCTAGCTTGGGAACGTCCACATGTGGCAGATATGGCTCTAAAAACGCAAAAAACAAAACAAAGCAATGATGCTGACAGAATATGAGAAAAAGAATGCATATGTATGTATGACCGGGTCACTTTGTTGTACAGCAGAGATTGACAGAACACTGTAAATCAACTATAATAAAAAAATTTAAAAAGCCCACACAATGATGCAATAAAAGACTAGCTTTTTTATATTTGGTGGTGAAGAAAGGCCTTTCTAGGGAGGTGACATTTAAGCCAAGGCCTGAATGACAGTCATTGGTGCAGAATCAGGGCAAGGGGAGGCGTCCTTAATGGCAGGTATCAATTTGCCATCTCACGTGGATAATTCTAGGCAGCATGTCTGGTTGAACAGGAGCAGAAATTTACTTTTAAAAATTCATGATTCTACCAAGCAACAGAAGGCCAGATGGTTTGAAAGACAAAATAAACATTTCAGGCAGAGGCTTCCTACTAGCATATAGATGGGACTTTATCTTTGTCATGATGGGATGTGTTTTATTTCATTTTAGAAATTAGATTTTTTTTTTTTTAACACTAAACATCATTTAAGAGGAAGAACTATGAGAGTGAAAGTAATGAGCCTGGCTTCCTCACCTATATAATAAATTGGATTATAAATCCATTTCCTTCCATCTCCAACATATCTTTTTTTCTACAATTAGCTGACATTTGATTTCTCTCTTTCTCCCTATAGTTTCTTCATGGGGTCACTCCAGCACAGTGGCTGTCAGGCTCCCAAAGCTCACTTCCCAGAGGAGTGACAAGCAAAAGCTGTGACTTCTCATCGCTTTGGGAGCTGAATGGTATCCCTTTTGTCACATTTGATTTGTTAGAAGGAGAGGAGAATCAGACTCTACCTTCTCATGAAGGGTTATCGGAGAATTTATGGGTATGTTTAAAGCCACCACGGCTGGTCCTCTGGCACAGTGGGTTAAGGACATTTTGCCTTCATACATTTCTGAAATCCAGCTGAGCACATGTTGCCAGTTCCAGGATTAGGACTCAGGTCCACTAGTTGGGAGTCATCCTCCATGGGTTCTTGGGTATATCCTCTGAGTCATCCTTCTTTTCCATAAATGCCTATGGATTAAGGACTGTTAGGTGCCTCCCATTTACCCCTTTTGAGAATTAGTGTCCACAGCTGTTATCTTACACCAGTCCCATCAATCGTATGTGGAACACAGAAGGCTTGTCCTTTTAGTGCACAGATCTTCTAGTTAACAAGAATGTAACCAATGAGTTGTACTTTGAGGGCTACAGCCAAGGAGCCTCATTCACACCGGAGCTTGATCCAGATGGCAAGGTCCTGGGCCTCAAGCCTGAACCTGAGGCTTCAGTAGATGGTCTTGAGAAGGAGGGAGTGTATTTTGCTGGAAGGGTGGTTTCAAGCCAGTGGCTGGGGTAATCTGAAGACGCTCATTCCTTATGTTTGAGGTTGAGAGGCTAACCAGTGGGGGATGGTTCACCTGGGCCTCATGGCAAACTCCTTGCAGTCTTTTTTAGCATGGCAGCTCCAGGTTAGGAAGATGTCATTTCAGCCTAGAGCACCTAAGGAGTGTGTCCCAAGAGAAAGGGCTTGTGGAGACAGGTCATCTTTGCTGACCTGGCCTTGTATGCCAGTAAGACTCACTTCTACCACATTCTGTTCATTAGAAGTGGAGTTGCCACGCCTGGCCCTTAGTCACAGGAATGAGACTTCACCTTCTAATGGAATGTGTACCAAGTTGTTTTAAAATTATCATACACGCTCAGTAGCAACGGAGGCTGGGGAATGTATTCTGCAGCTTAACATCCACTGCAAACTAAAACAGGGGAATTCTACTAAAGGTAAAAGGAGAGAACGGGCAGGTTACTGGGGGATGGTTGGTAGTCTCTGTAACAGGCAGTTTTGTGGAGGAACTGAGGTCTAAGCCAGCTTGTCATAAATGAAGAAAATATGAACAGGGAGAAAGGTCGTTTCAGGCAAGAGAAGAATATGAACAGAAAAAGGAAGGATTCACTTGGAAAAGGGAGTCATCTGGGCATATGTGTCTGCTGAGGCTAAAAGTGTACGTCTAATTAGAGGAAGCAGGTGGGGGGATGGTAGTAAACCATGCCTCACAGAATGGCTGAGGCCACATAAAGAAAAATAGAGGAAGTAATAGGATTTTAACATAACTTTGTGATACGAGCAAGATTTCAGAGTTGGATGAACCCAGATTTGAATTCTCCGTCCACTGTAGTTTTGTGATTTTTCACCTAGTGTGATAGACTACAAAAATGGCCACAACTCTCCAACTTCTTGCTGAATGACTCTGCAGCAACTTCCATCAAACCCTAGAGTCTGTTTCCCCATTTCTTGGCTCTGGTCTGGCACTGGGTCCCGATTAAGCCAATATAATGTAGCAGAATTAACCATGTGCCTGTTTTAATTTGTTTGTTTATGGCATACGGAAGTTCTCATGGCATATGGAAGTTCTCAGGCTAGGGATTGAACCTGCGCCACAGCAGTGATGCCAGGTCCTTAACCCACTACGCCACAAGGGAACTACCCATGTGCCTGTTCTAAACCTAAGCCTCTAGAGGTTTTGTCCCTCCCTATCAGCTTTCTTGAGACCTTGCCAACTGCCATGTGAATCAGCCAGCACTAGCTAAGTGAGGGATGAGAGACCTCATGAAGCAGAGCTCAACTGTCCCATCCGAGGCACACACTCAGGAGGAAGCCAAGGCAAGATCAACAAAGGCGACTGACTGCAGCTGACCTGCAGAGTCCTGAGTGAGATCAGCAGGGTGAGGCTGGCTGAGCCCAGCTCAAACTGCCACCTACAGAACCGTACCCCAACAAAAAGATTGTTGCCTTAGCTACTAGATGCTGGAGTGACTTGTTACACAGCAAAGCTGTTACAACTAGTTAAATAAGGTCCTAAGTCTCGGTAAATAAAATAGGGTTGCCTGCACTTACATCATGGCTACTAGGACACAATGAGATGATGGTGCTGCTGTACCAAGCCTGAACCATCATATGGGCTGAGTAAATGGTAACTAATGCCATTGGTCACGTCAGAGAGAGACAGTCAAGGGAAAAACACAGTGAAAGGAGAGCGTAAGGAGGAATTACTCAGAAATCCACATTTTGCTCCCTTTTGCTTCATGGATTTTCTTCCTTTGCTTGTTCCATCAACGTGAGCTCACACTACACGTCACAAACTCTGCATTTGTTTGGCTCATTATACACCTCTGAAAACTCTCCTTTGCATTCTTGCTTTCTGGACCTTCAACATATATGCAATGATCCGTATACTCTTGCTATGTCACGATCGACTTCCTGTTTGTGTATTTCTATATTTTACTTCCAACTAAGCAAGTCTAAGTAAGCAACTTAAAACTGTTTTGAGATTTCCTTTGAACACTGCACTGAGACCGAGTTTTGCTTTTTTATCCAAACAGCAAGAATTTAGTGGATACTTCACAAATGAAAGTCAGTTACATTATGTTTTGGTTGGTATTTGCTCCTTGGGGTTATCTTATCTCTAATCAAGAGGCTTATTAAATTTCCTCAGTGTCAAGTCACTAAGTAGACCTATACAGAACAATTCCCCCAAGAGATCAGAGTTAGAGGAATTATTCATTTTCTTTCCTGGCCTGTCAGGAGGGAAGAGTGAGAACTCTTATTTAGCAACTGGTTCCCACCAAGCAAATGTCTGGATGCCTCAGGGGCAGTAGGCCCTGTTTATATGTCTCACACTGCTCATCAACTCTGATCCTTTTATTACTTGAAGGAAACCATAAAAATCCCTGGCAAAACTAAAGATAGGCACCGATTATATACTTTGAAAATATCTTTAATGTTCCTACATAATTTTCCCCTCCCTCAAAATGCTTTAGGCTTTTGAAGCCACCTTCTTTTTCATTCCTTTTCCTCTGAATTAGATGCCAGTTTTTCTTGAAAAAAAAATCATTACTTTTTGGCTTTCTGCCTTTTTGTAGGGCCACACTCGCGGCATATGGAGGTTCCCAGGGGAGGGGTCTAATTGGAGCTGTGGCCGCAGGCCTGCGCCAAGGCCACAGCAACGCGGGATCCGAGCCACCTCTGCGACCTACACCACAGCTTACAGCAACGCTGGATCCTTAACCCACTGAACGAGGCCAGGGATTGAACCCGTAACCTCGTGGTTCCTAGTCGTATTTGTTAACCACTGAGCCATGACAGGAACTCCGAAAGAAATTATTTATTGATGTGTCCTTTCCATAGGATGCACGACCCCACCATTACCCGCTTTAGGGAGCCAACCATGCATCTTGTTTCAACTCCGCACGCGGTCATGTCACTGCGGACCTTGAAATCGGCACGGTGGGGATGGTGGCATCACAAAAGTCAGCAGTCACTATCGAGTAGGACTGTTTTGCCCTGGAGAGGCCGGTGGATAACAATGGCTGGCATTTCACCGCTGCCAGAGCTCCGGGCACCTGGGAATTCCAACTCTTGTCATCCAGAGTACAGACGCTGGGTTTCTAGGTTGGGGGACTGATCAAAAGAGGATGAAAGGAAAGCAGGGCTGAGATATGTGCTGAGTCAGAGATAACGTGGCTGGAATGTGGGTGAGGTAGTGTGTGCACAGGACAGGGTTAGAGGCACGCGGGGGCAGAAAACACAGGGTGCATAGCAGAGACTTCTATTTTTGTTAGAAGGTTGTAGAGTTTTAAGTAGAAGAGGGGTATATTTGGATTTGTTTGATAAAGATTCTCCGGGCGTCTGGTCTGTGGAGAACAGCATATATGGGTGTGTGTTGGGGGGGCAGCAAAAGTAGAAGCACGGAGATCAGTGGAGACGTCATCAGGGACCGGGACATGTTCACCTTCATCAACCCCTGACGCCTTGCTCCATGCCACCTCCACCGTCACCCCTGTGCTCATGCACCTTTAGGGGCCCTCCCCCCAGGAATTCTTTCCCCGCTGCCACAGCACAAGACGACCTCAAGGGTGTACCAGCTCTTCATGCTGGTTCCCCTGTCCCCTGTCCCAGTCGCACGGATCTACCTGCTTTGGACACCCGCAACACTGCCTCCGGGAACTCACCTGACCCTTGCCGTGTCACCGTGTGTGGTTACTGAGCATTTTCACTTGCCTTTACAACTTCTTGAGAGTGGAGGCTGGGACCTGTTCACTATGTCTGGCTAAGCTTAGCTCCTGTGATGCTCCCAGCGGGCACCGTGCTGGATTTCTTGGGGAAGACAGTTTCTGTCCTGGGGAAGCTCTAGTCAGAATCTGGGGACAAGTAGAAAGGGGAGGCGATGCTAAGCCAATCTGTGCTGATGACAGGGACAGAGATCAGGAGATTATTACAAACAGTGGGGATGGGAGCACAAAGCATGATCTCAATGAAAACGTGACATGTAGAATCAAAATCCTTACCATAGGAGTTTCCTGGTGGCTTAGTGGTCAAGGACTTGGTGTTATCACTGCTGTGGCTCAGGTTCCATCCCTTGCCTGGGAACTTCCATATGCTGCAGGTGTGGCCAAAAAAAAAAAAATAAAATCTAATTATACTCAACAATTGGCTCTGAGAGAGACAGTATCTTTTTTATGGCCACACACAAGGCATATGGAAGCTCCTGGGCCAGGAACTGAATCTGAGCAGCAGCTGTGACCTACACCATCCTTAACCCACTGCGCTGGCTGGGATTGAACACGATTCTGCAGTAACCTGCTGCATTCAGACTCTTAACCCACTCCACCACAGTGGGAACTCCTATACTTCTATAATTACCCCAAACAGGGCTCCACAGATTCTCAACAGAACTAGAGTAAATGCTTTCAGCTTTGTGGGAAGTCCTATCACAACTGATCAACTCTGTTGCAGGACAATCACACTTGCAGAGACCGAACGCATCAACAAGCAAAACCCCCCCAAACTCCACCTAAGTGTACTCTCTTGCAGAATTAAAAATTAAGATATGAAAAAACTAGGTTGTCCACGTAAGTCTGCAGTAATGCCCTATTTCATATTGATGCCTTTCTCTTTGACACAGTCAAAATTACTCCACTGATCATGTTCAGACCTCTTAATTTCACACACAAAGGAGTGCATGTAAATCTGGTAAATTCAGAATAAACTCTGTGGATGGAAGAAGCTCAATGTCAGTTTCTTAGTTGTGGTATTTTCTGCGGTTGTACAAGACGTCACCCTTGGAGAAACCCGATGGACGGTGTTCGGGCCTCCCTGGGCATCCTCCTGCAACCTCCTCTGAGTCTGCAATCCTTCCTAAATAAAATGTTAAAACGAAGCTATTGATGTGTAGAGAGGCTTTGTGTAAAGAGACCCAGGTTTTAGTGGCGGTGCTGCTGCAGGGCCTGAGCCAAGTCCCTCTGTCTTTCTCTACCTACTTTCTCTTATTGTCGAGGGTACAGGGCAGCCTGCTGGGGGCCGAGAAGCCACAGGGGGAATCCTGAGTGCTGAGCCATGGAAAAGCCACTTCCGCCCACTGCTCTCGGGGCCTGAAGCGAAAACGGAGCCCCCAAACATCTGAGTCTTGGCTCACCTCCACCTCCTCTCGTCACCTTGATGTTACAGATGCTGAGGCAGCGCTTGGTTTCAGGTCGCCTCCTAAGCGCTGTGCAGTGGGAGGTGGCCGCTCCCGGACACAAGTGGTAAGAGGGGGTGCCACTGCGGGGGTGGGTGGGTACGGCTGCTACTCCCATCCCACATCTGGCCGAGGAGCCTGTGCAGGCGGGACCCACGTCCCCAGCTGGTTCTTTGGATAGACTGGTCACTAAAAGGAGCTCCCCATGTACCCTGCTCACATTGTGGAGGGGAGGTGTTATAGGACCATGACTCCGCCATCAGGGGTCTTGGGGCTTAGCAACAGGAGATGGGGTGACATCCACGTTTCAGGTCCTTCCATGTCAGTGATTTCATCAAATCTGGTCGTTTACCTCCTCAGCTTTCTTGGACTCGTGCTATGTGTCTAAAAAACAGCTGAGACGTCTGCATGTTTGCTTTTAAGACCTGGTGATCAAGTGCAGGACCCATACAACCTTGACCCTTTGAAACCCAGAGCACTAAAACCCCAAACCAATAAAAAAACAAGCCCATATGGTATTGATAGCCACCGCATAAAGACAAGATACTGCATGTTAGCTAATATCTTTTATTGGCAGACTTTCTCTGAGCCAACAATGATTCTGCATGGCTGTCCACAGGGATAAGGCAAATTTCTTCCTTCTTTGCGGGTAGACTTAGTTGGCCTAAGTCTTTACAAGCTTTCTGTATAAAAATAGAAGTCCAAGACCAGATGATTCTCCTGGTCCAAAAGGCCGATTTATTTACAGGGGCCGTATTCAGACCTCCATGATAAACTCAGGATAAAATATGTGTTTATTAAAGTCTCAGCATTGAATGTCAGGGTCCTTTAACGATTTGCTTGTGTGTGTTACACTTTCAGGGCAGGTAGCCTCTTTCTCTCATCTTCAAACCTGGTTATGTCACAATCTACCCGGAGTGATACAAGCTAATCTTCAAAGAGACACTTTTTTTTTTTTTTAAAACTTAAATCTCTTAGAAACTAAAGACTCCAACATGACTTCATAGGGTTCTAAAAACAGCACTGGAGCCAGCTGTTTAAGAGTGGTTTATAAATACAGTTATTTGTAGGCTGCATATCCGTTTATAATACAGCAGACACAGATTGCAGATGCTGCTACATGTAAGACGAAACTGGAGTCAAAATGTGGCTTTTGCAATACAGCAACGGCAGGAAAATCCAGGATTCCAGTCTGTTAGTAAAACCTCCTTGGAAAGGAAGCGCAGACACCTCCAACTCTGAACTATTAAAATATATAGATGGTACCCCAGTGCACGCCCTCTTTTCCTCTGCTCTCAATGCTCCTGGAACAACGATGAAAGTGATGGGTTTGCTTATGAACACATGCATGCTTGGGCAAGCACACAGACTTCAAAGATGAAACAAAGAGGAAAAGTTAATACATATCCGCTAGGAAGGCTGCCAGCAGCGCTCCAACTAAAATAGACTGTCCTCTTGCTCTCCCTCCGTCCCCCCTCCCCACTCCCTCACCTTCCCTCCAAGGAGAAATCAGGCTGGGAAGTTAGTGCAGAATTGATGGATCAGCACCCGCCCACACCCCCCAAGCTTAGGAAGTCTCTCAAGGGGTGGGGGGCAGCATGTCCCTTCAGTAGCACAGTTAAGGTGGATTCGTGTAGGTTCCACAAATTAAGGCACTTCTGGCTGCTTTGGTGGCAGCGTGGGTATCATTTCCTCTCTTTTTAAGGCATGTGTCATCTAAGAGAAGTAAAGCTTTGGAAACTGGGCTAAGGTTGACAGCTGGATACATGGTCACTGGAGTGGACGGGGCAGAAGGTTCCCCGAGACACCTTCTTCCGACGAGGGGCTTCTGGAAAGCCTGGGTGGCCCCACTTTGCACTCCAGGTGCGGGAGCCGGTTGGGGCTGCAGGTAGTGCGTGCAGATGCCGCATTCACGTGGACTCCCGGCCGCCTTCACCTGGAGCTGCCCTGACTGCTCACGGAGCGCGAGGTGCTGTAGCGCTTCTTCACAATCATGCTGATGTAGGCTTTCATCAGCTTGGCCACGTCCACCACCTGGCGGGGAGCAGAATGGGCACAAGGTCACCAGCCTCCCTGGGGTCAGGGGGCCCGGGATAACGACCAGGCAAGGCAGCCTCTGCCCAGCGGGGGCAAGTGGGGGCCATCCTGCCAGCAAAAGCCAAGGGGCCTGATGTGAGAATCCACGGACTCCACAGTGCAGGCTGCCTATGCAGCCCCATGTTCATCTGCTTTTCCCTATTCCTACTCAGGAAGGAGAGCACTGGCCGGCTTTCCCAATGCGACGCGCGCCACCTGGTGGTTGCCTGATGTAATTGTCGGATTTTGCAGGTGAAGTAAAGCCCCCACGGGATGACGCTTAAGTGGGCAACCGTGATTATAGCTGGGGTCACTGTAACCACTTAAAAAGAAAGGGGAAACGACACAGCCCATGGTCACAGCTTTTAAAGACTGGATCCCATCGTGCTGGTCAACTCCTCACAATGACTCTGGAGAAACAGAACTGAGGCTTGAGGGGCTGGCAGAGCTGCGCTTGTGGGTTTCTGCTTCCTGCCAGCTCCCAGCTTGCAGTAGTTATTTCAGATGATACGTTCGCTGCCACCCCTTCTGGCCGGCCCGTCCCTCCTGATGGCCTGGATCCCTGCGAAGATGTCCCTACTGACTTCCATTTCCCTGTTCTCTCTTCCACTCCAATCTCACCCCACATCACTGTAAAAGCACTGTTGTTGAATACCACGCACAAAGATCCCATGGCAGCTCCCTACTGTCCACTGCAATAGCCTAAACCCTGCAGCCTGGCTCCAGAGACCGTCTAGTGAGAGGCCGCGATCTTGTTCCAGCTCAACACCTCCTGCACCACATCCTTGTCTGATCACTGCCTCCCAGCACATCCTCCTCATCACTCACACCAACAGCCGAATGGGCAGCATGTGATTTCTGACCATTTCCAAACTTTATGCGTTAGCAGCTCCCTATATGGGTCCCCAATAGGGTTCTTGTATTACCAGCATTATTACCGCCACATTTTAAGCTTTGGAACAGGATGGCATAGAAGGGTGTGTGTGTGTGTGTGTTTTCTTTTTTTTTTTCTTCTTAGGGCCGCACCTGCGGCATATAAAGTTCCCAAGCGAGGGGTTGAATTGGAGCTACAGCTGCCGGTCTACACCACAGCAATGCGGGATTCAAGTCTCATCTGTGACTTATATCACAGAACACAGCAATGCTCAATCCTTTACCCCACTGAGTGAGGCCAGGGATCAAACCCGCATCCTCATGGATACTAGTCAGGTTCTTAACCCACTGAGCCACAACAGCAACTCCCATAGAAATCTTTTTTTTCTTTTTCTTTTTTGCTTTTTAGGGCTGCACTCGCGGCATATGGAAGTTCCCAGGTTAGGGGTCGAATTGGAGCTACAGCTGCCGGCCTACCCCACAGCCACAGCAACGCGGGATCCAAGTCGCGTCTGTAACCTACACCACAGCTCATGGCAACGCCAGATCCTTAACCTACTGAACGAGGCCAGGGATCGAACCTACAACCTCATGGTTCCTTTTCATATTCGTTAATCACAGAGCCACGATGGGAGCTCCCAACCCATAGAAATCTTTTCTGTGATTTTTTTTTTTTTTGTGTGTGCTAGAATCAGCTCTGTCCAGGATGGTCTGCCCCTCGCTCCCTCCTGCTCTGGGGACATGGCCGGATCCAAGTTCCCCCAGCTGCCATCCACTGCCACATCATCTAGTAATTCTCACAGGGCTTTTACTGCCAAAGGATAAAGAAGAAATTTGGGGCTGTCCGATTTTGGCCCGTGAGAAGCCTGCAGCCGGGGTAGGCAGTGGGGGCCACCAGACTGTATCTTCCTACATCTTAAAGCGAAACATCCAAATAAAATTAGTCAAAGGCATCAGGAAATGGGGTGCTGCTTTTCTATTTGGCCAAGGCCACAGACCAAAGATTCAGCTCTTACCTCACTGGTTTCAAATAGCAGCTCCCTCTCATCGACGACGATCTTGTATGTGTTGGCCAGAGGGGCCCCAAAGGAGAGGATGTGCTCATACTGGAAGACTTCCAACGGCCTCCCCTCCCCACGCTTGTAGACGGAAACGGCATCCGCGCTAACGCCCAGCCAGAGGTCCTGGGGAAAGCCGCCTTCCTTGCACTGTGGGCGAGAGTCAGTGCAAGGGTTAGAAACGGAAACAAGAGAGGCTCTAATTCAAGTGCACTGCATAGACTATTAAACACATTACACATGTCTTCATGCCTGGGGCGGGGAGGGGGCGTACGGAATTGAAATACGGCTGTCCTGCTGGATTTCTGACCGGCTGATCCCATGCATTTGGGGAACCCTCACTGGTAAATCCAATTTCCGGCCTGGACGCCCCACATCTCAACAATATTACCTGATGTTGTAATGGCCACCTGAATTAGTAGCGTGGAGTTGGCAGTAGCTGCAGAAATTGACAATGACTCCCCGGCAAATCAAGCAGCCTGAGCCAGGGGGTACCATCTTCTATCTCTAGTTCTGCCTCCAGTCCTGTTCTGGATGATCATTTAAAAAAATTTTTTTTTCTTTTTACGGCCACACCCGCAGCATATGAAAGTTCCCGGGCTAGGGGTCGAATCGGAGCTGCAGCTGCTGGCCTACACCATAGCCACAGCAATGCCGGCATCTGCAACCTATGTTGCAGCTTGTGGCAACACCAGCTCCTTAATCCACTGAGCAAGGCCAGGGATCAAATCCGAATCGTCATGGACACTGTGTCAGGCTCTTAACCTGCTGAGCCACACTGGGAACTCCAAGATGATTGTTTTTCAAATAAAACAATCTAGGATCCCAGAGGGAAATTCTCCAAATCTATGCTGAGAAGTTTTGGCTCCTCTTAAAACAACACCTGACAAGGAACAGCAGTGACCAGCTGTGTGTACGGTGACTGACCTAACTCGTTTAATAACCGACTTTCTTGCACGATCAGCAGTGGGAAAATAAAAGCCGGGATACAGATGACAACGGAGGCCAATGGGACTCAGGAGGGGTACACACTGGGGACAGTGAGAACAGGAGGTACTTGTATATAGCATCTGACTTGTACTTAAAAGCAAATGTAACTGAATCAACAACCAACCCACTGAAAGACAGCAGCCAATGAAAAGTCATGAAAAGGATCCTGGAAAATATGTTCAAGAATTAGATTTTTATAGAGCCTGATTTAAAAGTCATGAAATAACATGGTGATTGACTATGATCATAAGGAAAACAGACACTCATCCATCTAGAACAGGGGTTGTGGCCAACTTAGCTGTTTAAGGGACACACGGTAAATATTTTAGGCTTTGTGGTCTCTGTCACAGCTAAAATGTTGCTACCATTTTAGTGTAAAAGCAGCCTGAGAAAAATACATAAAGGAATGAGTATTGCTATATTTCAATAAAACTTTATTTACAAAAAAGAAGGCGGGCAGGATTTGGCCACTGGGCAGTTTGCCAAGCCTTGATCTAGATCATTAATAAGATTTTCTTTCAATAAATGGTCTACTTTTTCTAAAAGGATATTAATCAGTACTAGGCTGATGTGAATTTTAGCCAAATTCCAATCGTGTAACAGAAATTCCTCCTTATAAACAGTTGTGGGAAAAAATAAAAATCCAAGTCTATCCCAAATTTCTAATTTTATGTATAAAGTCCTGAAAAAATAAAAAAAAATGTAATGTAGATTTTTACCAGCCCTTTTTTACTGGATCTATAGCTTGAATAATATGGAGTTGGAAGTTATTTAAGAATAAGTGACATATCATCAGCTCTCTGGTGGTCTAGCGGTTAGGATTCAGCACTTTCACCGCTGCAGCCCAGGTTCAATCCCTGGTCTGGAAACTGAGATCCAACACAGCACATTGCAGCCAAAAAAAAAAAAAGGTGACATCTTAATTTTCCGGTCACTTCCATTATTATGAAAGCATTTACTATAAAGGAGGAAACAAACCTTGGGTAGGTGGTAGGGGTGTTAAGAGTAAAATGTCAGGGGCTCTAACAGAAGAGGGTAAGAGAGCAAAGTGCTCGCCCTGATCTGCCCTCCCCATGAACTTGACCACGGTCACACTGACTCAGGTGCAACCTGGGCCAAGAAGCAGCAGCTGACTCTCACCTCCACATCAAAGAGCGTTGACCCGTACCCAGGCCACTCCTTAATCAAGGCCATGTACTTGGCCATGGCCTGTTCCTGGCTCATCCCCTGAAACTTCTTCCACTTGTCGATGATGCTGGCTCGCGCAGAGGACACCTCCTCCTTGACCCACATGTCCAGCATCTGCTCCTCCTCCACCTTCTGGCGCACGGCGGCCCCCGTCCGGAAGCTCCGCCGCAGCGTCCCCTCCAGGAAGCTCGTGCGCCTCTTCTCCAGCCGTTCGCTAGGTGTGAAGCTCTTGGTGGACTGGCTGATGCGGGCCTTGAGCCTCTGCAGCGAGTAGACCTCCTCGAGGGGCGGGACGGTGGCGTGCAGCGTGTAATCCCCCTGCAGGTACTGCAGCCGCAGGGCAGCCAGCACCTGCAAGTTCTCCTCGGGGGCCGGGTAGTGGCCACGGATGACGGCTTCGTGGGCCTGCAAGCAGGTGGACGAGAGCTTCAGGGGTGCGGAGGGATGCCCGGCCAGCCCGCTCCCTCGTCCACCTGTGCCTAAGCCACCTTCTCAAATGCTATCTTCCCCAGAAATTGTACCCTATTCCCCATTTGCCGTTTTAACTCCCTCCTGGACACGGATACCACTGAACACATGTATCTTATTGCTTACCGTCTCTCCCCCTCCTTCTCTCCTCAACCAGAACAGTTTCTGGTACAGGAGTTCAAATAATAGTTGTAGAGTTTTATTCTACAAATGAATGAAACAGCAGTCGACCTTGTCCACGGTGGGAAGTCCACTGCTATGTGTGATGTCTTGCCCTTTTTTTTTTTAATTTTTAATTAAAAAGATACGACACCTCCATGTTTACTGTAGTGCATAATCGCCAAGACATGGAAACCAGCTAAGTGTCCATTGACAGATGAATGGATAAAAATGTATATATACATACAATGGAATACTAGTCGGACTTGAGAAAAAAAGGAAATCCTGTCATTACAAATACTATATAATATCCCTCACATGTGGAATCTAAAAAAGCCAAACCAAACCAAAAACTGAACTGGAGAAAACAAGAGAGTTGAATAATGGTTTCCAAAGGCTGGGGGTGCAGTGAGGGGATGGAAGAGAGGCTGGCTTTTTTAGGCTACATCCTTGCAACTAGTAGGTAAAGAATCCCTGGAGATCCAATATAAAGTGCAGGGATTACAAACAACAAAACTGCACTATATATAAACCTTAAACTTGCAAAACAACAACAAAAAAAAACAAAAAAAAACACTGGATCTTATCTGTTCCCGTTACTAGAAAAAATACAATCCTGTACTTCGAGTGATCTCTAAGGACAGGCAGCTCATGCAGGGGGTTGGGGTGGGGGATGGTGGGTGGTCTGTGAGTGGGTTTCCCCCTTGCTCGCCTGCAAAGAAACCAGAGAGCTCCATTCACCTGTTCGAACATAAACGCAAATTCCACGCTGTCTTTCGGCACGTTGTCTGTGTCCAGGAAGCAGTAGAGTTTGAAGTAGAACCTCCAGGGCTGATCACCCACCTCTGATATGGCAGCCAGCCTAGAGACGGAAGTCAAGAGAAACTCAGACAGCAAAGCAAGAAATGGGCCAGGGGTGGCCCATGGGTGTATTCTCTATAGCAAATAGGCAGCCTTCAGTTAGCCTGAGCTAACAAGTATTTCTGAATGTCTCAGTCTGGTTAGCCCTAGCTAAACATTGTGCTGAATCCAGAGGAAAAAAGAAACAAAGCCTATTTCTTCATTTCCTCTACCAAATCTTGAGTTGTAATAATAATATTTAGAAAAATAATAATATTTAGAAAAATTGACATGAATCTTGGGCTGTGTTTACACCAAGAAGGAGTATCTTCTGTGTTACATGGGGGATCTGAATGTTGTAGGGCCAAGAGATAAAAAATGGGGTTTGAAGAACTAATAAATTGGCTTCTACCTACTCACCCAGCTTCAAAGCTAATGACAAAAATCTAAGAATCAGAAAATTCCAAGGTAATGAGGACAACAGAGAACCAAGAGAGAGAATGGGGCAGAGGAACAATGATGAGGGGGTGAAATCATATTTGAGGAAAAGACCTGATATATCCAGGAACCAAGAGGAACAAGCCAAAAGAGATTGGGTGCAAATTAAATATGCTTCAACACAGGTGAGAAGCACACTGAGGTCAAAACTCAACAGACGTTCAAACCCTCCTCCTCTCCATTTCTTTTCTCTGATCTGCTGATACTTCTGGGAAAAGGAACTTACTTTTCAAACTTCGCCAACACATCCGCTATGATGGTCCGGCTTTCGATGGCTTTGTCGACGTGTCCGTTGTACTCAAAGAGCGCGAACATGTTTCTGCTGTCCTCCATAGCCAGGCCTCGGATCAGCTTCTCCACGACCTGGAAAACATGAGGTCTTCAGCCTCCAGAGCTGTGGTTTCAGAAGGTGCCTTTGTCAGAGCCCAGAGGGAGCTGTGGGCAAAAGTGAGGGTCCAGGCAGTCTCCTAACACTGCTGTGTGTGGTCACCCAGCATTTCAAAGGTGCTGTTTTCGGAGTTCCCTGGTGGCACAGAGGGTTAAGAAGCAGGTGTTGTCACTGCTGTGGCACGGGTTTGATCCCTGGCCAGGGAACTCCTGTGTGCCGTGGGTACAGCCAAAAAAAACCAAACCAAAACAAAAATCCCAAAGTGCTGCTTTCCCTGGTTCTCTTGAAATCAGTTATATCTCCTCCTTGTCAAAAAGAATGCAAGTTATTTTGCCCACTGGTCGGGGTTGATGCTGGACCAGTTTCTTGCAGACCCACCCTAGTAGGAAAAGTGCATGAAAACTGAAGCCCTTCTGCTCAATAAATTCACGAATAGTGATTTCCACCGATATTTCTTCTATACCAGCTTTTCTGGGTTTTATTGAACTATTCCTTTCAGCCAATTGGCTTTACAATACTGATTTAATTTGAAAAAAAGGAAGAAAATGTGTTCACCTGCCCCAACGTTCTAGACAGATCTTTGGGTGGCAGATACTTTACTGCAGGAGTGACATATAAACCCTTGTCAGAGCGGCCGTTACCAGAGTCAGGGACTCAACTGCTTCTCAGATGAGCAGGATTATGTCCTGTTTACTGAGGACCTGCGCCGTGCAAACCACAACTCTGCATACGGCCGACCTAACCATGCACAATTTTCCTGACGAAAGTATGTGCGTGGGCAGCTGGGCCTCAAGCAGAAAGGCAGGGCGGCATCTCCCTCACCTCCCCGGCTGTGGTGTGGGAGTTGATGGTGATCTTGCAGGAGCCCCCGCCGTGGCAATGCACCGTGGATGTCATCTCCTGCCTGTGGATCAGGGCTTCTATTTCATCCCGGGAAGGCACAAACTCCCTGCATTTGGTTTTCTTCAGAGATTCGTAAATGAAGAGGGCGTATTTTTCCATCTCGGTTCCTGGAAACTGTTCCCGTATCCTAGGAGACAGACACGAGCCGTAAGTTGCTAGCGGACTGCGTGGCTTCCACGAGCTGCAGACCAATGGGGCGAGCGGGCCCCAAGGGTGAGCGGAGCCAACACCGGCTGCTTCCCGAGCTTGTCCTGTGCGGGTTTAGTTTAAAGAAGAAAGAAAAGGAGGGAAGGAGAGAGAGAAGGAAAGAAAGAGAAAGGAAGGAAGGGAGGGATGGAGGGAAGGAGAGAAGTAAGGGGGTAAGAGAGGAAGGAAGGAAGGAAGAAAAAAAGAAAAAAGAAAAACCATCCCAAAGACCCAGGAGAGTTCAAGTCTGGGAGCAACTCGTGGTATGCTGTTATATTTGAAAGAGCCATGAGCCTCACAGTGTCAGAGAAAAATTGTTTTCCAACAGTTAATCAGAATCTGAATCAGATGCTTCTATCTGAATCACCGGTTTGATATGGAATAAATACGCAGCCCCGACCCGGTTTATAGTGAGTAGCGGTGATTCGATGGCTCCCGTGTCCGACACACACAGGCACCACACTCGAAGCGATCTGGTCCCTGGGACGGCCCTGTGTGGCTCAGAGAGGACGTCTGCCCCCCGTCAGCCGGCTGCCCAGGTGACTCGGGGGCCCAGCCACACCAAGCGTCTGCTGCTCCCGCCCCCGCCGCCCTCCGGGCCCCCCACCCCCGTACCTTCTCAGATGGAACTTGAGGTACTTGAGGATCCCCCGGCTGGGCAGGAACGTGCAGCTCAGGCAGGTGAGGATCTGCCAGCTGCACAGGTTGCCCACGCTGCCCGGGTGGGGCACCTTGTTGGTCTGTTTGATGAGCTGGCAGAACAGCTCGTCCCGCAGGGGCCGGAGGTCATGTCCCGTCTGCAAGATGCCCTGGATGATGGGAACGGGGTCAGACGTGGACTCCAGCTGCTGCAGGGAGTTGAATATCTTGATGGCTTCGTCCTGAAGCGTTGTGTAACCTTTGTCTTTGAGCACTAGGAAAAGCAAGCAGACACGAGTCACACGAGGGCTCTGGAGAAGGAACCCGTGAACAGCGGACGAGAGGAAGGAATGGGGACTAGAGCTATTTCAGGCCGCAGTTCTAAAGAGAGGTGGGCAAGTAATGGAACTATTTTACTAGGCAAAATGCTCACCTGAAAGCCGGTGTGTTGCCAAACAGGTTCCACATTTGGAATAACAGACAACTGTTTAGGATCTGGTTCTTTAGTATTAATAGGGCTACTTTGAGCTCATGGGGAGTGCTGGAAATTTTTTTTAATTTAAAAAAATTTTTAAATTTAATTAAACTAATTAATTTACTTTGTCTTTTTAGGGCCGCACCCACGGCACAGGGAGGTTCCCAGGCTAGGGGTCCAACTGGAGCTGCAGCCGCTGGCCTACACCACAGCCACAGCAATGCCGGATCCGAGCCGAGTCTGGAACCTACACTATAGCTCATGGCAACACCAGATCCTTAACCCACTGAGTGAGGCCAGGGATCAAACGTGCGTCCTCATGGATAGTAGTCAGATTCGTTTCCACTGAGCCACGATGGGAACTCCTGCTGGCATTTTTTTTTAAACTGAAGTATATCTGATTTACAGTGCTGTTTAGCTTCAGGTGTATAGCACAATGATTCAGTAATATATATATATATATTCTTTAACATAGTATATATGTATAATATATTATGCAAATAATGTATTTCTAAAATATATATTAAACAGTATATATAATATATGGTATATAATATTTACATAGTAATATATATTTAATATTATGTAACAATTATATAATATAGAATATAATATATAACACATATATTCTTTTCCACATTCTTTTCCCTTACAGGCTATTACAAAATACTGAGAAGAGTTTCCTGTGCTCCGCACCAGGTCCAGGTTGGTAGCTATTTTATATGTAGTAGTGTGTGTATGTTAATCCTAATTTATCCTTTATGCAACAATCCTGGCATTGCTACACCCAACCAATGCTAATACAACAGAGCTAAAGAGTTAATAGGTGACCCGAGCCAGCGTCCCCGGTGGACTCACGGTTAAGGTTGATGTCTCCATAGGGCAGCGGCAGGAGCGGGGAGTGCAGGGGGTGGTGAGTGTGGCGCAGGATGGGGTTCCGCTTGTAAATCTGCTCCACCACGTCCGGGTTCAGGCAGTTCTCCTTGAGGATAACGGAGCCATTAGAGAAAGCCCGAGAGCGTGTTGTAAGAAACCGCTACGCAAAAGAACAAAGCCACCTGTATCCCCCTACACACCAGTGATTTTCACAAGCCACAAAGCACCTCGAGCTTGAGGTGGTGGGAATCCAACAGGAATCCCCTCAAGCACCAGGTACCCACAGCTACGTCTGAAAGCAAGTCACACACGTTTTTCTTACCTCGCTCGTTCTTTCTTTTGTCTGCATATATTTTCCCATGTTATTTAAAAATCTTCCCTCTGGAGATTATATATACTTAAAAAAATTAATTTAAACTTCCCTTGCCAATTATTTAGGCATAAATTATTTGGCCAAAAGGTGTTATCTCTAATTCATTTTAAAAATACATTTTGCTTGTTCTCTCATTGGACTTTTGCGTTCTCCACCTGAAAGTGACACGTCACTAAGTTATCAGTGAGACTGTTCTTTTCTGAGTCCCCTTTCTCACTACTGACATTTAAGTGCTCCTCTCAGAGAATTTCATCATGTATTTATGTTCCTGAAACATTAATCTGGGATCCGAAAAAGCCAGTTATTTTTAGAACTTGAAATGAACAGAAAAGTTGTAGGAAAGGCAATGAAGCATTCTATCACAGTAATTTTATTTCCACTACGAAACTTTTCCTTCCTTTCTTCTTTATGGCCACAACTGTGGTAATTGGAAGTTTCTGGGCTAGGGGTTGAATGGGAGCCACAGCTGTCAGCCTACACCACAGCCTCAGCAACGAGAGATCCAAGCCATGTCTGCAACCCACATTGCACATTGCAGCTTGTGGCAACACTGGATCCTTAATCCACTGAGCAAGGCTAGGGATCGAACCTCCATCCTCATGGACACTATGTTGGGTCATTAACCTGCTGAGTCACAATGAGAACTCCTCCACTATGAAACTTTTTCAATAACACCCAATTGAAAAAATCAGGAAAAAAAAAGTTTTAGTTACTTTAAAAAACTTGGTATGGATTTAATTAGGGCAATTTGTCTCATTTCTTAAGAAGTACTGCTTCATCTCTAAAAAGTCTATTTATTCTTTAAACTTCTGATTTCCAGTGAATTAGTAAATATAAAAGCGGATAAGAAACAGCTTTGAAGAGAAAGTTCAGTTGATACGGATTGTTTTTCCCCTCTTCTCTCTCACAAGAAAGCCTCAAAAATTAATTTTTTAAAGACTAGAAATGACATCATTAGTTTCAAGTGCCCTGGGTTCTGTGGACAGCTCTGAAGTTTGTAGGTTAACTGACTGCCTTGCAGGAACTTAGCTCCAAATACTCAGAAAATATATCACTTTGGAATCAAGATGCTGACATGTGACATGTGACATGTATAGTAATAATATACTACGGACCTGTTAGACCCTCTCCCACATTCACAAAAAGCGCAGTTTGTCTCCTGGATCCGTTTAGCCAATTTTTTTTTTTTTTTTTTGATGCTCATCAGTAAATACTCACTTCATGATTATTCTGGCATCTTTTCTGTTATTGCTCCAGCTCCTTCCTTTATACAAGGAACCTGCCTACATGGATAACTTGGAGGAACAGCGTAAAAATAATCCCTTTGACCTGTGTCTGCACCAGTGACTGGCCAGCTATGCGAACAATGCAACCAGAATATTCCAGGTCTCTATTTCCATTCCTGGGAAATGCGTGCGGCGATTCTTGTGTGCAGCCATTGAATCACTCGTTTGCTCATTCATTCATTCAACGTACACTCAGAGCAAACAATCTTTATAACCAGACTATTACAATTTAACAAGATCAATGTTGGTGCCTCTGAACTCACAGAGCTGGGAACTTCTGTGAGTTCAGAGGCACCTGATAAGGCTCCCAAATTTTCTGGACCAATCTGTGCTCTCAGTGAATCTGTATGTGTGCTCTAGGAAGCATATAGTAAAAGCAGAATTACTGTGTTACCCCCAGAAGGTTCCTAATCTGGGCTCAAGAGGAACCTGTGACACAGCATATTGTTCCCAACACAGATCACACCGTGTCCCTGTGACTGGGGAGCCCCACACCCCAACTATAGACCACTGTCCCTCTGCCTACACAGCCCAATACTTGAATTTACCTCAGAGGCCCTTCCCGGAGAGATGTTTTTAGCTTAGAATTTCACCTGTAGCCTGGCATCTAGATTTTCAAAAGCCCGGATACACAAACACAAAATTAACTGAGAATTAGCTTTGATCACAGAATGCAAATGGAGCTTGACTACGCTGACATCCTGATAGTCCAAGGGTAAGAATCTGTGGGCTGCCACGTACCAAGCCAGGGCTCCCTCTCACCTTGATATCTTGAATCAGCTGCTGGGTGGGGGTGTCGATCGGGGCCTTGGTGTCAGTCACGTTTTGAATGGCGCTGGACCACCTGGTGGCCTCGTTGAGCAGCTTGGTGTAGAGCCGGTAGCAGTGCTTCCGACCATACACGGTGATATTCCAGTAGCCTGTGAGAGCAAACACACACATATGCATGTGCCAGCGTTACCCTCCCTGGGGACCAGTGTCACTTCACCATCCTGCAGTCCCAGAAATCCAGCGCCCCTGTCATCTTCACCTGAGCCCCCACATGCCTTGTCCTGCACTGGGTACCCAAAGACACACAGAATTTACAGTTGAAAGGGCAAGATAAACATTAAAACGATAAGCCTGGGCTAAAATACACACTAGTAACATCTGCTCTAAAAGAAGGAACAGGCATAAACTAAAGTCTCGCTCAAAGCTCTGGAACCAGAGTGAAAACTTTCCTCTCATCTATTCCCCTGTCGCTTCTCTTCTTTCCCGTAAGATTCTCCTTTCAACGGAAACTGTTCATGCAAAGTGAGCAGTCCATGTGTTCAGAAACCAGCTGAACGTAGAATGGAGTGACCACATTAAACAATACGTGCCTTTTTTTTTTTTTGAATGGAGTAACTATATTTAAAAAAGCATAAAAATCACATCTGGCAGCAAAAAAAAAAAAATCAAAACAATCTAGAAACACAATGACAAAAGGAAAAAAAAAAAGGCTTACGTGACCCACTTTTTTTTTCTGCTAGGTTATATTCACCGACAGTCAGGATTTACCTTTTTTAGGCTCATTGTGACTCTTGGGGGACAATGGTGAGAAAGGCAAAAACGCAAGCATAGAAAAATAAGGCTTCCTGCAGGAAAACCTTTGTTTGCATCTCACTGCCCTCAAAAGAATCTTCCGGCAACTCCATAAATCAGGACCTCTTTAATATGGTTTTCTACGGTTCACAGAGCCAGCCACGGACGGCCTCAGAAGATAAGGCGGGGGAAAAAAAACCTTCTCTGGGGCAAAGAAAGTACACACCCTAGGTGGGACCCCCCTTTGCTCCGAGCACACCCAGACGCCCTCTGACAGGACGGGCTCCGTCTCAGGCCAGTGCCAGCACCCCTCACCTGTCTCTTTGAAGATCTTCTCGTCCGGAGGGACAACCGAACAGAGGCTGTTAAGGACCAGGGTGCCCAATTTCAGTGCATTCTTCTCCGAACTCTTGTAGTAATCCAAGGAGTTATGGGTCAGCACAAACCACCGCTTCTTCAGTTTCAGCGAAGACATCTTCGGACTGTTTTTCACTTCTTTGTGCAACCACCCTGGAAAGAAAGAGGGAAGTGTAAATTCCAAACCGTCATGAGAAACAGCCCCCAACCAGGTAAAAAATGTGCACAGAGCTTCCAGATGGGTCGTGTTTCTATGTATTTGCTAGAAAAGGACCCCATCGTTTCTCTGATGATTTTTTTTTTCAACAACTTCGAGAGTGAAAATTACTCAGAAAAGGGGCTCAAGACAGAAATGCGGCAGATCGCCGTGTAAGGAAAAGAGGACTCGATTAGTAAAAAAAAAAAAAAAAAAAAAAAAGGCACGGGTGGCCGTCACCTCTCACTATGAATTCCTGGCCCTCCACTCTGGTGTCCCCCTTGGATCTCTGCAGCAGCGTTATCCAGTGGTGCATCTCCTCCGGCGTGTCCGCGTTGCAGTGAAGCACCCGATTGGCCGTAATGATCACAAATGAATTAGGTCTGAGCAGCAGGGTGAAAGGAAGCAAAACCTCTTAGCTCCACTGCAACCATCAGCCTCCCTCTGAACCAAGATTGAATGCCTTTTTCCTGGCATACGGGTCACGGGGTGATCAAAACGGCAGTGCTATTTCTATTTTATGTTAAGGCAAACCTTGCTCATTTCTGCAGGTTTATTTAATGTCTCATTAACCTTTAAACTTGGAGGAGCGACACATTCTGAAGGTCCTGGAAGGGAAAACATTTCTTCATGCAAAATTTTCCAGATGAAACTTGGTTCCAGGAAGGCTAAGTAAGGTGACCGCAGGGGAAAAGTTTTTTTTTTTTTTTGATGCCTCTCCAAAGTAAATTTCTTTTGGCCTCTGGATATGACCTTGGATAATATTTCTGTGGGTCGGTAATGAAATGTCAGACACTAGTAATAGAAGATCAGTAAACAGGTGTAAGTGGAACATTTTAGATCCTTGATTATGTCTGGTACAGAAAGACACCTGGGTCCACATATTCAAAGCAATCTGACAAGGGGGCATTTCCCAGGCAGGGATACTGTAATAATGGAAACTTACTTTCTCTTGCATCTCTTTTCATCCAGCAATGCTCCGAGCCTCTCACAGGCTCCTGTGCACACTAATTCCTAATCACTGAAGCTAGTGACTAACCAATTTCTTGCAAGTTTTCATACTTTGTTTTATTTTATTAACTTCTAAAAATCAGAGTGGATTTACAATGTTGTGCCAGTTTCTACTGTACAGCAAAGTGATCCAGTCGTACACACATATACATTCTTTTTCTCATATTATCTTCCGTCATACACTATCCGAAGGGAGTGGCTATAGTTCCCTGGGTTATATAGTAGGACCTCATTGCTTATCCATTCTAAGTGCAGTAGTGTCTTACAAGTTTTCACATGTTCACTGAGGTTAAGTGCTGCAAGAGTTCAAGGAAAAGGAAGAATGACAGAGACAGACAGGTGCTCCTTAAAAAGAACAAGATTTTTGGGGGAGGGCTGGGAGGGAATGGGGATAACTAGTGCTTTAATGATGGAATAGCAAGGAGCTTCAACTGTATTGCATGGGGAACTATATCTAATTACATGTGACAAATCCATATATGTACATGTAACTGGGTCACCACGCAGTGCAGCTGGAAAGTCTGACAGAAATCTGTAAACCAGCTATAATGCAAAAATAAAAAAAAATAAAAAAATAAATACTGAAAATCAAAAAAAACAAAACAAGATTTTGCCATGGTTGGCAAGGGAAAAGGTGGGCACTTGAGGAAGAGAGAAAAGCCTGGGAAGGGATGCAAAGTTCTCAGCATGGATCGTTCTATGGCCAGCCTGCCCGTGAAGGGCTTTCAGAGAAGAGAGACACAGATAGGAACTTGGCCATCAGATCAAGAATCTGGGCCCTGATGACTGAACGACACATGCATGTTCAAGGTTCCTGAGCCAGGCATAAGAAAGGCGCATGTAACTACTAGAATCTACGGTTCAGAAGAACCTGGTCAACGGTGGGGTGACAGACACTCCAGAACTTTCATTCAGCCCACGAGATGCTACTTTTCCTCGTCAATTTGGATACATTTTTGTTCATTCTCCAACGCTATGTTATTGAAAGCAGAAGTCAATTTTGATTTGTACTCAGAATTTGTAAGAGGTAAAACAAAAGAGAGAGGACAAAAGTGAAGGTCACTGGGGGCAAAGACTCCCAAGACCGTCTCTGAAGACGATCTGCCTTCAAAAGACAAAACCAAAAACATGCTACTTTAAAGGCACAGATAATGTGTGTGAAGGAAAATAAATGTTTGTGGTTTAACTTATTATGTCCTGTATAAACTGCCATTGATATTCTTCTCAAATTCATTATTCAAGTTTAGAAAGGGGAACTATACCCACCGTGATGATGGATACAGGCATTTTCTTCCTGTTCAAATCCCGACTCAGTCCCTGGATGACTAAGTTGGGTTTCTATGGTTTCCCCCGCCACCCCAAAGATACCCAGAGAGGAAAACTTTTGCGTGAGGTCAAACTGGGTACGAAGAAGGAAGTGTCTGGATTGCTGGGGTTGACCAGGTGGGAGCATGCAGCCCAGAGCACCGAGCCTGTGGGCGCCTGCAGGTAATCAGCAGTCACTTTTGTCACGACTCACATCCGAGCTTACCTGTCGGGGCTGTCAGAGGCACACACGGAATCAATCAGCCCCACATCCAAAGTGCCCTGGAAAGGGATGAAAAGTAGAAAAACTGAGAGAACCATCCCAGTATAACGCACAGCGATGATAACATCCTTGGCTGACTCTCTACACAGGCAAACAAAAGGCCTCCTTCTGTTTGTGTTAACCGCAAAATAATAGTTATCTAAGGAAATCGTCCCCTTCATTTGGTACAGGCAGCCTCTAGACAGGGCAAAAGTTACTGTCCACTCATTAAATAAAGTACAAACTCATCTTTCTGTCTGTTTTTAAAATACTTTCATCAAGGGTATAAAACTTCTTTCAATCGTACAAATATTCCGATTTATCCTACGGTCTAACATTACATTTTGTACTTAGGAGAAAATCAAACTATTTCTGAAATATGATTTTGTGGTTGCGGCTGTGTCTGTGTGTCTGGGACAGAGTAATGACAGAAAAGAATATGATTCAGAATTCACTAAATCCTCTGAAGAAATATGTAATGGGCTTCCACGATTTCATCAAAATTGCGAGTTCTGGGGGTTCTTTTAATGGTTTGAGGTGGGAGAATTCTAATCTATGCCTGTTTATAATCTTGTGCAATTTACTCTGCTTTTCTGCATGATTTTTAACCAAAAGATTCCTATTTCTCCCTTTAATTATTAAGCTATTATCTATTTAAATAAAGACTGTCTAGGAGTTCCCATCCTGGCTCAGTGGTTAGCGAACCCAACTAGCATCCATGAGGACACAGGTTCAGTTCCTGGCCTCGCTTAGTGGGTTGAAGATCCGGCATTGCCATGAGCTGTGGTGCAGGTCACAGACACAACTCAGGTCATGAGTGGCTGTGGTGTAGGCCGGCGGCTAGAACTCTGATTAGACCCCTAGCCTGGGAACCTCCATATGCTGTGGGTGTGGCCCACAAAAGAAGGAAGGGAAGGGAAGGGAGGAAGGCTGGAAGAAAGAAAAAGAAAGATTGTCTAGAAACTTTTGGTTTCCCGGCCTCTGGCAGGATACCCACCCCCACCCCAGAGGCTCACGCACCACGGCGTTCTGAGGGTTGGCCTGTTCGTCATGCATCTCCCGAATCTCCTGGTCCGTGGATGCGTGGACCTGACTCAGCACGCTGAACCACTGGCTGTAGGGGAGGAGAGAATGGCTGTTAAGTGGCGGCCAACCTCTGCATTTGCAAAACAGTGACGCCCTTGTACACATCCTCTTGGAAGGTGACATCGCCTCTGAGCAACTTGGCTTTTCATTTGCCTACTCCTCCTGGGTAGTCGGGGGTTTCCTAGTACACCAAGGATCAAGGTCAGAAGAAAGAGCCCAGGTACTTCTAAGTACCATCTCACGCAGCTGCTAACCAAGGGAAGACCCTTTCCTCTGGCCCTCACAGACTGCTAGAGGCATCTCATGATGATGACAATGGTTTCCAGGAAAACTGGCAGCAAAAAATGAAATCCTGGAGTTCCGCTGTGGCTCAGTGGTAACGAACTGGACTAGTATCCATGAGGACTCGGGTTCGACCCCTGGCCTTGGTCAGTGGGTTGGGGATCCAGCGTTGCCGTGAGCTGTAGTGTAAGTCCCAGATGTGGCTTGGATCTGGTGTTGCTGTGGCTGTGGTGTAGGTCGGCAGCCGCAGCTCCGACTTGATCCCTTGCCTGAGAACTTCCATACGCTGCAGGTGTGGCCCTAAAAAGACAAAGAAATAAAAACAAACAAAAAACAAAAAATGAAACCATCAGTTCTAACCCAAAACACTTACATCAAATATCTTTACTGGAGTTCCCTGGTGGCCTAGTACTTAAGATCTGGCACTGTCGCTGCTGTGGTTTGGGTTCGATCCCTGGCCTGGGAACTTCAGCATGCCACGAGCATAGCCAAAAACAAAACCCAAAAAAGGATCTTTACTGAAGTATTATTTATAATCCAGGGAACATTCAAGTGCCTTCTCTGTTTTCAGAAGTAAATTCCAAGGTAAAAAGGCCAAAAATATAAGAGCATCAAGTGAGCATGGCCACTTGAGGTCTGTTTTCTCTACTCACTCCCAGGATGGGCTTTCTGAGCACCTGATAGGATTTCTACTTAAGTGAATAAAACCGCAGGAGAGCTGGGAAGAGAAAGCAATTGCCTCAAGTAGAAAGTAGAAAATGGTTTTGAACAGAGAACTCTTCTATCTTCATTTCAAATGCGTTTTCATACTTCCGGCCTCATCAGAATCAGGTAACAAAGGAAAACACATCCACTCCAGAAAAGTTAAGTAGAACAAAGTCACGATGCTTAGGGAAAATGATCATGACTATCCATCCATCTGTCGGTCGGTCCGTCCATCCAACATTTATTAAACAACTGCCAAGTGAGAGGTACCAAATGTGAAAGAGATGCTAGTACCTCCTTCTCCTGTAGGGGCCTGATCAGACACATACTGTGTATATATGTACACACACACATGCCTATAACTACGGCAGAGGAAAAAGTACTCAGTATACAATGGAGCTTTTTAAGTAAAAAATTTACACCTACATTTAAAGTTAAGTCATGTAAGTTATTTACAGCAAAGCACTAAAATCCATCTCCTGTGATTCCTGAAGGATAAAGATGCAACCAAGAGCTTGAAAATACTCAGGACATACAGACTTTGAGGGAGACCAACAGAAATATCTTAATATGAATTTGTTCTTCAATTCTGGTTAACCTAAAGGCAAGACTTCAATCATTGCTTTTCTAAAGCTCAAAAATATCCACAAACACTGAACAAAATATCCATTCAAAATGCAGGCCACATGGGACACACACGCACACACACACAAATCAAATTTGCTATGCTTTCCATCTGTACAGGTGACCCCTTTAAACCTACAAATCTCTCCTCCTAAATCAAGTACAACCTGGAATCTGAAAAGGAAATTTTAAAAATGTGTTCCACTGGTCAGGGCAAAAAGTCCTTGGCTAAAATATTCCAAATGTTAAATTTAGCAGGTTCATTATGGCACAAACCAGACAGGACAGCTGCCAAATGCTGGGCCTATAATTCAGCTGAAGAGCTGTGGGCATATTCCCTGGACCACAGAAAACCACACTTGGTCTCCGGGCGTTTCAGACGGAATGATGGGGCTCTAATTCCAGGTCTGCTTGTTTTTCCAGTTTGTGTCATAATTTATGGATCCAAGCAGAGTCTTAGTTCCCATGGGAAGAATGATTTTCTTTGCCTTTTGTGCTGCTCCCTTGGTGTAGTACCAACAGAGACATTCTAAGGGCAAAGGGTCGTAAAGGCCCCAAGAACTTCCTAGAATATTCCAGTGATTTCTGGGCTGGAAAGTAAAGGCCACAGGTGGAGGATGGCCTCCTCATAAATTAGAAGGCATTTGCTGGTGTCGCTCAGAATCAACAACAGGCACTTCCAACGTGACTCTACAATCACAAAGCAGCAGGGACAGACAAGAGAGACGCTCCACTGTGTGACCCTGTGATGTCAGGCTGAGGAGCTGACAACAGTTTCTGCCACATCTCGGCACCATGATGGAAACCGAGGTCCAGAAAAGTCGGATTACTTGCCCCAGTCCATGAGGCTCACCACCGCCCTCTGAGCTCAGTCAAAAATCTAAGTTCCCGTCGTGGTTCAGCGAAAATGAATCTGACTAGTATCCAAGAGAATGCAGGTTTGATCCCTGGACTCACTCAGTGGGTTAAGGATCTGGTGTTGCCGTGAGCTGTGGTGTAGATCACAGATATGGCTCGGATCTGGTGTTGCTGTGGCTGTGGTGTAGGCCTCTGGCCACAGTTCTGATTTGATCCCTAACCTGGGAATGTCCAAATGCTGCAGGTGCAGCCCTGGAAAGACACACACACTCAAAAACTAAGATCCAGCTTTCTGTCTCCGTTCAACAGAAGTGACCTTGCACTGTTACAGATTATGCTACCTTTTCTCTGCACCTCAGTTTCCTGCTCTGTAAAATCAGCAAACAGTAACAACACTGCTGCCCTGGAGGACTGTTGTGAGAATTAAATGAGTTAATATAGGTGAAGCATTTTACTTTTCTTTTTCTTCTTTTTTTTTTGTCTTTTAGGGCCACACCTGCGGCATATGGAGGTTCCCAGGCTAGGGGTCTAATCGGAGCTGTAGCCGCCGGCTGACGCCACAGCCACAGCAACACGGGATCTGAGCCATGTCTGCGACCTACACCACAGCTCACGGCAACACGGATCCTTAACCCACTGAGCGAGGCCAGGGATCAAACCCGCAACCTCATGGTTCCTAGTCGGATTTGTTAACCACTGAGCCACGACGTGAACTCCCAGGTGAAACATTTTAGAATACTGCCTGGGAGTTCCTGGTCTGGTTCAGTGGGTTAAGGATCTGGCATGGCTGCAGGTATGGTGTAGGTCGCAGCTGTGTCTCAGATCCAATCTGTAGCCCAGGAATCAAATGCCACGGTTCGGCCAAAAAAAAAAAAAAGTAATAGACAAACTTGATATTTTATGCCACAGATGCAGCTGAAAAAGGAAAAAAAAAACACTGCCTGAAATATAGTAAGTTCCCTCCTGTAAACTGTCTCTCCAAGCCGACGGAATTCTTTAGCATTCCGGCCTTAAGCACCCTCTCAATGCCACAGCACTAGCACTTACGTAAAACAGCTAGTGGGGAACGTTCCTGCTTTTTCAACCCTTCAGCACACAGAAGCTGCTCCCTTTCACAGCTCAGAAGCTTCCAGAGGGTGGCTTTCAGCTGTGTGCAGCTGCATATGCTGCTAGTGACAAAGGCCTGAGAGGAAATAACAAGGAGTCTGTCCAGTGGCCTTGAAGTTGGAAATCCATGTGCCTGCTGCAGCAGACACATTTTTCCACTGAGCGAGTCCCCAGGAGAGAAGTACATCTATCTTTTCTGACTTTCAGTTTTTCAACCATCCTAACAGAAAAACCCAACTAGAAAATCAACTAAAATCTTTTTTTTTCAGGGCTGCACCCAAGGCATATGGAAGTTCCTGGGATAGGGGCTGAATTGGAGCTGCAGCTGCCGGCCTTCACCACAGCCACAGCAACGTGGGATCCAAGCCATGTCTGTGACCTACACCACAGCTCACAGCAACGCCGGATCCTTAACCCACTGAACGAGGTCAGGGATCGAACCCACATCCTCATGGATACTAGTCAGGTTCGTGAACCACTGAGCCATGACGGGAATGCTTCAACTAAAATCTTTTCAGAGCTGGCAGGCTCAACAGTGACCTGCATGATGCCCAGGCCAGCAGAGGAGTGAGGATGTGGTTACAACCAAGTGGACAGCACCGGAGCTCACCTGGCATCTTCTGGGGATTCAGCAATCAGGTGGAAGGTCCTATCGGCCATGATGATGTCGATCCCGTTCTCTTTGCTGGTGTTATCAATGATCTCTCTGCAAAGGAGCGGGGGCAACCAAACACATGTCAGGGACAGAATTCTTCACAGCAAATGAGAAAAAGAAATTTCGTGAAACGGATGACTGAGTTGGAAACTGTAACTGAAAAATCAGATACTGATACTTTAGCCTTGACTTTTTGGCTTTTAGACAGGAGGGAGATCCTTGTGGCCTCTAGAGGGAGCCAGGTTCCACTCTGCTCCAGAAAGGGGGGCTGCCGGGTGCAGGTGCCTTGGGGCTGTGTGTCGCTGATTTCTCTAGGAAGGGGCCCCACTTCTCCCACTGCCACCACCCCAAGCCAGGTCCAAGAGCGTAGCCCCCACTCTGCTTGCACATTCCCCTGCCCTTCGCCCCCCAGTCAAAGGCTCTACAAAGGAAAGGCCCCCACAATGGAGTCAGTCTGGCCTGAGCTTTTCCCCTAGTTCATCACAACTTTCCATCAAGGTTTAAGGCCTCCGCTGACACCTCTGACTTGACCTGAGATGGGGGCATATTTGCCAGTAGGGGCTTTGGGGTGAAAAACAGGATTGGGGTTTCTGAATGTCAATTCCATCTTGATCTCATCTGAACACTCGAAACAACACTGGAGTTTAAACTCAGTGGGCAAGGATAACAAGACTGGGGTAAAACACAAGCAGCAGTTTTCACAGAACACCTAGGAAACAGGGCTGCAGAACAGAGAGAGCTGCTTAAGGGGCAGACATCAGATTTACACGACGAGATCCAACCCCTGGACGTTCTCAGCCTCCTGGCACTTGTGGCCGCCCTCCTACTGGGTGAAGGAGGATCATCAGGGTCTGGAGGGCTGGGGGACACGGAGCTGCTCCAGGCTGTGAAAACTCACAGGACTCAGATCGAAGTTCCCACAAACTCATCTTACTCTGGAACATGGGCTCCTAAAGATCCCCAAAGGGGCAGCCTCAAGAAGTCTGATACTCTGCTGCCTGCATTTTACTATTTGCACGTAAAATTAAATGCACAGAAGCCTTTCCTCCCCTGCTTTAACTCTCCACTTTTCGATGAGTCATTTTCTAAAGTTTCTGATGCTGCCTAAGTAGGAAGTGTATGTTGTCTTCAGGTCTCACGACTTCAGGGGTTAATGTGGTTTCTCAAAGCTTGTTTTTAACCCAGTTTCTAAATACGTTCGGCTGCTCTGTTTGAGTGGAGTATGGTATGCTTGGTATCCACTTAACCATGAAACCCAGCTGTCCCTATGTTCCCAACATTTTCTGAAAACCTTAGATTCTAACAAAAATAATAGGCCCTCTTTGGTTCTAGAAGAAGGTGGCAGGAGGGACGTCCCTGGTGGCTCAGTGGGTTAAGGATACAGCATTGTCGCTGCTGTGGCATGGGTTCAATCCTGGGCCCTGGAACTTCTGTGTGCTCTGGGTGTGGCCAAAAACAAAAAAGGTAGCAGAAAAGGGGAAGCGCTGAATTCACAAAGCAGCTCTCTTTCTCTTGTTGCTGGGTAGGAAGAGGCTAGTATATCCAACACAGGTGCCAGGGAAATGATTCATTTCAAAACACACCTCTGGACCAGCTGTCTGCTGCTTATTTAGCCATCTGTTGGCTCCAGCCGGATGTGGGAAAGAACTGGAAGGGAAGGGTTGACCCATAAAAGCAGCTCCACCAATGGCTCAACAGCCACACCAGGATTCCATGTGCAGCCAGTCACATTTCCAACAGGCTACTGTCCAACTAACATCTTACAAACCAGAGCTGTATGTTTGAATTAACCACAAAAAGTGAATTTTCATTGTTCCCGCTGTGGCACAATGGGACTGGCGGTGTCTTGGGAGCCCTGGGATGCAGGTTTGATCCCCAGCCCGGCATAGTGGGTTAAGGATCTGACATTGCCACAGCTGCGGCTTAGGTCACAACTGAGGCGTGGATCCGATCCCTGGTCCCAGAACTCCATATGCCTCAGGATGGCCAAAAAAAAAAAAAAAAGTGAAAATTCACAGTGAAAGCCTATCTCCCTGGCTTCCTCATAATTCCACCCACTGAAAGGAATGAAGACCTCCTACCATCTACTGCTTAGGAGAACTTGACCCCGACAGCTTGCAGGCAGGAACAGAACCGACAGTCCAAGCCCCAGCCAGGGCTCGGCAACGTACTTGGCCGTGCGGACCTCCACGGTGCCCTTGAGCTTCTCCTCGCTGTCATTCTCGAAGTACATCAGCCTGGCCTGGCGGAGGACGAACCAGCGCCTCTTCCAGTTCCTCCTGGACAGCGTGGAGGAGCCACCGCCCTTCTTGTGTAGCCAGCCTTGCTTGAGGGCTTCCTGCTTGGAACGGAACCACAGGAAGGTTTCGTCCTTGAGGACGCACCAGCGGCGTTTCCAGGAGTTCATGAGGCCACCTGCGCGCCCAGGATTGGGTTGGGGCCGGGGGGGCGGGGTTTGAGAAAAGTCCGTCAAATGGGGATGATAAGATCGGAAGGTTCAGCCCATCCTTAACTTTGTCCCAACTGACCCGCCTTCAGTTGTCTCCCAGTGACGGATGCTGGTACTGTTGGCTTATGCCCACGAAGCTCTAGACAGGTGTCAGAGGAGCTTGGTCAGGTTACACAAGAGCCCTCCCTTCCCCAGTTCCAAAGCAGCTCCTTCTCACTTAGCTAAGAAATCGTAGTGAGGAGTTAATGGCAAAACCAGTCAAGGACCCAGATGCCAACTCAGAGCTGTAATTTATTTAGTGGACTCAACCCAGATGCCATAGGGGGAGGGGCGGGGGACCATTTCCATGTACAGGCTTACTTAGGTCCCAGCATCTCAGGGAGGGGAAATTAGCTTAAAATGTGTCTAAGTTTATACATGCTGTCCCTGTTTAGTCAATGTGAGGAACAAAATTTATCAGTGACTCACTCCAGACTTCAGCAATCAACTCTAACTTATATAAGGAAGTAAAATGTGGGTTTTTCCAATAAAACATTTTCAAAGAAAAGCATTATCATCATTATAACCTGAATGTGATTGATGTGCATAAGATATAAAATTTAGAACAGTAAGAGTTCCCATGTGGCCAGTGGGTTAAGAACCTGACTGCAGTGGCTTGGGTAGGTATGGAGGCATGGGTTTGATTCCCAGCCCAGCTCAGTGAGTTGAAAGATCCAGTGTTGCCGCAACTGTGGTGCAGGTCAAAGCTGTGGCTGGGATTCAGTCCCTGGCCTGGGAACCTCCATATGCTACAGGTGTAGCCATTAAAAAAAAAAAAAAAAAAAGAATATGAAACAAAGTAAGACTCTTAGCTGAACGCCATAACAATTGAGAATTTAGCTGTAATTTATTTAGTGGAAAACTTCTTCTGGTTGTGAAAAATCAGACAAGGATATACAGATGTTTTACAACATAAAAACCTCTATAGAGTTCCCTGGTGGCCTAGTGGTTAAGGATCCTGTGTTTTCACTGCTGTGGTTCAGGTCATAGCTGTGGCTTGTTCAGTCCCTGGCCTGGGAACTTCTGCAGGCCACAAGTGTGGTGAAATATATATATATATATATATATATCTCTAATACTCTTCTATCTAGCAGGACAATTTTATTTCAGGATTTTAGATTCCCCAAGAATGCTCAAGAGTGACATCTTACCACTTTGATTCAAAAATCTGTTTTAACAAACTCACTGAAGAACACTATGTCAATAATTATCAAATGTCCACAAATTATTTTTTTTGACCAGCTAGTCATAAAAATAAAGGACATTTGAACACGGATTTTGAAAGTGAGTATAAAGAAAATGTTTGCCTTTTTGAGATTAGAAATATATTTAAAACATTTTCTGGGATTAATTTCTTTCGATGATTATATATCTGAACTTCACAGGGGAACAAAAGTAGCAAAGACAAGGCCGATTTGTTTGCAGTGCAAAGTGCACCTGCTTCACTGACTCCTACAGCCCTTTCTTGTAGCTACAGCACTTGCTGCTCACCTGGCTGAGAAGCCTGTGATCTCACCACGCTCCAGAGCGGTTTCCTAACAAACAGCAAACCTGCCAAGGGACATCCAAGAGGAGACTTTTCCCCCCTTTCTTGATGTGTGACTTTAATCTAGGTTTCTCCAAACAAGTCAAGAGAAGAGCGTAATACAAAGTTATCCCATTATCTTATCGTCTTTAAAAGATAAAGGCTCTTCAGAGCTGTTTCAAAATGACAACAGCCGTCACCACTGCTCTGAGTCATTCTGTTACTCTTATATTATTGACGGCACTCACTTTCACTCCTTCCTCCCTAATTCTGGGTACTCTGTCCATCTTTCATCCAGAGAATCTGATCAATGCTATTAGTTTCCTGATTGTAAACACCTTTAGGAGGCTATTAGGCTGGTGCAAACTTAATTTACGCTTATAAACTTAATCTAGTGATTAGCACCATATAGAAGTTCCCAGGCTAGGGGGTGAAGTGGAACTACTGCTGCAGGCCTATGCCACAAGCCATGGCAACACTGGATCCAAGCCACATCTACAACCTACGCTGTAGCTCGTGGCAATGTCAGATCCTTAATCCACTGAGCAAGGCCAGGGATTGAACCTGCATCTCACAGAGACTACGTCAGATCCTTAACCTGCTGAGCCCCAATGGGACTCTGAATTTCTCAATCTTTTTCATTCCAGTTGCTCTTTAAGAACTTCCACCAACCAATGACTCTGGCCAACAGGAAGATCTCCCAACAAACCCAGAGGGGTTTCCATGAGCACCTTGGGGATCTGAGGCTGAGAACAGCAGAATTTTGCGAAGCAAATGACTGATGTCTGGCTAGACAGATGTTGAAGAAGGAAAAGAAAAAAGAAACCAAATGAAAAGGAAAAGACATAAATCAACAGAAAAAAAATACTGCTGGAGGACAAAAGAGATATGAAGACGACAAATATGTCAATAGAAGAGAGAAGCAAAGGCAAAGAACAAAAGAAACAGGGAAAGGGAACACAGAATAAAGAGTTTTTCTTTTTTTCCTTGGGCCGTACCCGTGGCATATGGAAGTTCCCAGGGTAGGGGCTGAACTGGAAATACAGCTGCCGGCCTACGCCACAGCCACAGCAAGGTCAGATCCGAGCCTCGTCTGTGACCCACATCACAGCTCACGGCAATGCCGGATCCTTATCCCACTCAGTGAGGCCAGGGATCAAACCTGTGTCCTATGGATACTAGTCAGGCTCGTCACCGCTGAGCTACATGGGAACTTCTAGAATAAAGAGCTTTTCACGCAATAAGTAGAAAAAAGGAATGAAGAAAGATGGCAGTAGAAAAGAAAGTGAAGAAAAGGGTCAGAGAAAACATTAAAATGTGAATCACCGACGGACATCGGTTCTTATCTCTGCCTCATCCCAGAGCTTCAGACTCTTTCTGCTCACCCAGTCTAAGGCCATGTGAGAAATCAGATGAGTCCCCTCTTTTGACGACCCATGTAAAATGCGTACCAAAACCTGGTGATGAACGCAGCTTCCTACGACCCCTATCACTGATTTGGAAGTGAAGGTCCAGAACATGAATAAGGCATTGGCTGGAGTTCCCTGGTGGCTCAGTGGGTTAAGGATTCAGTGTTCTCACTGCTGTGGTGTGGGTTCAATCCCTGGCCCGGGAACTTCTGCATGCTGCAAGCATGGCCAAAAATAAATAAATAAATAAATAGATAAATAAATAAATAAATAAATAAATAAAGCAAGCAAGCATGGGTACAAGGTCGTCTCTTTCAGAAGGAATGTGCTTCAAGGTCCCCAAGTATTAAGGTTCAATACAGTACATTCAAAGTCCAACAGCAGTGAAAAAAACCCAATTAAAATTTTCATCACCTGCGTGGGACAGACAGCAGGGGGTGCAGGCAGTTTAAGCCAGGGAGGGCCCCCTCTCAGATATTTACTTCCCCTTACATAAGATAGCCCTCGAGGGTCCTTAACGCTCCTGGAGGGAAAATGCAGTTTTAGCATTGCAATGGGTTGCACCAGCCCCATCGCCAACACACGAGTGAGTGAGTGAGTGTGCGTGAGTGTGTGTGTGTGTGTGTGTGTGTGTGTGTGAAAGACAGCGAGAGGAAAAGATGCAGAAAGGAAGGAAGAGAGCACAGATATGAGACACAGAGGCAGCAGAGATGGAGGGACCAAAAATGCACCAAGCAAGTCAAGGCAACGCTCTGCCTGGTCCAATCAGGTCACACCATCACGGCGTTCTCCATCCACCTAATAGGACCTAACACAAGGTGAGTGGTCTACGGGGTGACTTTTTGAGCCCCTCTCCATCAGCCCTGCTTCCTGTCACTCACCCCCTCCCTCAGGCACTAGGGCAGCTGCAGGTCATACCTTTCATGTACAGGAAGCTGTGGAAGTATGGCAGCGTGACACAGCTGTACACAGAGTCCCGCCGGTAAGAAAGCTCATCGTCGGTATCGAACCGAGAGTCAAAGTCTTCTTCACTATCTTCAAACTGGACAAGGAGAGAGAGTGCGCCAGGAGTGAGCAAAAAGGACAGGAAACAAGCAACGGAAATGCCCAGCACAGATCAACATGGAAAAAATAGAAACAACAGACACAGCAGCAAGAGGCTGATTTCGTCACATTACAAATGGAGGGTGGTCATCAAAAGAATCCCAAATTCCAAAATACTGAGTTTTGCTGTCAGATGGTCAGCAGACTCACTACATTAACAACAGACTTGCTACATGAGACATACTTGAACCCCAAGGCCGTGCATCCTAAGGATGCTGCTGTTTAAGTGTATAGTTTTAATTAAACCAGCGAAGAGTTGTTATTGCTCTAAAAATACCTCCAAGTCTTTAGAAAGTCAAGGGAGTATTTAACGCATGATCAATGTGGAGGAAATAAAAGTAAACCATAAGTAAACCCAGAAGCTGGAAAGAGCCCTTTAGAGGTTCCTCTCCTACAATGAGAACAATATGTAACGGCCCACGGGATGGGGAACTGTCTCCAAAGGGCCCCTGGCAAGTCTGGCTCCAGTTTCGGGCGGGTCTCATTTCCCAATGTGCTGCAAAGCCAGGACGGACACGGCCAAAGATTCCACCGAAAATGCCAGGGTTCTTAGGAGGCTTTGGGCAAAATGCAGTCCTGCGTTTCGCCTTCCCCCGACCCCAGGCCCCAAGTTCCAGTTACTAATGTGACTAGAGAACGGCGTTTATGACCATCGCTAAGAGCCTGACTCCGGAATCCCGGCCTATTCCTCTGGGGATGTCTGCATCCGGGGGATGGAACGACAGGGGCGTGGCTGACAGACGACGTCCACACCGCCACTGTGGGCGAGCCTGGACCCCGGACGGACAGCGGGGACTCACCGAGGACTGGGCCCCCTCGGAGCTGAAGCGGTAGGCGCCCGAGCTATTGTAGGTGCCCACGGAGCACTGGTAGTCCGGGGACCACTGGCTGCCATAGGAGTTGGAGAAGGTCACGCTGCTGCGGGAGGTGACGACCCCGTCCTCGTAGTCATCCTGGTCATAGTCGTAGTCACCGTCCGCGGAAGGCAGGCCCGCAGGGGTCTGGGGCAGGCAGTAGGTGGGGTCCCCGCCGGAGGAGCTGAGCTCCGAGGGGGCCAGCAGCACGGTGCTGTCGGCGCTGGGGCTGGTGGGCACCACCGTGTCGTTCATGTAGGGGTCCTCCTCCGAGGACTCGTCGCTGGTCCGGATGCCACTCGTGCGCTGGTCCGAGTGGCCGTGCTCGCTGGGGTTGGGCGAGTCCTTGAAAGCATCATCGTCGGCCTCGAAGCCTTCATCCACCTCCTCCTCCGGGTAGGGCTGGCTGAAGTTGAAGCTGGGCTTCTCCCCACTCACGCCCTCGGCGCCCTCGCACCCACTGCCCACTGACAGCGAGCGCTCGATGTTGCGGACGCACTCGTCGATCTCGTCGAAGTTGAGCGACTCCAGGAACTCCTGGGCCGCGCGGCAGGCCTCGTCCTCCAGCCGCCGCAGCTCCTCGTCCCGCAGCTGCTGCAGCTTTTGCAGGGAAGCCTCGGTCAAGGACAGCTCTTGCCGCTCCTTCATGCGTTGCAGGTCCTCGATTTCCTTCTCCAGGCGTAGGATTTCTTCCACCTGCTTGTTCTCCTTCTGCTTCTCCAGCTCCTGGCTCAGCTCGGCCTCCCTCTGACTCTCTTGCAAGGCCGCCAGCTCCTGCTGTTTCCTTGCCGCTTCCTCCTGGATACAAACAGAAGGAAGCAGTCAGGAAACTGTGCTACAGGTGCAAGCAGCAGCCCTCCTGTGTGATGATGCGGCTGCTGTGGGCTTAACGGCATCCTTCACGCCTTCAAACTAACATGTGATGCCCCGACCCCCAGCACCCTCAGAATCCATGCCTCTTTGGAGATGGAGCCTTTAAAAAGGTGATGAAGTTAGCATGACGCTGTGTGCCTAGGATCTAACCCACTCTGACAGGTGTCCTTAGAAGCAGAGGGGACTGTGACACACACACACAGGCACACCGGGAAACACATGAGGACACAGCAAAACTCTGCAAGCTAAGGAGAGACTTCAGAAGACACCAACCCTGCAGACACCTTGATCCTGGACTTCTAGCCTACAGAACTGTGAGACAACCGATTTCTGTTGTTTAATCCACCTGGGCGGTGGTCCTAGTTCTAGCAGCCTGATCAAACTAACATGGTGGTTACACTGGTGTTGAGAATTTACGCTGCCATGATTCACACTAAAACCTCAGACATTCACACATTCTTACCCAAGTGTAATGGGTTAGAAATTACAGCATCAACATCTCCTCTAATATTATTCTTCCTATTTTTTTGGCTTCTTAGGGCATATGGTAGTTCCTGGGCTAGGTGTTGAATCAGAGCTGCAGCTGCCAGCCTACACCACAGCCACAGCAACACTGGATCCAAGCCGCATCTGCGACCTATGCTACAGCCTGTGGCAAAGCTGGATGCTTAGCCCACTGAGAGAGGCCAGGGACTGAACTTGCATACTCATGGATACTAGTCAGGTTTGTAAACTACTGAGCCACAACGGGAACTCCTCTTCCTCTATTTTTATTTCAGTCTGTATCCTTTTCCCTACATCTGTATTTCAGTTTCACATCCTTGGGTCAAAGTGTCTGGAGCGGGAAGGTAACACGCAGATGTCACGTGGTCATGGCATTCTTTACCTGTTGGGCACGAAGCTCGGCTTCTCTTTGTGCTCTCTCTCTTTCTCTAAAAATAGTAAATAAATAAATAAAGACAGCGAAAATAAATGCAAGAGTGAAAAAAAGTCCTAGAACCACTTTTCAGAGAGCTAACTTTTTAACAAAGGCTTTGCTAAAGACAACTTAAAAAGCACGACGGATGGGTAAAGGCTCTTTCTTTGGCAAGAGACTTATTCCATGCATGAATAAAAACACGCACAGAACTGGGTCTTCATTGCTGCCAAGGAATTTTATCTGAGTCACCAAGAGTTACTGTTTCGAAGAGCAGGTTCTGCCCCCACCCCGGGAATTCCTGCTGGAAGGCTGGGTATTGAGCATAAAACTCCAAAGGAGTCCTCCTATCTGTTTCTTTTCCTTAAATTCATTATTTTAAAATTCATTTAAAATTTTTTTTCTAAGTTTTATTAGCACATACTTGATTTACGATTTGGTGCTACTTTCAGGTGCACAGCAAAAGTGAGTGAGTTACACACATACATATACCTATTCTTTTCCCATATAGGTTATCAAAGAATATTGAGCAGACCTCCCTGTGCTATACAGTAGGCGCTTATTAGTTGTCTATTTTATATACAGAAGTGTGTATATGTTAGTCTCAAACTCCCAGTTTATCTCTTCCCGCTACGTTTCCCCTTTGGTAACTGTTAAGTTTGATTTTGAGATCTGTGAGTCTGTTTCTGTTTTGTCAGTAGGTTCACGCGTCTGTTTCACCTAAGCAAGAAAAGTACCATACCTTTCCTCCTCCTCCCGTTTCCTCTTTTCTTCCTCCTCCCGTTTCCTCTTTTCCTCCTCCGCCCGTTTGTCCGCCAGCAGCTGTCTGTAAACTTTCCGGGCAATCTGACCTCGGAGTTGCTTCTGGAAAACCACGGCTGCTTTCTTCAGGTGCAGAAATCTCCTCCTGAGCAGGAAAGCTCTGTAATTCTTCTGTATTATCACTACACAATGAAGGACCTTCCTGTACTGCTTTCTGAAAATGAAAACAGAGGCAGCACAACCAAATAACTGCGGTGGTAATGAGGCTTCCAGCTTTTCAGACGCGTTTACGTTAATGCTACGAGACAAGAAATCAGGGAGGGCCTCGTTTGGGGCTGATTTCGCTCATTCCGGAGGCTCATTACAGGGAGCCAACAAGGAGGCCCTTTTGGGCAAAACAATACAGAAGGAAAACAGAAGAATAACAAACAATATGAAAGCAAGACCCTACCATCAGGCTGGCTAAATAAACATCACTCCTAACACTGACATCGACAAGTCCTGGCAGCACGTTGGGTTGTCAGCAGTATCAAGAGATGTGATATATTCTCCTGTTCTAATGAGGAAAAAAGAAAAAGATTCGCCACAGTGGAACGGCTTTGTACTTGAGAAGATGTAACCTACTGTAAGATGTAGGGGTTTGAGTGGCCCAGTGGTCCGCAGAGGTGGACAGGACTCAAAATTCATGGGAAAAAAACCTGCCTCATTCAGCAAATGCTGCAGAGGAGGCTGCTGTGGACCCAATGGGATGACACCAAAGTCAACAGGCAGCTGCCAGTGTGGCCTCAGTATGAGGTTAACAAATTTAAATATCTCAGCCCGGTGCCCGGAGCCATCCATCAGGAGTCCCTTTTCTGACTTCCCGCTCAGGTCAAGGTAACTAGGCACTGGCAGCACTAGTCAGGAGCCTGGTTCTGACCTGAGCCCATCCAAGTTTATTTAAACCAAAGCAACGCCCCTTCCCAGGACCTGGTGACACACACTGGGAGGGCCTGCCTCACTGCAAACACTTCTCACCTTGCCAAGTAGCCCAAGACGTGGGCCCGGATCACCATGGCTGCCCGCGTCACCTCCTCCTCCCGCCGCTTCTCCAGTTTCTGCTCCAAGGATTCTCGAAGGAAGACCTGCCCAAGATGGAGTGACATGTCACAATCACAGAACGTGGCCAGTACAAGGAAGGCACCCTCAAATCAGAGATCTCTTTAGGAGGTAAGGTGTTTTCTCTCCACAGTGTGGCCCAAACGCAAACAGCCACACTGTCCAGCACAAGCCCTCTCCAACTTCTTCCTGTGGGCGGGGTAGGGAGGGGTTTAGAACTTTTGTTTTTCTTAAACTCCTATCTCTTATGGACTAAGACCTTTAAAAAATACAGTAAGAATTACTGGAAAGAAAAAACAAAACAAGATGTAAAATAAAAGTCCCATTTTCTCTGTAAGCATCAGTTCAACAGGCATAAAACGACTGTGAAATTGCCATCAAAGTTCATAAACACTTATCTCATTGTGGGCTGGGATGAGCAGTTCAGGGACCAGCACCTGTATGATATTAAGTCTAAGTAACAAGAGGTAGAGAGATTCCTTACAGAAAAGAAACAAAGAGAAAGAAAGAAAGAGAGAAAGAAAGAAAGAAAAGAAAGACTCAAGAAGAAAGAAAGAGAAACAAAGAAAAGGGAGAAAAGGAAAGTAAAGAAAAGAAGAAGGGGGGGAAATCCAAGAAATGTGCAGAGTGCTACTTTGCCATTATATGGAAATTCTCTCTTCATGCCTGTCAAATGGTTATGATCAAAGCACCCTGGCTTCAAAAATAATGCACATACAACACCTGATATTAAGAAAGTAATTCTATAAACTGTTTAAAATTAGAACTGAATTATTGAAGCTACCTCTGGAGCACCTCAATTCTCTAAGTGTCACTCATATAAGGTTAAGTGTTTCTGGTAACTGGTCCTTTGTATCAGAATCCCTAACATTTGAAAAGGTATGAACATACTGACACCCTCTTTCCACCACAGGAACTTTTAATTTTGTAATTTCCAAATGATGCATGCATAAGAAGTTTTAAATAACTGCCTAAAAAAATTAGGGCCACATATTTTCATGCTTTTCTGTTAATGGTCAGCTGGAGGCACAGGTGTGGGGGGGGTTTAAATGATACAGCCTCTCACTTAATTTCTTTATTAATGCTCCTGTGAGTCATACTAGCCTATGATGTTGCATTATGTTCTCTTGATGGTACATTTTTCCGGACTCTCTGCTCTGTCTCCTCCAAGACACTTGGGCAAAAAAAGCAAATAAAGAATCCTACCACCTTGTGACTCACAGAAGCCTCACCTCCTCCTGCTGTGGGTTCCAGAAGCATTTGTAAAAGTCTCCCACAAATAATTCTCCAGAAAAGCTTTTCACAGAATTTTCTTCTTATAATTGCAATTAAAATGCTCTGTTGATGCATAAAGATCCTGCATCTTTAGTTTCAAAAAAAGGGGAAAATTTTAATGTAAAAACCAGAAGCTATATGCATAAAGCTTGTTCAATAATGATAAAAAGATGAGATCCCGTTGTGGTGCAGCAGAAACGAATCTGACTAGTATCCATGAGGATGTGGGTTAGATCCCTGGCCTCACTCAGTGGGTCTGGGATCCGGCGTTGCCATGAGCTGTGATGTAGGTCACAGACGTGGCTCAGATCCTGAGTTGCTGTGGCTGTGGTTTAGGCCAGGAGCTGCAGCTCTGATTTGACCCCTAGCCTGGGAACTTCCATATTCTTCCGGTGTGGCCCTAAAAAAAAATGATAAAAAGTGTTCAGAAATGGGAATCTCTATCAAAACCATGGGTCAGAAGCTGTTTTCATCAAGACTGGACTTCAAAGTACTTAAACTTCTTTGAGATGACTTTTTGAGATTAAGGATTTTACTCTAAATGTTTTTGCTCTGGTTAATGCTTCAAATCTTGAACAAGAGTGATGGTGGTGACATAATGAAACAAAAGAGTGGATTCTAATGAGCAATATATTTATCAGATGAATAAACAGGGGGCTTTATAAACCAAAGAACATTTCACATCTTATCAGAAACCTAAAGACTGTCTTGGCTGAAATCAGAAATGCCTGTTTCAGTTCCATGCCCATCAAAGAAAGCTCTCTGCTCTGCCTATCAGATCTGCTTCCACATCTAGAAGCAAGATTCTCTAATTGTCGATACTCTTTCCATAACCTGAAGGGCAGACAAAGGGAATCAAATGCTTTAGAGCCCTGACTTGGCCTCATTAAGAACATCCAACCCTGTATTTAGGTCACAGCACATGGAAAGTGATGCCAGTTCTCCTAGTCCAGTGTCATCCGCTGCCACATCCCTGTGTTCCTGGGACACGGCCAAGATCGAGGTAGCACGGCCCAGCTGCTTTGACCGGAGGTACTGGCCTCGCCGGGCACCATCAAGCAGTTTAGGGAGGGACAGTGTCCACGCAAGGGGCTGCTTGGCCAAATTCGATTCAACATCCAATAAGAACAGTATCATGTGACTTTTCTTCATCCTTATCTCAGACAGCTCAAAGGTCTATGGATTACTCTAATGAGATGTCTTTTAAAAATACCTCTTGTAGGAGCTCCTGTTGTGGCTTAGTGGTTTACGAACCTGACTAGATCCATGAGGATGAGGGTTGATCCCTGACCTCGCTCAGTGGGTTAAGGATCCAAAGTTGCCGTGAGCTGTGGTGTAGGTCACAGACACGGCTTAGATCCCTTGTTGCTGTGGCTGTGGTGTAGGCCGGCAACTGCAGCTCCAATTCAACCCCCAGCCTAGGAACTTCCATATGCTGTGAGTGTGGCCCTAAAAAGATACACAGCAAAAACAAAAACAAAACCAATAAAGCAGGCTTTATTGCCACAAAAGAGAGGAAATAAGTTCTAGCCATGTAATCCAGGCAGGTGATCAAAACAGCGAAATGAGCTGGAGTCAGAGGCAGAGGGAAAAGTCAAAACCAGGAAAAGAGAGGGGTACTGCTACTCGCCTTGCTCCTCTAAGCTCAGTTTTTCGCGGGGAAATACACCAGGATCTCCCCAACAGATACGAATCCTTGTCTTCCAAAGACTAGATGTGTTGTAGTTAAGCCAGTGAAATCAGACCTGGCGGCAAGCTTAATTTGCTGACCACAACATTGCCCACGTCTACCAGAAGATCCAGATGTCCCTCAGAGGTTTAAGGTTGTAAATGCAAAGACTTTGGGTGACAACACTTATCGGAACACCGCTAGTAAATAATCAAGCGTATAATTAAGTCCAAAATTGGTTGAGGTCAAAGCTATTGAGCAGATGCATTTCAAATGCTTTAATGTTTACATTCACTTCCTAATGCTACAGTTCCTATCCTACTTCTTCTTCCAACTTGCTACCAATTAAGATGTAACTCCTCTTTAGAGATTTCCTTTTCTTGACTGTTTCTCTGATCACTGCAATACACAGTCAGCCCTCTCCTGGAGAAGCTGTATCTTTACTCCTGAAAGAGATCACACTGCATAATTTATCAGTTGTATGGGACATCTTATCTCCCAGCAATTTGGTAATCTAGGGGCAACGCCCATGTCTTTATGTCTCAGTGCCCTGGACTACAACCCAGTTCCAAGCCTTGCTGGTCCTGCTGTCCATAATGTAAATCGGAAGTGAAGCTGGACTGGTTCTTCAGAGCTCAGAAAAGAGATTGGCTGGGTGAGTCAATGATCTTTGATGGCACTCCACTGTTTACGGCAGTGAGATAGGAGGAACATATTAATTTATAGTTAGACATTCGTTTATATTAGATATTATTATTAGATATTATTTATGGTTAGATATTAAATATTAATTTATATTAGATGTTAGTTTATAGAGAATACCTTTTCAATTAGAAAAAAATCAGAGCGGACCACATGGTATGGCCAAGAGCTCCACTTAAACCAGCTTCTTTATTTTGCCTTTTTTAGGGCTGCACCTGCAGCATATGAAGTTCCCAGACTAGGGGTGATATCAGTGCTGTAGCTGCCAGTCGACACCCCAGCAACACCAGATCCGAGCGGCATCTGTGATCTACACCACAGCTCATGGCAATGCCAGAACCTTAACCCACTGAGCAAGGCCAGGGATCGAACCTGCATCCTCATGGATGTTGGGTTCACTCCCACTGAGCCACAACAGGAACTCCGAGAACCAACTTCTTTAGAAAATTTTCCTTGGCTATCGTACAATAATCTTGTGCCATCCAGTTACAGTTTTTTAGCACTTAAGAAATGTTGATTGAGCTACTGTGTGGATTGTGTAGAACAAACAATTACATTCTCTATTGGATTGCAGACAAGTCACCAGGCAAGGCTAAGACAGCCAGACAGCATGTTAAATGTTATAATGGTACAGAAAACAGAAAGATGTAGATGACAGAGGAGGGGTGAGTTTTTGGTGCAGGGTGCAATAAAGAACGTTAAAAAGGATTCCAGTCCAAGTCTACCTCTAAGCAGAGACTTGTGAAGGGTCAGTTAGCTAAACAGGGAGCAGGGAGAATTCCAAGTAGAGAGACCCATAAACCTGTGAGGACACACCTCGAGGTGACCTCCCACCCCCCATGAGTTACTCTTTTTTTTTTTTTGTCTTTTCAAGGGCCTAGCCTGCGGCATATGGAGGTTCCCAGGCTAGGGGTCTAATCGGAGTTGTAGCTGCTGGCCTGCACCACAGCAACAGCAACAGCAACGTGGGATCTGAGCCGCGTCTGCGACCTATACCACAGTTCACAGCAACGCCGGATACTTAACCCACTGAGCGAGGCCAGGGTTCGAACCCTCAACTTCATGGTTGTTAGTCAGATTCATTAACCACTGAGCCACAACGGGAACTCCGTGTTACTCTTGTTTAATCCTGCTAGTGTGGGTGAAAACCATGACTTCCTTCTAGCTCACAGAACGTAGCAAAGGTCTGGGGTCTCACTGAGCCACCAGAGGCTGCCCAGAGCTTCCCTGGCACCAACTTGTCCATCAGCCAACATGTGTGAAGTGACTGAATGAAAGCACATACACTTGGGATCTGATGCTTCAAAGTGTCTCCAAGAAAAGAGTTCCTGAAAAGCCAGAGACTTCAAATAAAAGATTCGTGTTGGGAGTATGGTGGGCACGATACCACGAGCATCTTCTCAATGCTAAAAAATGATTGTCTTGCAGTCAGCTTAGAGCACGGAACTCTAACACCTCTCAAAGGCTGATGGGAGGGCTGTTCCTTCTCTGAAATTTTACCTTCGTCTTCCCCAGCTGCCACTCGCTGCTGGAAGAGTCATAGAGCTGCAGCAGGGCAGTGCACTTCCCACGCACGTCCTCGGGCAGAGCCACGTTCCGCAGCAGCACCTTATATCTGCAACATAAGGATGCCCAGCATCACCTTCTGCTATGACCCCCTCCCCAATCCCATTGCAAAGAAAGAGGCTCTCTTCAGCTCCGTCTTGCCTTTTGTAAAAATCCTGGAAGGGTCTCCGGACGGCATAGCCAGCCTTCCGGATCCGCACTGTCTCCAGCATCCCCGAGTACCGCAGCTGGTTGACCACCACTGCCTGGTCAAACTGGTCGGGCATCTGAAACATACCAAGAAGGGAGAGGATGCAGATGACATCCCCGCCCCGCACACACACACCACCACCACCCCTGGTCTACGCACACACGGAATTACACAAGAGAAAACGAACCCCACACCATGTACCCACAGCCTAGCTGCAATAACCAGCACCCTGTGTCAATCCTGCCCCCGCCTTGAGTCCATTTACTTGCCACGCTGGGATTTTTTTTTTGAAGTCCCAGATAGCACACCATCTCACTCATAGATAGATCAGTATCAATTTAAAACATAATCACAAGGAGTTCCCATCATGGCTCAGCGGTTAACGGATCCGACTAGGAATTATGAGGTTGCGGGTTCGATCCCTGGCCTTGCTCAGTGGGTTAAGGATCCGGCGTTGCCGTGAGTTGTGGTGTAGTTCGCAGATGCGGCTCGGATCCCGCGTGGCTGTGGCTGTGGCGAAGGCCGGCGGCTACAGCTCCTGTTAGACCCCTAGCCTGGGAACCTCCATATGCCGCGGGTGCGGGCCTAGATAAGGCAAAAAGACAAAAATAAATAAAATAAAATAAAGCAATCACAATACTACTATCATATCTTAAAAGAGACCAACAATTCCTTGATATTAATGTCCAGGTTCAAATTTCTGATTATTTTATGAATAGCATAAACCCACCACCATTTTTCATGCTATGTTCGCAAATGTCATCCAGGGAGTTCCCACTGTGGCGCCACGGGATTGGCAGCATCTCTTGCAGTGACAGGTTGTGGGTTTGATCTGGCGTTGCCACAGCTGTGGTGTAGGTCTCAACTGTGGCTCGAATCTCATCCCTGGCCCAGGAACTCCATATGCCGCAGGGAGCCCCCCCCCCAAAAAAAGTGTCACACAAATATCACTTTATTTGCTTTTTAAAATTCAATTTCCAGGCCTCTTTTAGACGAAGAAGGCAAGTGACACAGTGAGGGCCAGGGGGAGGGTTAGGGGCTGGGGAGGAAAAGGAGAGCTTGCAAGCAGAGAAAAGTGAAAAAAAAAAAAAGAATTTTAATTTTCTCAATTTCTAGTCACATACCTTATTTATCAAGTGCTCCCTGCTATGATCACTAAATCAATCCCAGAACACACTGATGCAAGACAGGTGGAATCAAAACCAAGACTTAACATTCTAAACCATACTCTCTTATCTGTTCAGTTGCCAAACTGGCATGGCTGACAGGACAATGGTCTTTCAGGGTAAAGCCCCAAAGTAGGCCATTTCCCACTATGGATTTTGGGGCAGTGATTTGTTTTTTAATCCAAATACCCATTTCTTTTAATTCATCTGTATTTTGTATCCTACACAACTGTGTATAAAATGATGGAAAAATAGTGCCATAGGATTAAGTACAACTGTTAAAAAGTGCGAAAATGAAAACAGAAAGTGGCTTAAATTTGTGAGTCTTAAAAATAAAGCCAGTCATTTATAAAACCAGCTGGAAAGCCAGGTTATTCTGTATGCTTTCCAAACTAGCAAAAAATAAATCTGAAGAATGCGCTGCAAATCTCCCTCAAAGCGTTTGATGGAACAGCTGCCACCATCTCCAACAGGATGACTTCTCTCGTATTTAATTTCTCTTACAAACACTGAGGTCAAATTGTCTCTACTCAGCAATATTCTACTCGAATCTAGCCAATAAATTAGGGCAAATATCCAGAGAACTGTGGCTCACTGATTTCTTGATTATTTCCAATATCCTTAGACAAGAAAGAAAAACATAAAAGTACGAACAAATTAGCTACTCCTCTACCTCATCTTTGGATTAAAAAACGGAGCGAGGCAACCGTCTTGAAGGTATTTGGCTGAAATGCTTCTGTTAGATTTATTTGGGAATGTAATGTGAACAGTGGCAATCACAAAGACTAATTGAGAGCTAATAGAAAAACACTGAGTAAAGCATCAGACTTAGTTAACTCTGCTCAATTCTTAAGCAGAGAAACCTACCGATTTCATATTTAATCATCTGATACTCAAAGACTTTTTAAATGAAAAGAAAAAAAAAAAAACCTCTCTCAATGTCTCTTAAACTTTCACCATTCCTGACCCAGACTGTTCTTCTTAGCTCCTTTTCCTTCAATCTCTATTTTAAACAAAGTCCACACGCAATTCCTTAGTTAGGCATTAGTTATTAAAACACTCTAAAAAAAAAATTTACCAAAAGAACACCCCATCCACAAAGTCCAGCCACACTCACCATCTTCCAGTTCCTCCGAAGAACGTCCCACCTTTTGGTTAGGCTCTCGGGCCAAAATTCATATGGAAAACAACTGCCACACTGACCTTTTCGCCACAGCGAAAGACACTGAACAATAATGAACACCATTCCTGTGCTTTAAAAAGTGCTCGGTCGCCATGACAACCCCTTCCATTCTCGGGGCTAATTAGTGTGGTGTGGTTGTAGGATTTCATACAGCCCAGGGAGGGAGCCACCAGGAGGGGCCACTCTTTCCAGGCTCCCATTGTGACTGTGTTTCTGACCCTTCACAGAAATTTAACCAGGGCCAGGGGGATCTATAGGCAGATTGTCGCCCGGGGCAACCCACAGGGCAATCACGAGGAGAGCTGACCTGTATTTCCATCGGTGGGTTTCTTTTTTAGTTTTAACTACTTTTTCTTTCCGGCAAATTTAATGTTCAAAGATGACACAGCTGGAGGGTGGACAAGGCACAACTGAAACGTATGTGGCCTTTCAAAACTTCCCTAATACTCTCCAGCCAGCAGTGGTAGGTAACGAGTTTTCCAGAACTGGAGTCCCCCAACCCCCTCCCCCACCTTCAAAGACTGCCTGCAGTGTCCTAACTGTGATGTTTGGATGGCCCACAGGTAGGCAGGATTTGAGAAGGAACAGCCATCAACCAGGGCAGTTACAGTCCCGGGAGCCTGGTCTTGATCCGCTGACTGAATATTAAATGATTAAACACCTACTACGTGCCAGGTTGCGTGATTCGTGCTCAGAGGGACACGAAGGTGGGGGTTAGATTCTTTTTTGTCTTCAATCAACAGCCCTCACCAGAGGAGTACATTCATTACAACTGATGAACCTACAAGGACGCATCCTGGTCACCCCACGTCTATAGCTGACATCTGGGTTCGCTCTTGGTGTTGTATATCCTATGGGTATTGATGACTGTGTAATGATAGGTGTCCACTGTCAGAGCACTAGACAGAGTGGTCTCGTTCCCTAAAAAACCTGGGCTTCAGCCATCCGTCTCTATCAGTCTCACTGTGATCCCTAGCAACCGCTCATTTTTTTTACTGTCTCTAAGATTTCTTTCCCAAGACTTATTTCTTTTAAAGAGCAGTTTCAGGTTGTTAGCGAAACTGTGAGGAAGGCCAGACATTTCCTTTATACCCTCGGCTAAGCCCACATGCATAGCTTCATAGGGCTGAGTCTGTTTTCGAGGACCCTGAAATTTAAGAAGGTGACAGGTATGGCAAACATCACTACTTCTATAGTAGATAGTCCAATATAAAGCCATACTCAACATTAAAATTATGTTCTTTGGGAACATGGGAGAAAGCAAAGTCCTGAGGAGGTATGGGTGGCGCATGAACTTGAACCCAGGTCTGACCCCCAGTTTGGGCTCCCACAACTACTATCATGGCAAGAGGGGAAGGGACGTTCTACAGAGAGCACAGCACAAACCAGAGCCAAGAGGCGGGAAAAGAACCAGGCATGTTCCGTAGTTAGTCTGGGAAAGAAGAGGGAGGAGGGGAGGGGCCTGGGCTGATGGTGGACACTGCCCTCAAGTTCAATGCCACTGTTTTCTGGATCAGGAGTCCCCTGGGGGTCAGATCTGTGCTGAGAAAAGGATCAGGCTGGCAACAGCCAAACTGGAAACAAGACCAGAGGAATGGCTGGGTATATTTCAATATCATGCATATCATGAAACGTCAGGCTGCCATTAAAAAATAGGACCAAGAGTTCCCGTAGTGGCTCAGCAGAAACGAATCCGATTAGGAACCATGAGGTTGTGGGTTCAATCCCTGGCCTCGCTCAGTGGGTCTGGGATCCGGCATTGCCATGAGTTGTGGTATAGGTCGCAGACGCGGCTTGGATCTGGTGTTGCTATGGCTGTGGCTGTGGCTGGCGGCTGTAGCACCCTAGTCTGGGAACCTCCACATGCCAAGGGTGCGGCCCTAAAACGACAAAAAAAAAAAGGGACCGAATTAAAGATGCCTGAACAACAAGGTCCTATTGTATATATAGCACAGGGAACTATATTGAATAGGCTGTGTTAAACCGTCGTGGAAAAGAATACAAAAAAGTATACACACACACACATATATAACTGAGTCACTTTGCTGTTCAGCAGAAATTAACTCAACATTGTAAATCAACTATACTTCAGTAAAAAAATTAAAAAAAAAAGATGCACCCCCAGTGCAGTGGGTTAAAGGATCCAGCATCACCACAACTATGGCATACGTGGCAGCTGTGGCTCCGATTCAATCCCTGGCCATGGGTGCAGCCATTAAAAAAGGTAAAACAAATAAAATAAATAAAATAAAATAAAATAAAATAAAATAATAAAATAAAATAAAAAATAAAATAAAATAAAATGGAAAAAAGGGATGGATGTAAGAGAAAGCTTGCATCCTGGAGAGAGGATTACATATATTTAGCTTCAAGTAATTTAATTCTACAAAAAAAAAAATTAGAACTTTTTCACCTACAATCTGAAAAAAAAAATACAATTTCAGAATGCCCAGACAAAACAAATGACTGGTAACAGAGCACGCTAAGCCCTCCACAAAAATCAATTGGGGGCAAGGCCAAGCTTCTGCAGCTAGAAAATCCAAATAAAGGGCAGCAGAGGTGCTGACCAACAGGGACAGAGGACAGGGGAGAAACAGAAAAGAAAATGGAAAAGAAAAATGCATTTATGCCCAATGAATCTGATTACCCCAAACATTCTCTAGCCTTCTATAATTTCATAAATATTGCAGAGACCATCGAAGTGTGACAGCAGACTTGGAAACAGTCACCTGTCTACGACAAGGGGACAGTCAAGCTGTGCTTATTTAAAGAAAATAGAGTTAACGGATCCTTAAGGTTCTAATGCTTTTCAGTATTTGAGATCACTCAGATCTGGCGTTGCTGTGACTGCGGTATAGGCCGGCAGCTGTAACTCCGATTAGACCCCTAGCCTGGGAACCTCCATATGCCACGGGTGTGGACCCAAAAGCAAAAAAAAAAAAAAAAGATTTAGCCCTCAATCCAACACTGGTAGATTGTATCTTAAAGTGAGTGGTATAACATCTAAAATTAATTAAAATGAAAGAGTTCTACTTTTTCTCATTGCATTTTTTTTTTTTTAATGGCTCCTGATCTTTTTCTGCTGAGCAACACCATCAACTTTATTCACATATATGTGAGCTCTGCAAATGGCGGGACTTATTACACAGTCCTTATTCAAGAGGATTAGTCCCCAGGGTCCTATGAAAAGTAAAATAAGTTGATTCTTGGGTAAAACCACTACACGATTCTTCATTTTGCTAATTAAGCACTGTGGGGTGAGGAGAGAGACAAGCATTACAGAGAGGACTTAACATACCAGGTATGGGTGTATTTGAATTTATGACTATGGGATATGCCTCTACCCTAATCCAAGTTTATTTATTATGGCTTTTTGTCTTTTTAGGGCCGCACCTGCGGCATATGTAGGTTCCCAGGTTAGGGGCCTAATCGGAGCTGTTGCTGCCGGCCTACGCCACAGCCACAGCAACACCAGATCCAAGCCTCATCTGCGACCTACAGCACAGCTCATGGCAACACCGGATCCTTAACCCCCTGAGCGAGGCCAGGGATCGAACCCACAACCTCATGGTTCCTAGTCAGAATTGTTTCCGCTGCGCCATGACGGGAACTCCCTAATTCAACTTTAAACACAAACAAGCAAACAAATCTTCAGAAGGTGGATAACCCTTTCTTAACTTTAAGTAAAAAATTACATTTACCCAAAGTCGATTATGTTACACTCATAAAATATCATTCCCAGGTGTTCCCGTCACGGCTCAGTGGTAATGAACCCTCCTAGTATTCATGAGGATGCGAGTTCGATCCCTGGCCTTGCTCAGTGGGTTAAGGATCCAGCGTTGCTGAGAGCTGTGGCATAGGTCGCAGATGTGGCTCAGATCCCGCTTTGTTGTGGCTGTGTAGGCCAGCAGCTGTAGCTCTGATTCGATTCCTAGCCTGGGAACTTCCACATGCTGTGGGTGCAGCCCTAAAAAGACCAAAAGCAAACAAACAAACAAACAAAAAAACCATTCCAGTTCTATACTGAGTCTCCATAAGACTCCTGTCTTTACCGCGTACTAATTACCAAAAAATTAAGACATGAGGCCTCTCCATCTTGATTTGCTGTCTTTGCCACGCCAAATTCTCAAAAGCAGTTAATAAACAGCAGAGAGAAGTTGATCATGCCTTGAACAGTTTTCAAAAGCATGATTACTAAAAGCAGCAACAGAACTTTCCTGACTCTGAACAGGAAGTAAACACAAGCCAATTAAGCTACCCACAAAGGTTCTTTGTCTTCTACCAGTCATTTCGCCCTGCTGTTCCACATCTGACACGGTCTTTGCCACCTGCCAAGTTTCACATTTTGAGGAGGTAGAAATAAATTTTCCCTGGAGAAGTGCCCCCGCCCCAGCAGGCAAAGAAGGGTAAGCAACCTGATCACACAATTGGCCAACGCTGTCAGTCAGTCCTGGGGGTCAGATTACAGGGCGTGGAAACATCTTCCTCACCAGTACAGACTTCAAGCCACACCCGTCCCAGACTAGCAGAGTTAAAAAGCAAGGACATCCAAGCTCTGTTACAGGTGGGGACTGTGGTACTCATCCCAGAGCCACACAAACCCCAACCACTTAACAAGAAAGGAAAAATCTGAACCTGAATAATATACACGCACACACATGTAAGGCACAGCCTCTCCCTTCACGAATTTATAACACATGCCAAAGTAAGACAAAGGCTTTTCACATCTGAGGCTTCTACCAAGGCTCCAATCTAACTTCCCCTTCATTTTGCTAATTAAGCATGCTGGGGTGAACTCTAGCATTAGGTATGTAAGATTTTTTCAGGTCTTTAGGGGCCTAAGAGCTCTTTAAAAAGAAAAAAAAATCTGAGTAATATTGCACTGAATGAAGGTACCACGGTTTCTTTCCATTCACCTATTGACGGACATGGGTGAGCTATGAGAACTCAATCCACCCCCACACATGCTACATTTTAGTCAGTTTAGAGAGAACTCTACCCTTTTCTTGACTAAAACCTTCACTTCCCATCTTATCTCTGGCTGAAGCCCGCCTCTGCACCGGCACTGTTCTCCCACTGTCTCTAAAGGTGGCGTTTCATGGATCTTTCAGGGGTTTCTCCAATACTTCCTCCTCAACGAGAAACAATTCTAGGTGCAACATCAACTATTGCCATCTGAGACCTTGACCATGCTCGTCCTTATTTCACGTATTTCTTTTTATTATAGTTGATTTACAATGTTGTGTTAGTTTCAGATGTATGGTAAAGTGATTCAGTTTTATACACACACACACACACACACGGTCCTTTTCATTTACTTTATATATAGCAGTGCGTATCTGTTAATCCCAAACTTCTAATTCATCCTCATCCGCTTTCCCCTTTGGTAACCATGCCCCTGTGGTATGTGAAAGTTCCCAGGCCAGGGATCAAACCTGAGCCACCACAGTGACAATCCGGATCCTTAACCCACTGAGCCACAAGAGAACTCCCATCTCATAAATTTTTTAATATTCATTGCACATATCCTCATTAGAGTATAAACTCCTTCAGGGCAGGAGCTGAATCTTACGAATTTCTCCTTAAATTGCCGACCACTGGATTCTATGAACTCACGTATCCTACTGTATTTAAATAAAAGTGTGGTTCTGCTTACAGATGTTTTGAATGTACTTGCTTGTTTGGCCATGACTTAGAAACAATACCAAAAGTCCAGTACACAAAAGGAAGAACTGGTAAGTTGGGTTGCAATGAAATGAACTTCTCGGAGAAAGACACTGTTAATACAATGAAAAGACAAGCAACACACAGGGAAAACGGTTGAAAAACACATAGCTGAAAAAGATTGTGATCAAAACGCATAGAGATCACTTAAAACTCAACAACACGGGAAAAAACTTTTTTAACCTAGGCAAAAGATCTGAGCAAACACATCATCAAAAAATCTATAGGGTTGGCTAATGCATATGGAAAGACACTCAATGTCAGTTATCTTGGGAACCTGCCAATGAACACAATGACATGTCACTACACACCTATTAGAACGGTTCAGAAAACTGAAAATATAAAATGCTGGCAAGGATATGGAGCTACACGAACTAAAATTCATAGCTGGCTGAATGCAAAATGATAGAGCCAATTTGGAAGATAGTTTCCTACAAAGCTAGACATAATCCTAACATGTAATCCAGCAACTACACTTGAGGTAGTCACCCCTCTGTACCCACAGGTTCCAGGACCCTGTTCTCCATAGATACCAAAATCCATGGATGCTTAAGCCCCTCACATTAAATGGTGTGGTATTTGAATATAATTTACGTACACCCTCCCTTTTTTTTAAATCATCTCTAGGTTACTTATGATACCTAATACAATGTAAACACTATGTAGACAGCTATGAATATGATGTAAATGCTATGTAAATAAATAGTTGCCGGCCCATGGCAAATTCATGCTTTACTTTTTGGAACTTTCTGGAATTCTTTCCCCTGAAATTTTTGACCCGAGGTTGGTTGAATTCCCAGATGTGAAACCCTTGGATAAAGTGGGTGGACTGTATTTAGCCAATTGACTGAATACTTACAGTCACCCCAAAACATACACATGAATGTTTATAACAGCTTTATTCATAACCATCGAAACCTGGAAGCAATCATGATGTCCTTCAATAGGTGAATGGAAAAGAAACCGTAGCACATTCATTCAATGGAATATTACTAAGACTTCTCCTTTTTTTAAAAAAGAGCTCTTAGGCCCCAAGACTTGAAAGAATCTTAAATAACTAGTGCTAGAGTTCTCATCATGGCTCAGTGGTAAACGAACCTGACTAGTATCCATGAGGACGCAGGTTCGATCCCTGACCTCACTCAGTGGGCTAAGGATCCAGTGTTGCCATGAACTGTGCTGTAGGTCATAGAAGTGGCTCGGATCCCGCTTTGTTGTGGGTATGGTGTAGTCAGGCAGCTACAGCTCCGATTTGACCCCTAGCCTGGGAACCTCCATAGGCTGCGGGTGTGGCCCCAAAGACAAGGCTCCCACCAAAAAACAGGAATTAACTATCTAGTGCTAAGTGAAAGACGACCCTCTGAAATAGGCATATATTTGATTCCAATTACATGACATTCTGAATAAGGCAAACTTACAGAGACGGCAGGAAGATGAGTGGTTCCTAGGACCTCAGAGGGAGGGGTGAACAGGTAAATAAGCACAGGAAATTTTAGGTTAGGGAACTCTTCCATGAGATACTATAACGGTGGGTATGCAACACAACACGTTTGTTATTTGTCAAACTTTACAACAAAAGAATGAACCTTGGAGGGTCCCAGGGAATAATTCAGAATGTCACAAAAAAATCTAAATGTATTACAAATATGTGAAACCACATCATGGAAAGAAAAGGGGGGGAACCTGCCAACTAAAGTAGCTTTGGACAAGGAGACTCTTCAGTCTAAGATTTAGAGGACAAAGAGTTCTATATAAACACTATATTGTATGGAGTTCCCACTGTGCCTCAGTGGTTAACGAATCTGACTAGGAACCATGAGGTTGCGGATTCGATCCCTGGCCTTGCTCAGCAGGTTAAGGATCCGTGAGCTGTGGTGCAGGTTGCAGATGCAGCTTGGATCCTGTGTTGCTGTGGCTGTGGCAAAGGCCGGCAGCTACAGCTCTGATTGGACCCCTAGCCTGGGAACCTCCATATGTCACCAGTGCTGCCCTGGAAAAGAAAGAAAAGAAAAAAAAACAAAAAAAACCCACTGTATTGTAGTTGATAAAGTTGTTTCCCTGGGGGTGGGTAAAGAATAACAATTCTGTTGCCGCTATATGTTTATACTGCAATGGAACAATTACATAAATGGACGGTGGAAGAAGTCCTTAATGCCATTAATTCTACCCAATTAGAGTTGATTTACTTTCATGAAAACAGCAGCAGCAAAGCCCAACTGTGATGCCGGCATGACCTCAACTCCAATGGATCCAGTCCCAAGGTCCCGGCAGTCCTCAAAATGTGCTTCTAAAAAACAGCCCCCCAGCCCACCCCCACTGCCGCCACAGCTCAACACCCACCTACTTTTTTCTTTTTCTTTTTTTTTGTCTTTTTGCCTTATCTAGGGCCGCACCCGCGGCATATGGAGGTTCCCAGGCTAGGGGTCTAACAGGAGCTGTAGCTGCCGGCCTTCGCCACAGCCACAGCAACGCGGGATCCAAGCTGCGTCTGCAACGCCGGATCCTTCACCCACTGAGCAAGGCCAGGGATCGAACACGTAACCTCATGGTTCCTAGTCGGATTCGTTAACCACTGAGCCACGAAGGGAACTCCTGCTTTTTTCAATTACTTATATGACACAACTGGAACGTGTTTCAGTTCAAGACGGAATGAAGGCACTTTTCTGTACAGAGATGAATGAGGACAAATGTCAAAGATGACAGGGAAACCCAAGTAAAGTTTTGTTTTCTTCATTATCATTAAATGAAAGAATAATGACATAAAGATGCTCTTTTAAAATCAAAAACATAGAGAATATGTGCAATGAAAATCCTACAGCTCTCCTAGAGAAAACCACTCTTGCCGGTTTCCCATGTTTTCTTCTGGACATATTCTTTGTGTATATAAATGCAGGACAGTGTGTATATACATATACAGATGCACACAGGTATGTATAGATCAACACACTTTTTTTTGTCTTCCTGCGGCATATGGAGGTTCCCAGGCTAGGGATCCAATCAGAGCTACAGCTGCTGGATGCCACAGCAACGCCAGATCTGAGCTGCATCTGTGACCTACACCACAGCTCTCGGCAATGCCGGATCCTTAACTCACTGAGCGAGGCCAGGAGTCGAACCTGCAACCTCATGGTTCCTAGTCAGATTCTCTTCCGCTGTGCCACGACGGGAAATCCACTTTTTCTTTTTCTTTTTTTTAAAAAGCAAATAAAACACGACTGACATCTCACTGTTCACGTAAGGTAATCTTAGAGAGTTCCCTGTTAGGGCACACGGATCTCCCATGTTTTTTTCAAAGCGGCCCAGCAATCCTTTACCAGAATGTGTTTAATCAGCTCCCTAGGGAGAAACACTGAGGCTGTTTCTACCTTTTGCTGTTCTTTATTCAGCTTTTACTGAATGAAAGGAAATAAAGTGGAACCCTGGAGTCTCCACACCAGAAAATTTCCTGTCAACACCTCCATCCCTGACCCCCCCAAGAATCCTCTTTGTTTTGTGGTGAATGCGGTCCACCTTTGACGGCCAGTGGTGAGGAGGCCAGAAAACAGGAAGGTGGCCTTATAACCTCCTCCACCTCCGTCCAGCTGCTGCCACTAAGGAAACACGCTTACTGAGATAGATGCCTTCTGTGTGAAACAGGCTCTTGTTCTAAGAAAAGAATCTCTGGGCTCCCAGTTTATGTAAAGTGTCAACATCAATTTGACATTTTAATCAATCAGTCAATCAGAAACTAATTACTAATTGCTAATTTTCTTCTGCTAATTTTCTATTATGTTCCAGCATGTGCCAGCACGGAACTTTGGGAGTTTATCTGTCACACTATCTAACAAGGTCACTTAAGAGTATTTCTAGTCCAAACGATGCATAGAAACCTAAAGGGCTGCGTTATGATAAAAGGCTGTATCAAACTAATTTAATAACAAAAATAGCAGCTACCTACTCACTGAACAGGGACCACATTTCCACCAAGAAATTAAAGCACTTTCCATGTAGCTCTCTTAATGCCTACAACCACCCCATGAATTAAACCAGCCACTGATGATCGAATTAAATGTGTGCTACAAGGCTAAGAGAGGCAGCCACTCAAGAAATGTTGTTAGCTAACATTTGCACAGCACTGTACACTCCAGATGTCACGTGTTCATCTCTACTGCCCGGTGAGGTAAGCAGGGCAGCTATTAGCATCTTCACTAAATGGGTCCAAAGATGTGAGTGATCTGAGCCACATTATACAGCAGTTACCAGGACGGAAGAGCAACAGACCCTTCCCACTTCTTCTAACCTCCGAATCCTTGCAGATTCTGCCAAAGCTTCCCTCCGATGCAGTAGCTCCTCTACTTACAACCAGTCCAAAGCGACATTGTGTGAGCAACCGCTATGATCATCTGTGAGTGGTTGATGCACCACTGCTCTGGGACACAGATCAGTTTGCATTTATGAATTTCTATGGTGGTGGTGGGAGTAGCAGTATTAATACTATCAGTACTAACAGCAGCAGTAACAATAGATACCAAGGACCATGTGCCATGCACTACGCTAACATCATAATGCCGGCAACTCCGATATCATCCGCCACCCCCATTTTACAGATGCATAACCCAAGGCACAGAGAGGTTAATTAACTTATCTAGGGTCACAAAGCTCCTCTGGGACAGTGCCAGGAGAGCATGAGGGCCAAGCATGCACGAGCTGCTCCTGTACAAGGTGCAAGCTCAGGAGGCGGGGTGGGAAGTTCCTGCGGTTCCAAACTATTCATTACTTAACAATGGAGTTTTGTTTCCTGGTGCATTTGCCCTAAATATTCCTGAATGAAATTCATCACAATAGCTATCTTGGAAGCAAACCTTAAGCCAAAACAGAAATCAGCTTCTGGGGATTAAAACTCAAGTGAGACAATACATTCAGTTTAGCGCAGGGGTTGACAAAAGCAGGGGTTGGAGCCACATCCGGCCTGCCACCTGCTTTGTAAATAAAGTTTTATTGGAACACAGCCATGCATTGTATGTGATAGCTTTCACGTGACAATGGCAAAGCCCGAAATATTTACTATCTTGCCAGTTACAGAAAAAGTTTGTCAACCCCTGAGTTGAAGAATGAAAGCCAAGGAAATGGTGCACCCAGTGCAAAATGAATTGTGCTCTAATAGTAAGGAGAGGCCAGATTTCGAGAGATCAATATGGAAATAAAAGGCAAAACATGTCATTAATAACTTTGACATTTATTACATGTTAAAATAATGTTTTGGATTTTTGGACTAAAACATACTATTAAAACTAATTTCACAAAGACTGATTTCTTCCTAGCTTTTAAATGTGGCCATTGGAAAGATTTTAATTATATACATGATTCATATTTTGTTTCTACTGGACAGTGCTGCTCTAATAAATTATGTCAAACCTCTGCTCTATAAGGACTTGGAGACTGAAAGAACAAAGCTTAAGAGTATAATTCTACTTGCATTTGTTTGACACTTGGAACATCTTTTATACAAATGAGCTGTCAGACTATTTTACTACGAAGCTTATACGGAGACAGATAACATACTTCCCTTCAAAAACTTTATCCATCATTCAAAGATAAAAACCAACACTCACACAAATAATGTGAAACAGAAAAGACTTCATGAATAATTTTTCTGAGGTCAATGACTCTCAACAAAGAAATTAGACATGAAGAACTTCCATTAACTTCAAATGAAGTATAAAAGATCAACATAATAACTCTCAAACAGAATATGTTCATTTCACTTTCCTAATAAATTTACGTCTATTTTCCACAGTCACTCTGGAAGATTCTAAGGACATTAAATTCGTTTCTTTTTCTTTTTTTGGCCTTACCCACGGCATTCAGAAGTTCCTGGGCCAGGGACTGAACCTGGGCCATAGCAGCAACCTGAGCCACAGCAGGGACAACACTGGATCCTTAACCCAATACGCCACCAGGGAATTCCCAAATTTGTTTTTTATTTTTTACTTATTTTCTTTTTACGGTCGTGCCTGCAACATATGGAAGTTCCTGGGTTAGGGGTCATATCAGAGCTGCAGCTTTGGCCTATGCGGTAGCAACATGGGATCTGAGCCAAGTCTGACCTACACCATAGCTCACAGCAACGCCAGATCCTTAGTCCACTGAGCGAGACCAGGGATCGAACCTGCATCTTCACGGATACTATGTTGGGTTCTTAACCCACTGGGCCACAATGGAACTCCTGGTTTATCTTTAACAAGCCACCAAACCCAGCATCTTCTGCACCAACAAGGTAATGAAGAAAGTGAACACCATTGGGGGAGTTCATAATAAGCCTGAACAGGCCAAAAAAGGAATACCCATTTTTCATCCTTTTTTCCCCCAAACCTGGAAATTCAGTGCTTGGAAACGCTACCCGTCTAACAGCTCCCAAAGTTTGGTCCAAGCACTCTAACTGGGTCGTGGGACATTTCCTCTTTTGAATCTCAGCTGCCATTGTGCCCATGTCACACACGTGTTTCAAAACCCCACAAATGGCCTGAAAACCACATGTATTTAACGTTCAGTCGAATGCTTCCTTGAGTTACAAGAATACAAGCCCCCCACCTCCAGGGCTTTTTCTTCCATTCTTATTCCTTTCCGGTTTCCTGCTTTGAACAACCAGCCCTGCACCTGCTCCTCTGCCCTTCCTCTCGCTGGCCATGCATGGAGAACTGCTCGCTGCTGGCTGGCCTCTCCTCTCCTGCAGACAGCGGAGGCAGACACCCCCTCTCTGCCTTCCTCCGGGCCACAAATTCCCTGGAAACCCTGTGGGAAGTTCCTGGCCTTCGTGCCTGCACATCAGGCTTCCTTTTGGGGGCCGGGCACCTGTCGCTTTCTCAGGGACACCCTCTGCCATCACATGGGCAAGACAGAAAGCAGCGTGTTCCTGCAAATATGAGAGCCCTGGCTTGCTACAAGTGGAGCTGGCTTTAATTCTCATCACTGAAGGGAAGCTAAGATTTCCTTTCTGAATGAAACATAATAATGATATCTATTATTTGAATATGGGGGACTCTGCACAAAAGGTTTTTAGTACTTTAATTAAATTTCAAAGACCCCTATTAAGGCACATGGGCCAGCTGCAAAGATTATTCCATTATATATATGGACGGAGTGAATCAGATATAAATTAAGCACAGTGTCCATGGTCATGCGACTGGCAAACACTAGACTCTGGGCGCTTCCTTCTTGTGGAAAATCATGAGGTCGTGATTCCAGTGTGGCTTGTGACAACTGCCAGTCTGTGATGAGATGGACGCCAAAAGTGAGAGGGACTTTCACAGCAAGGTGACATGCCCACATAATTTTTACTCTATTTTTCAATGGTACGAGCCCACAACGATTGGCAGTAGTGAAAAGAACTTGAGAAGCGCTGCTCTAGAAGGTACCAACGTCAATTTGCGGTGATGCTCTCAAGAAATGTCTCGATACACCTTACACCAGCCAGAATGACCATCATCAAAAAGTCTACAAACCATAAGTGCTGGAGAGGGTGTGGAGAAAAAGGAACCCTATTACACTGTTGGTGGGAATGCAAATTGGTGCAGCCACTGTGGAAAACAGTATGGAGATTCCTCAGAAAACTCAAAATAGAATTACCATTTGATCCAGCAATCCCACTCCTGGGCATCTATCCAGCAGACACCATGACCCGAAAAGACACCTGTACTCCAGT
>PVHT020000007.1:205911-366999 GCA_004024745.2 Catagonus wagneri
CAGAAGAGTGGATAGGGAAGATATGGTACATACACACAATGGAATGTTACTCAGCCATTAAAAGGAACGAATTACCAACATTTATAGCAACATGGATGGACTTAGAAATTATCATGAGAAGTGAAACCAGTCAGACAATTAGACAGCAACACCCAATGCTACCGCTTACATGTGGAAACTAAAAAGACACAATGAACCTTCTTACAGAACAGACAATGAATGACTCACAGACTTTGGAAAACCTTGGTTTTTCAAATAAGACAATCTGGGGGGTTGGGGGGATGCACTGGGGGTTTGGGATACAAAATCTGTAAAATTGACTTGTGATGATTTATGTACACCTATAATTGAAATAAAATCCATTAACAAGAGAAAAAAAAAAGAAATGTCTCGATAATCATGTGTACACAAATCTGCCATTATGACACTATTATCAATTTTGCACGAAGCAGTAGACATTTCCCTTTCTATTGTCTAACGTCAAATCAGGCTCAACAGATAAGGAAAGCGTATTTATTGAAATACTCCCTCGATGCTGTTACAAGCATAAAGTGCCTATTCAGAAAATCTGCTATCACATCTCTGTTCAAAGTTCTCTGAACTGGGAGTTTCCGTTATGGCACAAGGGGATGGAGGCGTCTTGGAAGCACTGGGACGTGGATTTGGTTCTTGGCCCGGCACAGTGGTTAAGGTGTTGCTGCAGCTGCGGCTTAGGTCGCAACTATGGCTTGGATCTGATCCCTGGCCCCAGAACCCCATATGCCGCAGGGCAGACAAAAAAGAAAAAAAAAGTTCTTTGAACCGTACACAAGATTAAAACCCACACATTTCTGCAATTCCAGGCGTCCATCTACATCCCCTCCACTGCTCATCTACAGTTTTATTCTCCCTGTGGCCCATGAACCCACCCTTGTTAACGGAGCTCCCACTGTACTCAGGGCATCTGTCCCGGGAAGGCAGTCACTCTAAGTCAGCCCTGCAAATCCATTCACCTTTGCCAGATATCCTCTTGCCTAACTTCCTGTGGAGTGAGGCTCAGCCATAGGTCCCAGGCTGGCCCTCGAACCAACTAAGAAGACAGGACCAGGAGATGTGAGGCAAATCGATTGAGATTTTTTTTTTTTTTCCCTAATAAAAGGAGAGCTGCTCCTTTTGGTCCGGCCCTGATTCCTTTCAGGGGTAATGGTTAGTCCAAGAGGCCAAAGCCTTTGCTTGTTTTAGTCAGAGATGCATCCCAAGAACATGAAGATACTCAAAAACTTAATGTATTGAAAGAACTGAATGAGGATGTTCTCTGAGGATGTGATGGCTGCAACTATGGCAGCCATTTTGCAACCTGAGGAAGGGCCAAGGCAACTGCAGATGCATTGATGTGAGGACCTGATATTGTGAAGCCTCTACACAAAGGCTTCTTACAAAATGTGATCCTTACATATCTATAAGCTGTTTGGGTCACTGTTAGCTGAGTTGTTTTGTGTCGTCACTGAATAGTTGAGGTCTGCCCAAAGGGACACAATGGGGCAACATGAGTGTGTGATACACCTGCATGGTCTCTGGTAGGTAGATGGAGAAGTCCTATGGAGGAAGGGAAGGACCACCCTGGGAAGGAGAGAGCACCAATGGGGAACAGGCTTAGACTCCAAAAAGTCTTGAGATCCACGGTAAAAACACAAAGTTGAGGTATAGCTTAAAACTCCATGGTGGTTAACACTGTCACCCCCAAAAAACACCCAGAAGGTAAATGAGCAATGGAGCAGAGGTCAGCAGTGGCAACATGAGCTGGTGTATTATGCCAAAGCCAGACAGACATCCCAGGGTTGTGGTCAAGTTCAAACCGAGGTCAGAGAAGTCAGAATCAAAGACAGAATGCTCAGCCCCAGGTTCTGCGGCCAAGGTGGTGCCCTCTTAGGAAGCAGCCAAACAGAAAGGAGACCTGGAACGGGGCAGTTTTAGGAAGGTGGGACTCAAAGTGTAGCCAAGACCTGACTCTGTAGGGGGAGAGAGAAACGGGACGCTGCGGAGGAGGGCAGGTGCGCTGGCTAAGAGTAGATGTTCTCAGGCCTCGGCCGGATTGGGAGGTGAGGGCCCGTGTAGGAGGGCAAGGATTGACATCAGGTTCAGCAGTGTGAGAAGGCTTTGCGGGAGGCAGGCTGGAGCAGGGAGGCTGCCTCTTCCCCTGAGGCTGGCACAAATGCTCACTAGAATCCATCACAGCACTTTCCTCCATGTGGTCCAGCAGGTCGTGGAAACAGAGAGCGGAGAACAGGAGCACTCCCAATACCCTGGCTGTCCATCTGGATGGAGGTGAGGTTAGGGAGCAAAAGGAGCTTCCAGACACTGCAAGTTCATGACTAAATGACTCACATCTCCTCCCAGACCTGATGGTGTCTTATGCCTGGGCTCACCTTGTGAACACTCGAAGCTGGACACCTAGGGTTTGAGCGCTTTGTAAGCCACGCACATGTGCTGGGTTCCAATTCAAACAAATTTTTTGTTTTTGTTTTGCTTTTTGGGCAGCACCCGCAGCATATGGAGAGTCCCAGGCTAGGGGCCAGATTGGAGCTATAGCTGCTGACCTACACCACAACCATAGCAATATAGGATCCGAGGCGTGTCTCTGGCCTATTCCACAGGTCACGGCAACGCTGGACCCTTAACCCACTGAGCAAGGCCAGGGATCAAACCTGCATTCTCCTGGATGCTAGTCAGATTCGTTAACCGCTGAGCCACGATGGCAACTTCCAATTCAAACAAAATTAAAGGCCCAGCAATGAATCCAACTAAGGCAAGAAGATAAATCCCAAAGCAGCTTTACAATCAAGAGAAGTTAAGAAATTGAGATCTATGCGAAGAAAAGGAACAAGTTCATTCGAATGAGGCAGTGCAAACGATGGAAGGACAAGAGGACAAATTTACATTCTCAATAGGTCAGATCGATTTAAAATTAGGAGGTCAGGAGCTCCCACTGTGGCTCAGCAGTAACGAACCTTACTAGTATCCATAAGGGCAATGGGTTTGATCCCTGGCCCCGCTCAGCTGGCTAAGGATCTGGCGTTGCTGTGGCTGTGGTGCAGGTCACAGATGTGTTGTGGATCTGATGCTGCTATGGCTGTGGCATAGGCCGGAAGTTGAAGCTCTGATTTGACCCCTGGCCTGGGAACTTCCATATGCCTTGGGTGCTGCCCTAAAAAAAAAAAAAAGACAAAAAATAAAATTAGGAGTTCAGTACTTCAAGATTTTTTTTTTTTTTTGGCCTTATGTAATTTTAGGGCCACACCCGCAGCATGTGGAGGTTCCCAGGCTAGGGGTCTAATGGGAGCTGTAGCCGCCGGCCTTCGCCAGAGCCACAGCGACGCAGGATCCAAGCTGTGTCTGCGACCTACACCGCAGCTCACGGCAACGCCGGATCTTTAACCCACTGAGCAAGGCCAGGGATCGAACCCGTCAACCTCATGGTTCCTAGTCGGATTCATTAACCACTGTGCCACAATGGGAACTCCCAGTAGTTCAAGATTTTTAAGAAAACGATCCTGAGAGTCAGTTAATGTGTGTTGAAAGAGACTCTCAGGAAAACACAAAGTGGGGAGGGAGGGAAGGACTGACGACTGGCTCTAAATCAGACCACATACACACAGACAATGGAATACCACTCAGCCATAGAAAAGAATGAAATAATGCCATTTGCAGCAACATGGATGGACCTAGAGATTCTCACACTAAGTGAAGTCAGAAAGAAAAAGACAAATGCCATTATGATATCACTTATATGTGGTATCTAAACTATGATCCATATGAACCCATCTAACAAAACAGAAACAGACTCACAGACATAGAGAACAGACTTGGGGCTGCCGGCGGGGAGGGGAGGGAGTGGGATGGACTGGGAGGCTGGGGCTAGCAGGATGTAAAACATCACACATGGTGGCAGGGGATAAACAACAAGGTCCTACTGTACAGCACAGGGAACTATATTCCATGTCTATGATAAACCATAATGTAAAAGAATATTCTAAAACGAATGTGTGTGTATTTATGTATGTGTGTGTGTGCATAACTGAATCACTTTACTATACAGCAGAAATTAACACAACATTGTAAATCAACTATACTTCAACTTAAAAAGAAATAAATTAGACCACAAACCATGGTAAAGCCAGCAGAAGGTCCAAACCTTTGCATAAAACCCATCTGAAAACTCTCAGAGTGGCCTCCCTCTTGGGTATAATCTGTTGCCATTTTATCTATGGAATGTAATTATACTCTTTTAATCTTGTGAAACTAAACTTGAATCTCGCTCTATACATCGCTGTTCTATTTCTACTTCTCCTTTCACCATAAAGAACAGGTCACAGTCCCCTCTATTCAGACGCGCTCAGAAAAACCATGCTGGGAAATACGAATTAGGGGGGCAGCTGTTGCTCTTTGTAGATGTTGGCCAGGAGGCTCAAATCAGTCATGAAAACGCTGAAATCGCTGTGAAACTTACTGAGTGTCTTATTCAGTCACCAAGGTTATGTTGATGTGATAAAGATGCTGAAGTAGAAAACTGTAAAGCTGCAGACGAAGAGGAAAGAAAGAGGCATGTGTCTAGGAATCAGACATTCACCAATGTCCAGGAAAATTTGTCCCAAGGAGCTGTAATACTTGGCCAGAACTATTAATTTTGCAGTGCTACCTTGGTAGGTACTAAGATAAGCCACCATGCATGCTCCATAAATCAGTGTACAGAATAATAACAGGAGACTGTGCTTGTGTGGTTTCTGACTTTAAGGTATTTGAACTTCTGAGAAAAAAACTCCAACCAACTGGAAACTAGAGACCATTCACCACATTAGTTCCAAAAAACTGTTCTTTTTTAAAGCTAGGATACAGAGGAAGGAGTTCCCACTGCGGTGCAACAGGATTGGTGGCATTTCTGCATCATTGGGACACAGGTTTGATCCCCAGCCCCACATAGCAGGTTAAAGGATCTGGCATTGCTGCGGCTGCCACGTAGGTCACAACTGCGGCTTGAATCTGATCCCTAGCCTGTGAGGCAGCCAAAAAAGAAGAAGAAGAAGAAGAAGAAGAAGAAGAAGAAAAAGATACAGAGGAAAACAATGGCTCCTAGAAACCAATAAATAAAAAGCCATTTGGGATCATAGAGTTTGGACTATCATAAAAAGTATGAAAATGAAAACAGCAACTCTGAACAAATTGAGCCCACACCCAGAAATGTCAAATATTGAAAAGAATATGACTTCATCAGATTTATGCTGGTCGAGACTGGAAGGAGCTTGAGAAATCATGCTGTTACTTCATCCCATTTATACAGAGGAAGCCATCACTCTACGTCTGCTTAAAAGAATCTACTAAAGGAAAGAACTACCTCTTTAATAATGGATTGAACTGATTAATGAATATTCATCAATATTTATATTGATGGGCTAACTGAGGTAACAAAAAAATCAAATGGAGGATCTCCCATTGTGGCTCAGCAGGTTACGAACTTGACAGTGTCCGCGAGGATGCGGGTTCCACCCCTGGTCTCGCTCAGTGGGTTAAGGATCTGGTGTTGCCATGGTGTAGGTTGCAGACATGTCTCAGATCTGGCCTTGCTGTGGCTGTGGCGAAGGCTGGCAGCTGCAGCTCTGATTCGAACCCTAGCCCAGGAAATTCCATATGCCACAGGTGCAGCAGTAAAAAGAAAAAAAAACAGAAGACATGAAAAAATCAAACGGAGAATTTACTTGAAAACCATTCGGCAGAGTCTGCCCTGAGAAGTGGCACAGTATGGGCAGGTCCTTCGTAAATTCTACTTTCCTGAAGGAAAATGAGGGCCTGGTGGGGAGGGGGGCTGGTGAGTGTGGCTCCCCTAGGAGTTCCTTTTTCTTGCTTATTCATGTATTAAAGTGGCTGTCTGCAAGTCATAATGGGAAATTAGCCAGCCTCAGACACAGCCAATATCTGTTAAGGATAAATTAGGAACGCCACAGAATATTCCGTGGAGCAGCTGGAAGTTGCTAGGAAACGAGAGGTCAGGCGATGCTCAAAGGCCAGGTTATTCCCATCCCTGGGGTCCCAACAGAACTGGTTCATGCTGGAGTCCCAGCACCGCACAGCCAGACTGAGAGGCCAGGCTCCTGAGTGGTGAGACTCCAGATGTTCAAGGGTGGGTGCTCCTCTCAGCCCCTACTTAGGGGAAGGGCCCAATGAGAAAACCCAAGAAAGACAAAGGAAACAGAAACATATGCATGAAAATACTGCACTCTTTCTCCTTAGAAAAACATATTGCACCCACGTCGTCCTTTAGTGATCCAAATTACTTGTTAACACTTGGCATGGTTCCTGTTTTTAGACTTATTTTTTTTTTCATTTTTTTTGCTTTTTAGGGCCGCACCTGCCGCGTATGTAAGTTCCTAGGCTAGGGGTTGAATCAGAGCTGCAGCTGCCTGCCTACACCACAGCCACAGCCACAGGAACGCCAGATCCGAGCTGCATCTGAGACCTACACCACAGCTCACGGCCATGCAGGATCCTTAACTCACTGAGTGAGGCCAGAAATTGAACCCATATCCTAACGGGTACTAGTTGTGTTTCTAATCTGCTGAGCCACAGTGGGAACTCCGCCATTCTTAGAGTTAAAAAGTAGTTTTCAGGGTTCTGATAATACTTTTCCCCTGAATCTGTCTCTCCATACGTCTGCTCTCGAATGGATGTCCTTCATTAAGTTCTGAGGATGGGGTGCTGAGTTAGTAAGCGGTGAGCCAAGTTCAAGAGGAAATCAATGCCTCTTTATGCTGGGACAGCAACGCAGTCAGCATCAGAGGCTCCACCAACACACATGTGGTATCTCTTTGCAGAGTGATCAATATAATCGCTCTTATTAATCAGCCACCAAGACCATCAGTGGCCAGTGTGGCCAGAGTCTGAACTAGGAGTTTTACAGACATGATCACATTTAACCCTGTAACCACCTTAAAAATGAGTGACTGATGTCCCCACTCCATCAATGAGAACACCTGAATTGATGACCAATGTCTCGTGGCTGGTGAAAGGCAGCGAGCAGGGCATTTCCTACAAGACTCCGCCCAGCCTGCCATGATACACAGCCTCCTGATCCATCTCTGCTAACTGCCTTAATCCAGAAATGTTGAAAGATGAACTCGTTTTAGAGCCTGCTTACTATATAGTGTCTGAAGGACAGACTGCTTTATTCACTAGCAAAGAGCAATACGATTAACTTGACCGTTGAGAATTATGAAAGCCATAAGCACTGGAATATGCAGACAGACAGACCCAGGTTAACTGACTGCTGCAGAGTCACTGGGCTGGTGGGGACAAGCTTTGCATTAGAGGTTAGAGTCTGTGATTTAGGCCACAAGACACTGGGACCAGGCCAGATGGGACCAGTGTTGTTTAGAAACACTACTATGAAACATCATACTGGTGAACACTCTCAAAGATCCTCCTAGAATCTAAAATACGGCACAAATGAACCTGTCTACAAAACAGAAACAGGCATAGAGAACAGACTTGTGGTTGCCAAGGAGGAGGGGAAAGAAAGTGGGATGGATGGGGGGTTTGCGGTTAGTAGATACAAACTATTACATTTAGAACAGGTGAGTAATGAGGTCCTACTGTACAGCACAGGGAACTCTATCCAACGTCTTGGGATAGAACATGATGGAAGATAGCATGAGAAAAAGAATGTATATATACGTGGATGACTGGGTCACTATGCTGTATGTCAGAAACTGACACAACACTGTAAATCAACTATTCTCTAATAAAAATATATTAAAAAAAACAAAACAGAAACACAAAGAAAAAAAAAATCTTCCTGGTCTGTCTCTATATTTTCTCCCACTGGTGTTTTGGCATCGTCAGCACTGATCTGAGGCCAGTCCGTGATTTCTTAACCAAAACGGAAATGATTCAGACACGATCTATTCATCAATTCATTTCTTTTTATACTTTTGCACCCGACCACTCAGCATAGTTAATATTCAACTGAAGAGCGTTGCTTTATCTACCGCTATACGTCAGCTAGGTCTGTTCGTCTCCACTTGCACCCTTCCACTCGAGGCTCCGCATCCTTGGCAGTTTACAGTCCCCGCAGCACCCAAGAGCGGGAAAGCCGCATTTTAGGCTAGCTTACAAAACAGAACAAAGAACAGAAAAGCCTGTGCACCCAAGCCGGTTGCCAGAGGCCCTGCGAATATCCCCAAACCACTTTCTCAATCATTTAAATACTTTTTTATCAACATGTTGTAACAGGGAGTGGATGAGCTCTGAGCAGGCACCGTGAGTAATGGAGAACAAGTGGCAATTGTATTGCAGTTAATTTTTTTGAATTGAGCATGAGAAGGGAAAGGCTTTAACTCTGTCGACATTGGCAGAGCCCCCAGTTTGGGTAAACCAGGAAATGCCCCAAGCAGCGCTCCGGACAGTGGGCATTCTGGACCACACCTTGCTGATCAAGCAGGTTACGGACAACGGCTGGCCCGAGAGACGGTAGGCAGAGCTGAGATGTGCAGTTTGGGGGTACCTTTCTATACCTCTGATGCCACACCCCAGCACTCACAGGCTGTGTTGGAACCCTGGAAATCTGAATCACGTGACATCACAACCAAGCCCGACCTGCCTTTCCACCTCCACACAGGACCTCATTTCCCTAATTTGCAAGGCACCCCCATTAAAAGGCTCTAAGGGCCGCCACTTTGTGTACTTGCAGTTCAATGCCAACTGAACAGTCCAAGCTTTATTGGAACTGATGTAATGACGGCACTGAATCAATGACGGGGGGGGGGGGGGGACTTTTCAGAGTTAATACCAAAACAAACAAAAGAAGAAAGGAGAGAAGCCAAGTGAGGCTAATTTTCCTCCTGCAATTTCTCAAGCCACAGGCAACATATTAAAGATTCTTTACAATGGGCTCAGATAATCTGGTGGGGTTTGTTTTTCCAGCTCAGCAAAACTGGTCTCCGTCCTCTACTTATGTATGGCAACAACTTTATTTTATTTAAACTTTCCCATGGAAAACAACATCAAAGAAGCCTGAAAGATTTCATACTCAAAGCCTTGTTCTGTGCCTCAAGTGTAAAGGCTGAAATCTCAGTAACCCAAACTTTGGATGCATATTCGAACTTCATTTTCTTGGATCTAAAGAGGCTTTTTGAAAAAAAGCATCCTTACATAGTATCTAAAACATTTATTTGTTCACTGGTGAACATTTTTACTGTTATAAACGCAGAGAGGAGCGAAGATAAGATACCACAGTGTTTCTAACTGGGGTGCTTTCACTTCATAAAGGCAAACTTTGAGTCTATCATAGAATCCAAAGCTAAACAATATTCCCTTTTAAGTGAAAATACTGGCAAATGAAGCATCTGGCACACTTTAATGAGGCGTTTTATCCTTTCACAGTGGCTGAAACTAGGACAGCCATTCATCCCAGCAAAGTGGAGAGCACAGAGCCACTATGTAATCTTGCCAGGCACGGGGATATATTCAGGGCACTCCATGCCCCCTGACCCCCAGCAATTTTAAATTTTCTAGAACTGCTTACTAGGAAAAGAAACAGTAATACATGTTTCACTTGATGTCGCAATGTTATCTGAAAAATGTTACATGATAACTATTTTCACCATTATATTCAACAGTGAAAGCAAGGTTCAATGCCTTACCAAGTGCTTATTAATACAACTTAAATTGTTTGGTAGATGCTTTCTTTTTTCTTCTTTTTTAGCAAGAGCAAAGGAAAAGTAAGGATAAGCCCCCAGAAACAATCAGCAATGACACCTTAACCCAGAGGCTTTCAACCAGGGACAATTTTGTCCTGTGGGGGACACTGGGAGGTGTGTGTAAACATCTGGGGGGAGAGGGACTGTTCCTGGCACCTCTGGGTAAAAGGCAGGGCTGTTGCCACACATCCTATAAGGCACAGGACAGTGCCTCCCAACAAAGAATCATCCTGTCCAAAATCTCAACAGTGCCAAGGCTGAGACAGTCCAGCCTAACCCGGTAAATTAAAACGTGGTTAAACAAGGAGGTGGAAGGAAACGGATGTGAAATTATGGACACATTGCAATTTGAAGTGCTGGCCAAGCACAAACCCAGAGAAAAAGTAGGTTATGAAACTAGACTCTGAGGCCAAAGCTTAAAGGAGGTTTTGGGGCCGGGGGAGAAAAAACCAAACACGTGGAAAGGTACTCACCTGGACTGAGGGCAGAAGCAGAGAAGTCAGCCTTTCTTCAGGAAGAGCACAGGTGAGGAGGTGAGGGCAGAACCTCAGGCCAGGCCAGGCCAACACCCAGGGAACCAGTCAAGAGCAGGAGGGGGAGGGGCAGGGGAGGGGGAGGCTTGATCAGAGAAGTGCCAGGAAGGTGGCGCGGCTGGTGATGCCACTGCCCTCGGGGTGGGAGGTGGGGACTGGGAGGGCAGGGCAGAGGAGAACTGTACCCAGAAGCTTTCAGTAGGAGAGAGGCAGCTTTGGTGGCACAACCTTAGAAAAAAATGGGAAGAGACTCTTTCTAGAAATGTTTAGCAGCGAAAAGAAGACTGCTCTGCTGAGGATTGCTGGGGAGCCTGGCCAAGTTCCTAGCCACTCCCACCTCCCCTCTCATTTACATAAGTAAATATATGTTTTTAAATACAATGAAAGGATCAGCAAGGAGATAGGATTCTGGGAGAAGGAACTCTGCAGCCCAAGAGAGAAAAACTGATGGACTGTGGATGAGACTGCCCTTCAGAAAGGCTGCAATAATTTAAACTCCCAGTAGCAACGTACTGGGAATTTCCTCAAGTATTCACAGACCCAAGTTAAGAACAGAAAACCAAAAACTTTTCCAGTCTTCCCATTGGCAAGGTCACTAGCTGAAGTTTCTTAAAAAAAAAAAAAATTATTACAATTGATTTACAATGTTCCTTGCTTTTCAGTTACACAGCAAAGTGAACCAGTCATACATATTTATATATATATACTATCTTCCATCATGTTCCAACCCAAGAGATTGGACATAGTTCCTGTGCTATACAGTAGGACCCCAATGCCTATCTGTTCCACATGTAACAGTTTGCATTTACCAACCTCAAACTCCCCACCCATCCCATTCCCTTCCTATTTTAAGTTTCATTTCTTTGATTATACTGTTGAGGTTGCCATGTTTTTTCCCCCATTTGCATTACACCTTTTGCAAATTTCTTGTTCACGTGTTTTACTCATTTTCCAACAAAACATTTGTTATTTTCTTATTGATCTGTAAGGACTCTTTACATAGTAAGGTTCTGAATCCAACATTATACATTGCAAAAACTTTTCCTGTTGATGCCTCAAGGACAAGCTGGCCAGGTACACATGAAAGTCATAACAATGCACATACTCTGATTCTGCAAATAAACTTTTGAGAATTTACCTTAAGGAGACAGTCTAAGCACAAGTATTTACACACACGGACTTTTGTCTGTCTTTGGCTATGAAGATAACATGAGGTTCCCAGGCCAGGGATCGAACCTAAGCCACAGCACTGACAACACCAGATCCTTAACTGCTAGGACACCAAAGAACTTCAAGTAGGATTATAATCCTGGAGAGATCACTGTAAAGAGTGAAGAAGTACGAGTAACCCTTATTTTTTTTTTGACTGCACCTTCAGTATGAAGAAGTTCCCAGACCAGGAATCAAACCCATGCCGCGGAATTTCCACTGTGGCTCAGCGGGTTAAGAGTCTGACTAGCATCCATGAGGACGTGGGTTTGATCCCAGGCCTTGTTAAGGACCCAGCACTGCCATGAGCTGAGGTTTGGGTCGCAGATGTAGTTCTGCATAGTTCCGCAGATGTAGTTGGGATCTTGTGTGGCTGTGATTGTGGCATAGGACAGCGGCTGCAGTTCCCATTTGACCCCTAGCCCAGAACTTCCATATGCCGCAGGTGCGGGATTAAAAAAAAAAACAAACAAAAAACAAAAATCCTCACGTCACAGCAGTGACCCCAATCATAGCAGTGACAATGCTGGATCCTAAACTACTAAGCCACCAGGGAACTCCTACGCACAGGAATGATACAGCAAGCAGCATTGTTTACAACAACAAATAAATAAAATAATCCAATAATAGAAATCTGATTTAAAGTTGTCAGATGAGTACTGACAACTCACGAAAAAAAGCACGGGAATGTTTTAAGATATATTTATTAAGTTAATAAAAAAGGATGTTACATAATTGAGGTAGATTATGATCCCGATTTAAAGAAAAAAGTATATATACAATAAAACGTAAACAGGATTGTCTCCAGGTAGCAAAAAATATAGGTAACTAATTTAAAGAGGTTTTTTCATATTTTGCATATTTTCCAACTATTTTATAATCAAGAAGTACTGCCTTTATATCAGGGCGAGGTAAAGGCAATGACGTTTTTATTATAGTTACAATACGTGGTAGTGGTATTTCTGAATATCAGGGAAAGAGCTGGTCTGAGGAAGGAACGGGGAACTCCCTAGGGTCAAAGGCTAAAACAGGGATGCTGAGGAGAGACCAAAGGCAGAGAGCTTTCTCCAAGCCTGGGAGAAAATCCAGCGACATTCAGACTCTGAGCCCAAGCATCGCACTGAAATCCACCCCTCAGTTCCCACCCTCTGGTCTCTACAACCAGGACCCACTGCTCCAGAGTCCCTGAGGGGAGCCCACAGCCTTTAGAGGTGATCTTCAGAGCAGATGCTGGGAGAGCAGTGGGGAGTTGTATAACCAAGTCACTAACAAAAATCACACATTAAGGGGGCTGCATATAAAAACGTTAATGTGGAGCCACTTAGGCTAGGAACCCCCCCCCCCACACACACATACAATCACAGTCTGTATGTGACTGACAGGTGCTCTGGGGCCTGGGACTGGCTCAAAAGTTGGACTGGACTGCTATTCTGATTCGCTGCTATTCATTAAGTTCATCGAGGTCAAAGCAAAAAGGCACCACCCCAGGGCTGCAGGGAGGTGGCTGTGGCTACCCCTTAAGGTGGGCACAGGGGCAGATGTTTCAGTCCATCTTGGCAAACGGCAGCTCCCAGGTGGAAAGCAAGCAGGGCCGAGGGGCGTACGCTCTCCAGTGGCACAGCCTTCCGATCATGCCCTTCACTGTGCCACAGCACTCATCAGAGAGACAGTTAAGCACATTCCCTCACTGACAACAACATTAGGATTCTGCAACCGAGGACCCACATATTTAAGCGCAGAAATACAGGCGAGAAAACCCACAGGGTCACCACTATGAAAGTGCCAGAAATAGGTGGCTCTCCCCCGAAGATGACGTCCACGACATCTTTCTCTGACGACGGCTGTTAATTTCATGTCAGAGTAATTACCCTGAAGACTGAAAAGGCTGATGGTAAAGATAAAACATTCCAACATTTTCCCTTGGCAAACCAAAATTTATTCCTGTGAAAGCAGATTGAGCTAAGTGGCAGTCAGCCCCATTATTATTCGTTTCTTTTAAATGTAACTCAATTTAATATGAAAGACCACATTTAAAATGCTCATTCCCTTAAAGGGCACATTTAGCAACTGAATGGAAATCCGCTGCACACATTCAAGGGGCAGCCGAGTCAGAGATTAGCATTTCAGACGCTTCTTTATCAGGTTCTTTCCGCGGGGACTTCTACTCTGGGGACTCGGGGAATCTCCGCAAAAAGAGCCTCCTCAGGCTTCTCCAGGCAGATTGCAAAATATAAGCAAGTTGATGCTTGCGTGAAACAAGCACATGCTATTCAACAGATGACCATTCAACTCCCGTAACTTCTCCCAGTCCCAAATCTGTGACTGGACCAATTTATAACACAACTTAAAAAGACGCTGGTTTCCTTAAAGGTCCCCACAGAGCATAAGGCAAGAAAAAGCCGCAAAACTGTAGCATGTCATCTTTTCAAAGGAAATTCTCTGACATGACAAATGCAAACAAAAGAAACCACCACTCACCACTTTCCATTGCAACCTAATACTAAAAATTATTTTTCCTATAAAAGTTGAATTCCATATCCCCAAAATAACACATTACCAATGCCTTATCTAAGTGGTTATATCTTTTAACAAAACATTAGTTCAAACTTGCATATGCAACCAAAATCAGCACTTACCCACTTGAAAAACTAAACACTTCTGGCTCTCAGAGAGACAGCAAAATCTGTTTTCCTTGGGTTTAAAAAGCTCCCCTGCAAAACTTGACACTACTGCGATCATTGCAAGGTCCGTGGAACTTTTAAGCAGTGCAAAGAAGAGAAAAATCCCTACCTTGGGTTTCTTTTCCCCCCTTCAGCTTTTGTCCACTGTAAATGGCTGCATCTTTAGCAGTCCGCTCTATGTGCATCTGAGCCAACAGACACAAAAACAGGCTTTCTTCGGCTCGCTGGTGTTCCCAGGCTTTTATGTGGTGTCTTAGGCTCTGCTTGCTTAACTCCTGATTCCACTGAAAGGAAGTCCAGCCTGGCGAGGCTGGCGGGAGAGCAACTGCTGAAGATACTTTTGACTGTAGGAGCAGACGAATCACTTTATAGGCGCCAGCAAATGTGCAAACACATCTGAGGTCCAAAGTCTCTCAATTTTAAAAGATGACTAATATTACAAAGAAAAAAAATGCCCTGGCCAAAAGCAAACAATTTAGTTGTGACCTTGGAAAGTCCACCCGGAGAAGAACACCCCTCCCTGGAGCCCCTGCTTCATTTATGGCTATTTATCCTGGTCTTTGCATAGCACTCCTGAATAGTTGCCATGACAACTCGGTAAACAGGATTCAAGTGACCACTGAGGGGTTTAGTGGGATTGTTTTGTTTGGGGAGAAGAATGGTGGCTTTAATGCTTCCTCTACTAAAATTTCCTGAAAAAGTAGAGCTGCCTTTTTTATAGGCTGTGTGTGTGTATGTGATGTTCTGCAAAATCAAAGATGCCGGCAATGAGCGCTCCAGTTACAGAAGAGGTGAGGGAGTGGCCATCAGAAAGCCAGGAAGAATCAAGGCAGGTCACTGAATGCCAAGTAGGCCTTTTCCAGTAAGGACACAAAGGGAGTGGAGTCATCTCAAATGGCTGTAAAGTTGAGTGTACGGAGGTAGCAGTCTGATAATCCAGACAGTTCTAAAAAGTCCTAGCTCCCCGGTTCTCCTATGCTCTCTCTCCTTCTCCATTGTTCCATTTAGGTTCTTCTCTATAAAAGCAGTGTTATTCAGATCTGATCACGTGCCATAAAAACTTCATTCTCAGTCTTTACCCTTTGTCCAGGTAACCAGAAACTATTCTATTTCTATAAAATATTACTTGAAAAAAATGCTCACTGTGTTGTGAAATCAGTTATGAGCATTTAACATTTTGACACATCACGACGGTAACCTATTTAGCAAAAGTTGAAGAATCTTACAACACAGGGACCCTTAACTTTGGATTTCAATAATAATGGATCAACACTGGTTCACAATGTAACAAAGGCACCACACTAAGGCAAGATGTGAAGAACAGCGGAAAGTGTGTGTGTGTGTGTGTGTGTGAGAGAGAGAGAGAGAGAGAGAGAGTGTGTGTGTGTGTGTGTGTGTGTGGTGTGTGTGTGAGTGAGAGAGAGAGAGAGAGAGAGTGTGTGTGTGTGTGTGTGGTGTGCGCGCATGCATTGGAGGGGAGAGTGAAATGGGTACTCTCTGTACTCTGATCAAATTTATGTAAATTTTAAAATGTCCTAAAAATAAGGCCTATTTTTTAAAAATGATATTAAAATTAAAATGTTCATCCCATAACCATGTCAAAGACTAAAGGAAATTAAAAGAAAAAAAAAAGGTAGTTACAACAATTTGCCAAAGGTATGTGATTTAAAACTAAATTCAGAGTTCCCGTCGTGGCACAGAAAGGAATCCGACGAGGAACCATGAGGTTATGGGTTCGATCCCTGGCCTCGCTCAGTAGGTTAAGGATCCGGCATTGCTGTGAGCTGTGATGCAGGTTGCAGACGAGGCTCGGATCTCATATTGCTGTGGTTGTGGCGTAAGTTGGTAGCTACAGCTACAATTAGATCCCTAGACTGGGAACCTCTGTATGCCACAGGTGCGGCCCTAAAATGACAAAAGACAAAAAAAAAAAAAAAAAATCTAAATCAAAAAGGAAAATGTCTGGTAATAGTAACAGCAAGATTTTTCCTGTGATTCAGTTTAAATCGGGGCTTGAAAGCATGAGGATGAAGTAAGCCTATTTTTCACCCCAAACACACAACGTGAGATGGACTGTTTCATACAGGGAGGTGTAGCTGTTTCATGTCTCCGTGACCTCATTTAATACCTACAACTGCTCCTCCCCTAAGCAGGCTTCGTCACTAAATACTCTTTAGGGAGAAGGAAACAACCCCAGGGCCACCTGACTGCTCGGTGACAAGAGGCTGCACAGACAACAGACACGTAGGTACACACCTTTCACCTATTTCAATTTCATCCTAGTGCTTTAGTTGCCCTGCCCCTGGGCGGCTGCGCAGTAGCCTTCCCACACTGGTAAGATGTGGGGGGGGGCATCGGGAGGCACCAGACCTAGGGTACCCTGAAACCCATGTATCAGCAGGAGGGGGGCAGAGTCACCTATGCCTTTGGCGTGGGGCACCAATCAGTGACTTAGTCACCGGGTTCTGCATGTAACCCCACAAGTGCACAGATGGGGGGTGGGGGGTGGTATATCTAGGGTGCGTGGGGCAGGGGGCAGTGGTACATGCAGAGCAAGAAACAGAAAAAAAAAAAAAGGAATGAGATAAGCATGGCCAGTAATAAGGCTCAATCAAACCCACCTGGCATCTAGAGAACCTGGAGATATTAAAGTTTAAGGTGCGGAGATATGATTGAAAATCCTGAGATGAAATTTCCCACAGGAGAGCAAGGAAATGTATACTAATTAAGAGCTTAAAAATATTTGGCCCATTCACAACAATGAACATTTGACATTTCACTTGCGTTCAGGTGACTGGATGATAACCAGCGAATGGAAGATGCAGAAATGCAGATTTCAGTCAGTCCAAGTAAGGCCTTTCCCATAAATAGTAAGGGCTTTAAACAAAAGACAACAGGCTGCCTTTAGGTGGAAGCGAAGAATAAATTCTCTGTCCCTGAAGGTTATTTACGAAGGGGGAGGATGATCTTTGTATCTCACTGAAAGGGGATAAAAAAGACCATATTTTATCAATCCTTTTTTTCTTTTTACAGCCACACCCACAGCATATGGAAGTTCCCGGCTAGGGGATGAATTGGAGCTGCAGCTGTCTGGGCTACACCACAGCCACAGCAACACCAGATCCAAGCTGCACCTGCGACCTATGCAGTTTGCGGCAATGCCGAATCCTTAACACACTGAGTGAGGCCAGAGATCGAACCCACATCCTCATCCACATCTGGTTCTTAATCCGCTGAACCACAACGGCAACTCCATATTTCATCAATTCTTAATGCAAATGTTTCTGTCTTAATACACCTGAATGTATCTGTGACTCCTGACATCTCAACATCCATCGTGATGTAATTCCACACCTGGCTGTGCATGGATTGCATCACAGCCTCCACTGTCTTGGAAAATCACAGGCACCATTGGAACCACTGAGTCCAGCGGTCCTTCTAACATAGTCTAAAGTTTCCGCTCTAGATGCCAGCGAATGGAAAGTCATTTTATCTGCAGAAAGACCTGGAAACAGAGTGATGAGGTGTAGCCAAGTTGTTAGTGAAGCAAGTAGTTTTGGTGGATGAATGGCCCCCATGCCACATCTCTTGCAAGGCAAAAAGCAAGTGCCTGGTGATAAGTACCTGGTTAAGTATGCAGAGCTTCTGCTTTCAGAGTGATGTATAAACAGTGGTGCCTTTTACAACCATGGGAGTCTTTTTTTTCTTTTTTTTTCATTTTTAGGGCTGCACCGGCGGCATATGGAGGTTCCCAGGCTAGGGGTCGAATCGAAGCTACAGCTGCCAGCCTACGCGAGAACCACAGCAATGCCAGCCTACGCGAGAGCCACAGCAATGCCAGATCCAAGCCGCCCACACCATAGCTCATGGCAATATCGGATCGTTAACCCACTGAGGAAGGTCAGGGATCGAACCCACAACCTCATGGTTCCTGGTCGGATTCGTTAACCGCTGCGCCACTACAGGAACTCCCAACCATAGGAGTCTTTGATTCAACAAAATATAGCAAAAGATAATGCTTGGACTGAATAATGTATAACTCCAGAAAGTTCAATCAAAATGCTAACATCCAATGTTTGGCCTTTCAGGTTAACTAAACCCTTGTTATCTGGAATATAACACATCTAGACCTCCCGGTCCAAAAACCCTACAGGGGCCCCATTTAGAGCTCTGGGGGTTTATGAGGCACCAAGCCCACCTCGAAGTGTTTGCAAATGAGTCTCCAGTGCTGGGCTTGGCTGTTCCAAAAGTGCTCCAAACCCTAGAGGGGGATGCGTCAGAGAAGGGGTCAGCTGGGAGAGGAGGAGAAATAACACATTAACATAGAAAGACTGGGTCACAGCCAGGACATCACTCTGATACTAGCCTATTGGTGTATCTTTAAGATAACTTCCAAGTGCATAAATCGGAGATGATCCAGAAACAAAAAAAGGCCAAAAATCAATTAAATGAACTAGAATGGAACCTGTACCAGTAGGGATAAAAGATGGTACATAAGCTTGGTCTTTGTCAAAGTCATACACATTGAACATCTCCACGGTGTCCTTTTATGTATAATTCAACTTAATGTTCACTGAGCACATATGGCAGCCTGGATGTCAGCTACACACCAGGGCTCAAAGATGGAAGAGCAGGTCCTGGAAAGCAATACTTAGAATACCTTATTCAGAAAATAGGATTAGGGAAGAGAAACCAAAGCCTCAAAAGAAACGTACAGAGGGTCACTGGAATAAAGTTCAGTAAAGTTCATGACAAATAAGGTGAATAAAATGAGAGGGGAAAAGATCTAGAAGAATAAAATAGGACGAAAAATTCAAGTTAGGAAATGTGCTACAATATCATAACTTTTTTTAGAGAAATGTCTAGACTCTGTTTTGTTTTGTTTAAAAAGGGGGAAAATATGGTAGGCAGCACCTAGATCACACAAACAGGAATCCAAGGATTAAATGTGCGAGATTCATGAAGCCATTCATCAAATCATGCCTCTGGAAACAAAAGGCTTGTTTCTATAATGTCTGCATGGCGTTCTCACTTGATGTGTGGTCTTGAGTGCCGCCAAAAAGAGGGACCTAGTCTGATATGGACCTTGGCCCCATGAAAGAAAGGGACACAGATCAGCAGGAGTGATTTAAAGGAAAAGCACTGGCCTCTCTGGAAGTTTCTGGAAGACTTCAGTGTGAGACGGTTCACATGTCCTCCTGTCTCAAGGCCTGGAGACAGTGCCCCAGGACACGGGCACCAAAGCCAGGCCGGTCCTGCATCTCCAGCTTCACTCTCCTGCTTGATGCTCCACTTCCCAGCTAAGGTGACTGCAGTCCACCTCACAGACTGCACGGCTAGCCTCCTCAGGGGCCTGGCCTCCAGTCTCGCCTCAGCTGGACATTCCTCTTCCCTTAGGTAAACCGACTCTACACGGCCATCTTTGCTGGAAGCCTGTCCCCACAATCCTCAGCCTCAGGCCATCCAGGTGAGCCATGGCCTGCCTTTCTGGGGAAGACCTGACAGAACCTTTGAGGATACTGTGATGCTGGGTTAAAGCTTACAGATGACCCTGCAGGAATCAAGGATGTTTCTCCCCAGGTCCAGAGAGCTCCTCACTTCGATCCCACAGAGGGAAGAGTGAGGAGAGCCAGTCAGGCAAGTTCCAGGCTTCTGCAGCAAGTAGGTCCAGCCTCACCTTCCGAGCTGGAAACCTGTTCCCACACCCGGGAAAGTTCTGATATTTATCAACTCTTTCTCTTCTTTGATTCTGTCCTGCACCTCCTCAAGGTTTTTTTTTTTTTTTTTCCTGAGGAATGTTAATGACAGACTTTTCTGACTAGAACTTAGCTGCTGAAACACCAGGTGGGGAGAGAAGTGAGAGGTCACAGGCCATGGGACGCCCTTGAGGAGAAATTCAGAGGAGGCGATGCGGGTTTTCTTTGATACAGACACCTCCCGTGGTGGCCACGGACACTTCCAGTCAGAAACTACTGCCGCCTAAGCAAACCACAACAGAACAAAGCCAAGAGGCCCCATCACCAACTAAAAACCGTCGGATGGACGAGTCTGCCCTTAGGAAAAAGGAGTCTAAGGTGAGGGGAGAACTGCATCCTTGACCGCTATGTGAGGCCAAGGACTGGCTGCAGACCAGCCCTCACCAAGAGCCATGCCTTCATTTTCTCCATAACTTCATGCCAGGAGGATTTCTCAGCCATGCTCATGAAGTGTCTTTTATGCAACACTCCAGAGAGAGCCACAAACTGCTCACAAAGACGAAAAAGTCCATGTATTATGAGAGTTGAATGACATAAGAGTACCAGCATTTCAGTGACATTCTCCCAGTTTATACCAGTTTTTCAAAGCAAAACATTAAAAACTCCAAATAAGAGGAGTCCCCTGGAGGCCTAGTGGTTAAGGACAGCCACTGCTGTGGCTCGGGTTCAATCCCTGGCTGGGTAACTTGCAAATGCCATGGGTGCGGTCAAAAAAAAAGAAAAAATCTCAAATGATAACACCTCATCATATTCCCACAGAAAGATTTCTAGATGCTTTGGGCCCGTGTGTCCATTCTGAATTTCCCACACTTGCCAAGGAGAGGAGACAGCCTGTACCACAGGCCTGGGGCCCTCGGGGCCGTGTCTGCACGCTGCCCAAATCCATGATCAACGTTCTGCGATGACTGTACAAAACAGCTCCACATACACACATCTGCATACAACCTCCTGAACCCCCTGATGGACCTCTGACTGGGGGAGAGCATGAGGTGAGGGCAGGGGGCCTCATCCTTCCATGCCAGAAATATACTTTCCCCATTTCTGGGCAGAGGCCAGCAAGACGTTCCCTGGAAAGTTTCTAGAAGCATCCATCTTCGGACAAAAGAAAATTCCTGAGAAACTCCAAAGGAGAGCTGTTATTATCCATTTCATGTGCCATCACCAGTAACACTCCAGCATATTCAATCGAACCAAACGAATGCTGAGCGAATCACAATTTACTATTTCTATAGTCTAATTAGCTCCTTCACACTTAATACCACACCCATATCTTAGGCCTCAGACAAGTCAGTTCTCATGTCTGATTTGCTGGGTGCCTTTAAAATTGTCCTGAGACGGTTTTTCAAAGCCTTCTACAGCTCATCTTGATGTGTTATTAATTAGTGCCTGCCACAGGTCAGGGGGTGGAAAGGGCTGTGAGCCAAAAGAAATGGAACCATGAGGCTGGGTTGGCTCTTTTTTTTTTCTTTTTGTTTTTAGGACTCCACCTGCAGCCTATGGAAGTTCCCAGGCTAGGGGTGGAATCTGAGCTGCAGCTGCTGGCCTACACCATAGCTTGTGCAACACCGGATCTTTAATCCATCGAGTGAGGCCAGGGATCGAACCCCCAACCTCATGGAGACAATGTTGGGTCCTTAACCTCCTGAGCCAAAATGGGAGCTCCTGGGTTGGCTCATTTTTAAAAAACACAAACACCAAAGCAATTAGGCACAATCAAAATCCCAGCAAGGAAAAATAAATATTAAAAAGAGGTGATTTCTTCTTTCTATCATTTTGCCTTTGAATTTATTTAGCTGTAAGAACTTATTTTATTTCCTATGATTGCAATGTTTCTGACATTTATCAGATATATTTGGGACTCTTGGGGAGGAAATTAAATGTATGAACTGTTTTCACCGGAATTTTTAAGGAAGTGTAGCAACGAATGAAATAGATATTTAAATACATTGTTTTTTAAAAGAGGCAATTTCTTCAATATTCTGGCTGCTTCTGTGTTTTCAAGTAGGCCTAATTTCAGAAGCAATTGTCATTTAAAGGAAAAACTAACTCCATACCATCCAAGAAAACAAAAACGAGAGGACTGAGTTTTTTTAAATTAAAATTTCTATCCTTATAAATAAGGATCAGCATGGCAAGCCCCCTCTATTTCATTGAATCTAAGTTGCCAGTGGCTCTAAAACTGCACAACTGGAGTTCCCATCATGGCTCAGAGGAAACGAATCTGACTAGCACCCATGAAGATGCAGGTTTGATCTCTGGCCTCGCTTAGTGGACTAATGATCCGGAACTGCTGTGCGTTGTGGTGTAGGTGGCTCGGATCCCACATTGCTGTGGCTGTGGTGTAGGCCAACAGCTAAAGCTCCAATTCGACCCCTAGCCTGGGAACCTCCATATGCTGCGGGTGCGGCCCTCAAAGAGACCAAAAAAAAAAAAAAAAAGCGTAATTACTGTGCCACTAAGAAGAGGGAAAATCTCCCACTAAAGCTGTGCCTCATCGAAAGCTTTAAGATGCATCTCAATGCCCAAAGATCTTAAACTGGGAGAAAACCGTAAGTGTTAAAATTGGTATGACTAGCCCTGTTGTAAAAAGTGGAAAGAAACACAGGTAGAGGTTAAACATCTCCTGGGAGTGTAGACCCAAAACGCAAAGCCCATTTATATTATCTTGCAGGTCCTGCCCACTCGGGTTTTATGAAGCATGGCCAGCTGACCTAGGACATGGTTATTATATGTTTTAACTCTTAATTTTCTACTTTATGTCAAAAAAACCCCTAAAAGTTGCTATTCTCTGTGATACTCTAAAACACTTTCCTACTAATTTGAAAAAAAAATGGAAAGAAGAGTTACTAAACTATCAGCATGGATAGTTTAAATAAAATTGTCATCACAGATCTTCTATAGATCACCAGTCCCAGTCACTTTATGTCACACGCCAAATTCTCACTATCACACCCCAGAGCTAGGTAACAAAATGAACAGATTACTCCTCACCAAAGACAATGCTCAGGAGTTCCCTTCGTGGCTCAGTGGTTAACGAATCCGACTAAGAACCGTAAGGTTGCAGGTTCGATCCCTGGCCTTGCTCAGTGGGTTAAGGATCTGGCATTGCCGTGAGCTGTGGTGTAGGTTGCAGACGTGGCTGGGATCCCGTGTTGCTGTGGTGAAGGCTGGCAGCTATATCTCCTGTTAGACCCCTAGCCTGGGAACCTCCATATGCTGCAGGTGCGGCTCTAGATAAAGGCAGAAAGACAAAAAAAAAAAAAAAAAAAAAAAGACAATGTTCAGTCTTCCCTTCCCGGAAGACAGAATTCAATAATATGGTTCTTATAAGAAAGCATCTTAAACCAAAAATGAGCAATCAGTCTATGGCATTCAAAAGCTAAAACACAGAGCCTAGACCCAAAAACTTATGATGACAGGAGTCTTCTAGTTAGTTGCAACCCGCTAGCTTAAGTCCTTAAAATCTATTAGCACTACTTAGAATACAAACACTCATGACACTCTGACAATAAAGCAAAAGAAAAAAAAATAGGAAAAAAAAATCAGCCACAACAAAAAACACACCAACTATTTCCTCTAAAAAGCTATATCACATTCTGGAACAAAACAATGCTAAAAACAAACAAACAAACAACCCAAAGGCTTCACAATGTTTGCTTTTAAAACTAGATTTCTCTAAAACATAATGGCATCATTCAAAAACAGACCAACAGGCCCAAGAGACAAAGGGATTTTTTTTCCATCGAATGTTAGGTTACGATCATGTCATATCCATTTCCAACCTCCTATAATGAAAAAACCTCAGAGAAACCAAATCTGTGAGTAACCGCCCCAAGAGGAGGTGTCCTTAAATAAGATGCCGTCTCAGCCTAGAATGCTTGTACATCTTACCTTCTGCATGTTTGGCTTGATACAGCGAACAAAGAAAGGATTAGAGGAGCTTAGCGTTGCCATCAAGGAATGCAGGGAGTCCTATTAGAAAGGAAAAAGTATTATGTTGATTTAGTATCTTATGTCTGTCTTTAAATTTCTTAGTACCCTAGGTACTCATCAGGAAAAAAAAAAAAAAAAAAAAACACTATAAATCTGAGTAGCATTCTTATCTTTAACCCAGTCAGTCTAATATAAAATAAAGCAAAGATAACTGTCACATAGATTATTTCACATATACAAAACTCATTTATTACTTCCTGGACACAGTAACATTAAAAACAAACAAAAAACAAACCAAAGAAAAAAAAACACCATTCTGTTAATCAGCCAAAAAAAACCACCCTGGGATATTTCAATGTTTAGGCCAGAAAACCTGAGAAGTTACTCTCCCACTGGGCTTGTTCTTAATTATTTCCATCAAAATGACAGCTTATTCTAGTACCTTACTGGTCTTTGGACCACAAACTCTTACTCTTATCTTCAAATTACCAGGCAGATCAATCTTCCCTAATACTGCTGTCTTTTCTTTTTTTAAAGTTTTTTTTTTTAAGCGTGAAGAATTTTTAACATTTACCAAAGCATTATCGGTGTTAGCTCCCAGCTAATCTCATCTCCCCTGCCCCGTACATACTACGACCACTTCTTAGAGAAAAGAAAATTCCAGACATGATTTTATTTCTATCTTTTTTTTGGGGGGGGGGGGGGTTAGGGCTGCACCTATGGCATATGGAAGTTCCCAGGCCATTGGCTGAATCAGAACTGCAGCTGCCAGCCTACACCACAGCCACAGCAACACTGGGTCTGAGCCAAGTCTGCGATCTACACCAAAGCTGATGGCAACATCAGATCCTAAATCCACTGAGTGAGGCCAGGGATCGAACCCGCACCCTCATAGATACTAGCCGGGTTAGTTACTGCTTAGCCACGATTCCTGGTCCAGCTTAAGTCCCCACATCCCTAAAGGCTCCCAAGGCAACTCCAGGAAACACCGATCTAAAAAAAGGCCACATAACAACTCCCCTGGAAGATGAAGAGCTCAGGGTTTAGCATTAGACAGAGCCAGGTTCAACTCACATCCTAGCTTCAGGCCTCAGAGAGATGAGCAAGTCTCTGCTTCTCTAAACCTCGGCTCCCTCATCTGTAAAATGGGGGCAATAATACATTCTTCCAAGATGGTGGGAGAAGTGACCAAGAGAATGTATGTCAAGGGATGAGCCCAGTGACTGGCACAGAGAAAGTGGATACTAAGCTGTGCCCGTCAGATCATGTGAACCAGCACGTCAGCACCGGTGCTGGGGATCTGGCTTGTGGCCGGCCGCGCTGCACAACAGACCTCACAGGGGACCGAGGACCTCCACCCGCCTCCAAAGCATCCAACTCTGAGTAACTAAATGAAAGAGAGCTTCCCAGAGGACACGTTTAGTAAACCGTTGACTGAGGTACCTCCATTCCCCCCATGTTAAGATTTGAGAATAAAACTAAGTTAGGAAAATGGTCTTCATATGCTCTGCCTCTAAACTGTCTAAAGGCTCACATATTTAAAATGAAAATAGGAGTTCCCACTGTGGCTCAGTGGGCTAAGAACCCGACTAATATTCATGAAAGTGTGGGTTCGATCCCTGGCCTTGCTCAGTGGGTTAAGGATCCAGCATTGCTGCAGCTGCAGCGTAAATCACAGATGCAGCTCGGATCCTGCGTTGCTGCGGCTGTGGCATAGGCTGGCAGCTGTAGCTCGGACTCCACCCGTAGTTCTGGGAACTTCCATATGCCACACGTGCAGCCATAAAAAGAAAAGCAAAATAAATAAATAGGAGTTCCCGCCGTGGCACAGTGGAAACAAACCCGACTAGGAACCATGAGGTTGCGGGTTTGATCCCCGGCCTCGCTCAGTGTTAAGGATCCGGCCTTGCCGTGAGCTGTGGTGTAGGTTGCAGAAGCAGTTAGGATCTGGCATTGCTGTGGCTGTGGTGGAGGCCGGCAGCTGTAGCTCCAACTGGACCCCTAGCCTGGGAACTTCCATACACTGTGAGTGTGGCCCTAAAAAGCTAAACAAACAAACAAACAAACAAACAAATAAATAACACAAATAAGAACGTACCCTAACTTCCCTGAATTCTGGACACCTGAACAAGGAAACGGACACTGACCTCATTTAACCATGCACTTGGTTATTCCTCTAGTTATGCTAAAATCCAGACACACAAAGAAATATACTTTATATTCACCTGAGCCTTTAAATACAAATCAGAGTGATCCTCTATGGCCAAACAGTCCTTCTTAAGACGAATTACCATTTCATAAGCTTAGCATAAGCAGCTACTTATTTTTCACAAAACAAAAAATTTTACATTTTTTACATCTGACACAGGAAAAAACAAGCATTTTTCTTCCTAAAGCACCATCTGGTTTTAAAGGATGATCAAAAAAAATTAAAGAAACACTTTCATAGACCTCACATAGGCCTCATTCCTATTTTCAGCTCTTAACATCACAATAAAGACCGATTCATCCAGGCCAGTGGCGAGAACTAACCTTGAATTGTGAGCTGACAGTGGGCCGCCGATGCTTGCTTCCGCATTTCAAGGTATCCTGGTTATTGCGGCTTGAAACGTGTTCAAATAGGTCGTAGATGAAGTCAAATCTGTGGGAGCAGAAAGCAGGAAGACCATCAGGGCCAAACACACACCCCATTACGAGGCGCTGAATCACTGTAATTATAACGCGTTTTCCCACTGGAAATAAAACACCGGGGCCTGGAAGAGCTAGGACACCTTCCTAAGATTTCAAACCAACCGCTGCCAGAAAGCTGTAAGCACTGGAGGTCCCCTCGTGGCTCAGTGGTTAACGAATCCGACTAGGAACCATGAGATTGCGGGTTTGATCCCTGGCCTTGCTCAGTGGGTTAAGGATCAGGCATTGCCGTGAGCTGTGGTGTAGGTTGCAGACGTGGCTTGGCTGTGGCGTAAGGCCGGCAGCTACAGCTCCTGTTAGAGCCCTAGCCTGGGAACCTCCATATGCCGCGGGTGTGGCCCTAGATAAGGCAAGAAGACCAAAAAAAAAAAAAAACCGCTGTAAGCACTGAATGCAGACATGGCCCCTTTGGAGCAGGAGAGTCTTACAGGAGGTAAGACGGTCCCACTTCCTGGAATGGAGGTGACCTACGGTGACAGGCCACCAGGACGAGCCAAGTTTTTTAGGGATGGGGAATGTGTCTGGCATGTCCCACAATGTGGCAAAGATCCACCCAGTTAAGCGCCAACTCTGGAGAGCAGTTGACCTGGGTTCCCACCCTGTCTCCCTCTGTGTCCTCGTGGTGTGTGTGACTTAGATAAGAGGCTTGCCTCTCTCGAGGCCTACGTCTGCATCTGGAAATGTGGGTAATTTTAGAATTTATTCCGTGAGAAGGAAACGAGGAAACCCAGTGGCTGAGTGTGCCTAAAAGGGCCAAGGACAGTTAGTATCATTAAAAAATTTAAAAAATCTATTGCCCCTACTAATGAAGGAAAAGGCTTCTCAATGGAAAATATTATGGGCTGTAAATGGTGGAGATGGAGGTTGGTGGCTTCACTGTGACCAGAAAAGGCATGGAGCCCATCCTGCGTCCACACCCCTCACGGCGGCCATGCCAGCACTTCTCCCATCACCTCTCATTCTGCCCCATCCTTTCTCACTTTTGTCCTAGGGGGCTGTTTCATTCTTGCTCCTTGAAGTGATCTGGGCTTTGCAAAAAGGCTTTGGTTTCATTAAAATATCACAGATTATCAAAGGTGAAAGAGAGCAAGCACCAGCAAACAGCAGAGAGAAACCTGGGGCTGAAACGAAGTTCCTCACCCCAATTCCACACTCCCTCGCATCATAACATCATCATCGCACCACCCCATCCTAACAGCGACCAGACCTGTGTTCTTTTCACAGGAAAACGCTTCCGTTTAACCGCAAGACACTGCTTTTATATAAACGTATCACTTTAAAGCCGCTTTGAGAGATAGATAACATATTATGGTATTTTTTAAAATATGGCTATTTATTTTTTACAGGTATGAAAACTCATCTAAAGCTAAAAGCAGCTGATGAGGTTGTAATTAGGGAATCTGCACATGGAAGGATTAAGACAGGCTCAAAGACCAAACAATTCTAACCCTAAGCTTCTAAGCTGACACTTTTAGATGGGTCCCCTTCACCCCAGTTCAGTTATTTAAGTGACAAGTGGCCACCTTGGCTTTTCATTTCTAAAAGTATTACAACTTTTTAATAATTGTACTACTTTCTTTCCTTAGGTATTAAAAATGTGTTTGTTATAAATTCACACTGGATTCTGACACCGGTATTGAAAACTTTAAGGCAAGAGCTGTTTTCCTCCTCTTTCTCACTCATAAAGCGTGATAAAAATAGCCTACAAATAGCTACAAATAGCTAAACCAATCACTGAAAATTTCTGTATGTTTCCCTTAACTACTGATGTAATGGTATGAATTTACAATTCATGTATGAATCAATGAATATGTAATTAATTTATACTTTTAGCTGAAATAATATTTATTTCTCTGATACCCTTTACATTAATGAGAGGATACGGTCCTACAAACCTGAGGCTGTTAACACACAGCTCCAGGTTTGCTGTGAAGAAAGTAGGTCATACTGGTTAAGATCTCAGGTTCTTTTTGTCTATGTCTGCAGCATTGGGAGGTTCCCTCAGGCCAGATGTGGAACCCATGCCACAGCAACGACAGCACAGGATCCTTAACTACTAGGCCACCAGGGAACTCCAAGAGCTCAGGTTCTTGAACCCTAGCAGACCAGAGCAAATCCAGTTGAAGGAATCTTGGGCAAGTCAACTAACCACTACAAGTCTCAATTTCCTCACCCGCGTATCAGGATTAACAAAAGTGTGTACAGCACAGGGAGCTATATCTCATCTCTTGGCATGGGACACGGTGGAAGAGAGTATGAGAAAAAGAATGGATGTGTATGTATGACTTGGTCACTATGCTGTACAGCAGAAACTGGCACAGCACTGTAAGTCAACTATATGTTAATTTGAAAAAATAAAGTAATAGGATCTAAGGATATTTAAAAATTCAAAAAAAAAAAAGGATTAAGAAAAGTATCTAACTCATGGATTTGCTGTTTCAACACTGCCTTATTAAATGGTAGTCACTCCCCCTACTAACACTGTATATTGCTTGGGTCATTTTATTGATGAAATATGATCCAGGGAAGAAGATAATAATAACCAAGTTGCTTCCATATTAATCGCTTCTATATCCATGGATTAAAAGCATCTGAATAGACATTAGTGGGGCACCTCAAGAGGGGACACTGACGTACCGGCTTTCCCTCAGCAAGTTGAGAAGATCATCCCTGAACGTGTCTCTGTTCTTCTCCAAGATGCCTCGCACGTCATACTGCACCTAGTTTGGATCAAAAGAATCATTTCAGGTCATAAGCCTCCCCTGTAATAGCCGGGCACATGAAAAGATGTTAGTTCACTTTATTTTCGATCAGCTCCTTTTTTTCTTCTTCCTTTTATGACTGCACCTGTAGCATAGGGAAGTACCTAGGCTAGGGGGTCAAACTGGAGGGGCAGCTGCTGGCCTACACCACAGCCACAGAAACACCAGATCTGAACCACATCTGCGACCTACGCCCCAGCTTGTAGCAATGCTGGATCCTTAACCCACTAAGCCAGGCCAGGGATCGAAGCAGCATCCCCACGGAAACTACGTTAGGGTCTTAACCTGCTGAGCCACAACAGGAATTCCCATGATCAGAGGCTGAAATTACTGTTTCTCAAAATACCAAATGGGCAAAGATCAGTAAGGATCTTAAGATGTTACCTCTCCAGCATAGTGTTTCACTCCAAAATTGTTGACTGCAACTCTGGGCTTCACGTAAAAGTGGTTATTCTAAAAAAAAAAAAAAAAGAATACAAATGCCTGATTTCACTTACGAATTTCCACTGATTTCCAGAGAAAACTAGCTATAACTGACAGTGAAGACAATTTCAAACCCCACCAAGTATCAGAGGTTTAGGACAGAGATTTTGACACATTCTACCAAAACCATGCAAATCTGGTCTGTGTCATTAGAGTAGGTTAAAAAGTGTTAAACTTTGAATATATGTGGGCATTTAGTATTCTGACAAGAAGCCCAAATCTATGCCTTTGGCTTATTTTAATTTTGTTCCAGCAAGCAGAGAAGAGCTTTCATTCGAGCAAAAAATTCCATGTGGTAGACATAGTGGGACCAATAACACTGACATGTCATATGTAATTTTAATCTACAGATTTGCCATTCAGACATAATGGAAGGAATTGGCAAGTTTTGACATACAGCATGTTGATTGTGTAACTTCTCCAATAAGGTGCTGTCTGTGGCTTGAGGAAAATGGCTTTCTTCATTGATAAGGGCTAGGAGGCCAAGTTTCTACAAGAGAGAAAACAAAGTTATATATGAATTAAAAGTGAATGTATGTCTCTAAATAATTTTACAGCTCCTTTCCCTCTCTACTCTGTATCAAGTAAGTGAAAAAAAGGCAGAATAATCTCTCAAGTTGAAAAATTCAGAATGATACATTATAAAGAAATCCAATTAATTTCATACTAATAAAACTGAACCCACTCCAATGCAGTCGACAAAAACTCTGGCAACGGGCCAATCCACTCTTGCTCCTGCAAAGCTTTTGACACTGACTCAAAAATCTATGTGAAGCCAATGTGCACACTGTTGATTCTTAAAATACCGACCCCAATGAGACAATGGGTTTAAAGAGGCCAAGTATTTAAATGCAACCTCACACATTTACATTTATGTTTCCAAAGGGCCCATTGTGTTCTAAACATTCACATCTTTGATGTGCGTGTTCGCACAAGCTATTTGGTTCCCATAAATGTGAATCAGCCCAGCTGGACACCCTTGGGACCGGACCAATTCTTCAACAGTGAGTTACCTTCTCGATCAAGTCCAGGCATTCTCCATTGTCTATCCAGTCGATGTCTTCCCACACTAAGCCTTCTCTGTACAAAGATTAAAAGGGGCCAAGTTATAGTAAAATGCAGCCTCAAAACCAAACCAATCCAAGGTAAACGGTTCATTTGGAAAAAAAAAAAACAAAAAACTGGAGTTCCTGTCGCGGCTCAGCAGAAATGAATCGGACCAGTATCCATGAGGATGCAGGTTTGATCCCTGGCCTCGCTCAAGTGGGTTAAGGATCCGGTGCTGCCACGAGCTATGGTGCAGTAGGTCGATTCAACCCCTAGCCTAGGAACCTCCATATTCCTCTAGTGTGGCCCTAAAAAGCAAAAAAAAAAAAAAAAAAAATTGAAATGGAATTCGATGAGCACTTACCTGCTATACTCCAGTTGTTCTAAAGAAAAAATATGCTTGTTGAAATATTCCTGAAGTTTTTCATTTGCATAGTTTATATTGAACTGCTCAAAGTGATTAACCTAAGGGGGGAAAACCACTGAATAAGTATCCTGAGCGTCCTCCCTACTACATATAAAGGTAGAGAAAAGCCCCCCACCCGCCCCTAGATCTGCAGAGAAACATATCCATGTTTATTTCAAGAGATTTAAGATTTTTCCACTCACTGGAGGCGTACCTCAAAGTTTTCAAACCCAAAGATGTCGAGGATGCCAACAGATTTGAAGTCATCTTTGCCTTTGATCCTGCTGTTGATCTTCTTGATCACCCACTCGAAGCAGTGCGCATAAAGTGCCATGGCCAAGGAGTCTCTGCTGTCTACCGCCTGCGGGGGGAGGGGACAGGGCTGCCATTGCCAGAAAACCACGGGCAGCCCCCGCAGACGGGTCCAGCACTGCCCCACTTGGGAGACACACCCGCTCAACACCCTTGCCCCCGATGTGAAGGAATGCAATACCATCCATGAAAGCACAGGTGTCTAGAGAAAGGGAACTTGCTTGTCTACAGCAGGATTCACCCAGAATTCCTTTACATATCAGGCTTTCAAACTCAACCTTATATACGAGTTATAAGAAAGAATCTGGACGTTCCCGTTGTGGCTCGGCGGGTTAAGAATTTGACTAGTATCCATGAGGATGGAGGTTTGATCCCTGGCCTCGTTCAGTGGCATAAGTATCCAGCATTGCTGTGCACTGTGGTGCAGGTCACAGATGTCACAGATGCCGCTCAGATCTGGCATTGCTGTGGTGGTAGTGTAGGCTGCAGCTGCAGCTCCAATTTAACCCCCAGCCAAGTAATTTCCATATGCTGCAGATGTGGCCGTAAAAAGAAAAAAAAAAGAATCTGAATCAATATATTCTGGTACAAATTGTATCAGGTTTAAAACAGTAAGACCTGGAGTTCCTGTTGTGGCTCAGTGGTTATGAACCCACCTAGCATCCATTAGGACAAGGGTTCGATCCTTGGCCTCACTCAGTGGGTTGGACATCTGGCGTTGCTGTGAGCTATAGTGTAGGTCGCAGATGAGGCTCGGATCCCACATTGCTGTGGCTGTAGCTGTGGCGGCAGCTATAGCTCCAATTGGACCTCTAGCCTAGGAACCTCCATATGCCACGAGTGCAGCCCTAAAAAGACAAAAAGACCCCAAAAAAGGCAAAAAAAACCAGTAAGACCTGATTTTACTCAGTATCACCTTCTCATATTCTACTCCGTAAACATAAAAGTTTTCTTCATGGTATGGTTATTAGCATTTTTACTTATCCACTCAAGAAACAGATATTGAGATATTGGATGGCTATAACTGGCTCAAGGCAGGAGCAGAGGCAAAAATAAGTAATACAACATACTGCTGCATTGTTTTCATTAATAATAACAGTTATTATTACTAATGTTTATTTAATTCTTACTCTGCACCAGTCATTAAGTACTTAGCTATATTTTTCATTACCATCCTTACACGAATCCTGTGAATTAGGTATGGTAGTTATCCTTGTCTTGCCCAGGAGGAAACTGAGGCACAGTGATGAAATAGCCCAAGAACAGAATATAAGCAGTAGGATGGTCAGGACTCAAACTCTGGACATATCCAGCAGGACCAATCCTCTTAAAGACTCGGTGATACTGTCTCTAAGAACACAACAGAACAACTTTGTCTATTCCCCTGGGTGTTTTTAGATTTATTTATTTTTGGCTGAGCCAGTGGCATGTGGAAGTTCTGGGGCCAGGGATCGAACCCAAACTACAGCAGTGATAACACCAGGTCCTTAACCCACTGAGCCACCAGGGAACTCCTGGATGTCTTCTTTACTTTGACTATGAACCAAACTCATTTGAAGGGTTCATTGTAGTTACTAATTTGAGTCAAAGCCATGATCTGCAGACCCAGGAGTGACTTTAAAAGGTACCTGGAGGGACCCGCGTACCTGCTGAATGCTGAGAGGTGTGAGGATCTCCTCTCCCCGGAGGAACATGGATCTCTGGGTCAAGGCGTCCGTGAGCTGCACCGGGTCCAGTCCAAGTAACTCTGCAGACCTGCTCAAGGCTGGGAAGGAAGGACAAGGTTAGAGTGGGCACACGGCCCTGAGAAGGAACAGGTCATGGGGCCCTGAACAGGAGCTCCACGCAGCGACCCAGTAAAGCCGAGAACATCCCTACGTCCCTCAGGCAGGACCGAGATGTTACTGGCTTCTCTCATCCTCTCACCAGTGTATAGAAGAATTTTCCAGAGGCTATAAGACATGAGGTAGCTTAACAAACGAAAGGCAGGAGCAGAGGAAAAGCCACCTGTCCTCTGTTATATCAGATACTTTATTTTATATATGTGCGTATGTGTGTGTGTACATATATATGTTCATAGACGCACACACACATACACACTCACATATTTGGCTGTACTCAAAACACATGGAAGCTCCTGGGCCAGGGATCAAACCCATGCCGCAGCTGCAGCAACACCGGATCCTTAATCTACTGCACCACAAGGGAACTTCCATATCAGAGATTTTAAAAATTTATAAACTTGTTGGTGTCACTCTTTCCTGATTTGTTTTGGAAGACGATCTTTTAAATAATACTAAATATATGCGATGGGTTTATCATGGTTATTTTTCAGTGAATTTATTGTTTTTTTAAACTCAGTTTTCAGTTCTAACACAGTAAACATCACCCACATAAACAAAAGCTTTTCGGAAGTCTCTGTGCTCTGTGATTTGAAGGTTATTAAGAGGCTCTGGGACCATATGCTGGAGAACTATTGGCCTGGGCTCCTCTTCAGCCACTTTGAACTTCAACTCATCCAGTTCCCAGCCTCCATGCCCTCATCCACGGCTCCCAACAGGGAAGTTCACAAAATAAATCACTCCAGGAAAATGACGACCAACACTGTTATGCATATATTCACGCCACTCAATCTTGACCACACATCTCTGAGGCACTCCACCAAGGGGAAGTCACTAGTGTTCAGGGGATAAGCAACCCGAGGAAACAGCGTGCGGCAGAGCTGGGCTACGAACCGACTGAACAGCTGTAACCCTCCTACTGTGGCAGCAGGCAATCACCATGACTAACCACGGCAACACCAGTGGCTGGCTCACAACACCTTTCCTGCGTCTAATTCTCGCTGCTCATGATTCCTCTTATTGGACCCATTTTCCTTCCTTCTTAGTAAGGGTGAGAACACAGCCACCATCCCCTTCGGTAATCACTTGTCACTCTGACCTTTTCCCAGCTGACAGCTCGCATCAGATGCAGAGTTCTTAGCCCTTAACCCAGGGGTCAAACATCTTTTCTGTAAAAGGCCAGAGAGGCGGTATTTTAGATCTACGTTCTCCTATGGAGACAAAACCCAAAGGAAGAAGGGATGGAGGAGCTGTCTCACCCGTTTTGAAGGAAACTTGCGCCCCACCGGCAGTGATAAATTCTATGTTCCCGAGATGTAAGATACCAGCGAGCAACCGCAACACTTCCCGAACTTCTTCTTTGCTAAACTGCATTACCTCCATTGCCATCTGGAAGAAAATAAAGGTAATTAACTTTTTAACTTTTTTTCCCCACACTGGGGGGGGGGGGGGTTTCCATCTTGGCTCAGTGGCAACGAACTAGTATTCATGATGCCACAGGTTCGAACCCCAGCCTCGCTCAGTGGGTTAGGGATCCAGCCTTGCTGTGAGCTGTGGTGTAGGTCACATATGCAGCTCAGACCCTGCATTGCTATGGCTGTGGTGTAGGCCAGGCAGCTGCAGCTCTGATACGACACCTAGTCTGGGAACTTCCATATGCTGCAGGTGCAGCCCTAAGAAGCAAAACAAACAAACAAACAAGAAAAAAATGCTCATTACTCAATAAAGTAATTAAATACCATTCTAAAGGCAAGAAAAAAATAGATGTATCCTCACTTTTAAATGACACAGATTTTACATAGGCACACATTTAAAAAAGCCTGGTATTAAGAATTGTAGAATACTTGGAGATAACCCCATCGATAAGAAAAAATAAATACCTTATGTACAAGACTCCTATTTATGTTACCAAAAATTATCTCAGAGAGTCACAGTGAAGATGGTGACAAAGAATACTTTTTCTACATGTATCAAAATGTAACAGGACATTTACTATTTTCTTATACATAAAAAATGGGAGGCTCTTCCCATGTGAACCCTGGGGACGTGTCTTAATGATCAGATGCAGCAGGAACCCCAGTGAGTGGAATGAAATGCTCTACCAGGGCGTCTAAGGATCCTTTTACAAGAGACAGTGATAGAAAACTGGGAAGGATCTAGATCTGGCTTCCTGCAACGCTCATTCCATCTCTCTTTTCCATTTATCCAAAGCATTTTTAAGGTCTTATTTTGCCCTATGGATACCAAATGGAAGTTAATATGATGTTGACTTATGATTTTCATTCACAAAAATGAATAGGCACCTGCAGCGGCTTTGTTCCCAATAAGTATCTAAAAGGAAGCTAAAAATCTTCTGAAGCAGAGCAAAGATTTTTTTCATGAAAACTTCTCTTATGATTTAGGAGCTATATAGTCTTATCAGGAAAAGAGCTAAATACCCATCCCCCCAATTCCACTACACACACACACACACGCACACACACACACACACACACACACACACACACACACACACACAGCTGAGGACAGGACTGCTGGCAAGATTGAAGAAAACAGCCTACAAAAAGAACTCGGACCCGTAATCACTACTATGGCCACAGGCGACGGGAAAGGAGGAAACCACAGAGCCACTTTGAGGCAACAGAAACTGCAGAAGGAAACAACTAGAGATTTTAAAATGTGAAAAGTTTAATTTCTTTACAAGGAAGAAAGAAACAAAGTCAAAAGCCAAGGACAGGAGTTCCCTTCGTGGTTAACGAATCTGACTAAAAAAAAAAAAAAAAAGCCAAGGACAAAAACAACAGACAGGGAAGCAGAATAACAAGAAAAAAAATTAAAAGGCAAGGACCTATAGCTATTTTAAGAGACAAATGAGAAAAAAAAAAAGGCAACTTCTTAGAAGAGGAAATGCAAATCCACAGAGAAATGCTTTCCTTCCCGGAAATCAAACATGCATAAGATAAAGAAAATGAGATAACTTCTATTCAATTTCTGAGTGATAAACTGCAAGTGGGTGAAAGTGGGTGTATTTAGGGGTATTTATGCACTGGTCACTGGCACCATAAATCCGTATAATCTCTTTGGAACAAGATTATGGGGCAGCATTGTGCTGGGCCACATATGTACGTCATTTTATAATGTCCAGAGAGGTTAAATAACTTTCTTAGAGTTCCACAACCAAGATTCAAAATCAGGCCCGGTGAAGCCAAAGTCTAGGAACTTATTATCCATCCAACTCTATTATTTTCTAAGGACACAAAAAGAAAAAAAAAAAACCAACCTATGTAATTTTCCTTACTGTCAATTCTGGGAATTTGTCCCAAGGAAAGTTCAACAGCAAATAAAGTTTTGTAAAATATTCACTATAGTATTATCTTTAAAAAAAAAAACTTTTGGCTATGCCCAAGGCATGTGGAAGTTCCCCAGCCAGGGACTGAACCCGCCCCACAGCAGCGACCCAAGCTCTCAGAGTGACTGAGCCTTAACCTGCTGCGCCACAAATGAACTCCACTATAGTGTTAGCCTAACTATACTTTCAGAGGAAAAGAGTTCGAGCTCTCTTACAATCAGACAAGTCAAAGAGAGTAAATAAACTTGTTAGAACAGTGTATAGCTTTTAAAGGAAATTATGAACATTATATAGAAACAATATTTATTATAGCTTTATGTAAAAAATTATATTTTTGTAACTTTTTTTTTTGTCTTTTGTCCTTTTAGGGCCGTACCTGAGGCATATGGAAGTTCCCAGGCTAGGGGTCCTATCAGAGCTGCAGCTGCCTGGCCTACACCACAGTCATAGCAATGCGGGATCCGAGCTCCATCTGTGACCTACACCACAGCTCACCACAATGCCGGATCCTTAACCCACTGAGCAACGCTAGGGATTGAACTGAACCTGCATCCTCATGGATGCTAGCTGGGTCGGTTAACCACTGAGCCATGACGGGAACTCCATGTCACTAATTTTTTAAGAAAAATAGGCTAGGAAGAAAACTTACAAAGCTGAAGACAATCATAATGTTAGTGTTGCTGGGCTAATGAGCATTATACTCTATCATGCTTTTAATGTCGCTGACACATTTTTACTATGACAAGTGAGACTATAAATGAGTGAATGGATAAACTGCTGTCTATTCAATAGGATTCTATTTACCATAAAAAAGAAATAATCATTTTATATGCAGTTTGGAAGAGTGAAAGCAGACAGACACAGGAGAATAGATTCTGTATGATTTCATTTACAGGAAACTCAAGAAAAGACAAATCTATACTATAGTGACTGAAAGCGCATCAGTGGTGTCCTACGGCTGGGTTGGGGGTAGGCTGGGATTGTCTAAGAATGGGGATAAGGAATTTTTAGGGTGTAGAATCATCCTTTAGTTTGTAATTGTGGCTATATGGGTACATAAATTCAAAATTGACTATCCTTTTTCTTTTTTTTTTTTTTAAATGGCTGCACTTGTGGCATATGGAGATTCCCAGACTAGAGGTCAAATTGGAGCTGCAGCTGCTGGCCTATACCATAGCCACAGCAACATCAGATCCAAGCCACATCTGTGACCTACACAACAGCTCACGGCAATGTCAGATACTTAACCCACTGAGCGAGGCCAAGGATCGAACCTGTGTCCTCATGGATAGTGGTCAGGTTCGTAACCTGCTGAGCCACAATGGGAACTCCCAAAATTCACTTTATATGAGAATGTTTTATTATATATATATTATAACTCAATAAAATGGACTACAAAAAATTTTAAAAGACCATGAATTATTTAATCAAGAGAGGGAAGACTCTTTAGTGGGAACAGACAGAAATTGATGCAAAGACTAAGGACTATGAACCAAGTGCTGATCAATCTAAAAAAGTCTACAGGAAAATAATTATTCAAATTTTCTTACTCTAAATGCAAAGAAATAAGGCTAAGAAATACAGAATATTTTTATGCTTAAGACTTTTAAAACAGTAGTAAGAACCAAATCAGACTTCAGCAAAATAATTATAAAGTGTCCATGCTGTGTCAAAGTTAATATTTTCCCTAAGGTTAAAGTTTTCTTCATGTATTACCAGACCTATTCCACACTAATTTATAAAACTTTTCTCATGTCATTAGAATGACCACAGAAATGAAAATCTTCACTGTTGAAGTCACCTACCTGGACTTTACATAACACTAAAGAAGTAAGATCTTCCATAGAGAACAAACTTGTGGTTGCCAAGGGGGAGGGAAGGATAGGGAGTTTGGGATTAGCAGATGCAAACTAGTTTATATAGAATGGATAAGCACCAAGGTCCTACCGTGTAGCACAGAGAACCGTATTCAATATCCTGTAACAAACCATCCTGGAAAAGAATATGAAAAAGAACACACACACACACGCACACGCACAAATAACTGAATCACTTTGTTGTACACTAACACGACATTGTAAAGCAACTATATTTCTTTTCTTTTCTTTCTTTTTCCTTTTGGTCTTTTTAGGGCCACACCCATGGCACATGGAAGTTTCCAGTCTAGGGGTCGAACTGGAACTTCAGCTGCCGGCCTACACCACAACCATGCCACATCTGAGCCATATCTACAACCGACACTAAGGCTTGTGGCAATGCCAGATTCTTCTTTTTTTTTTTTTTGTCTTTTTAGGGCCACACCTGCGGCATACAGAGGTTCCCAGGCTAGAGGTCTAATAGGAGCTGTAGCCGCCGGCCTTCGCCACAGCCACAGCAACGCCAGATCCGGGCTGCGTCTGCAACCTACACCACAGCTCACGGCAACACCAGATCGTTAACCCACTGAGCGATGCCAGGGATCGAACCCGCAACCTCATGGTTCCTAGTCAGATTCGTTTCTGCTGCACCACGATGGGAACAGATTCTTAACCCATTGAGCAAAGCAAGGGATCGTACCCACATCCTCATGGACACTAGTTGGGTTCTTAACCTCAGCCACAACAGGAACTCCGAGCAACTATATTTCAATTAAAAAAAAAACAAAACCTCGTCTATACTTGTCAAAATTTTTAAAAAAAGAAAAAAGATCTTCAAAAACTAAGCTTACAGTAGCAGAAAACTTCAAACTGTGAAATGAAAAATATCAGAAGATGCTCTGTGAGAAAGATTCTTAAGTTCTGAAAACACGTACAAAGATTACATATGGAGATCTGAAAGCCACTGAATAAAATGTGCTTCCGATATGAACAAATGTGAGACCTCTTCACTCTCAAGTGACTTAGTTAACTAGTTAGGAGTGTGGTGAAAAGTGGCAACTACATTAATCCTACCAAGTGGTAATTTAATGGCTGCAACCAATTATTGCCAGTGTGGGCACAGGCTCTGAAACTGCTAACGTGAGGCTCCTTTCACTGCCTCCTACCGCCCTAGTTAAAATCGTTTTAGTAGCATCTCCACCCCTTTGGCAAGAGTAACCACTTTAAGCCTTCTTATAATCATCTTCTTTTCTCAACAATATGGCTCAAGACTTTCAAAACCCTGGGAAATTCTCAGTCTAGCTCAGAAGCGCTCAACAGCAATTTAGTTGTAAAACTGGCACAAAGTTACAGGAAGGGTTTCCAATAAAGTCTTTATGAAGCACGTAAAAAAAAAAAACCCGGTGTTTGTGAAAGGGTGTGTGTTGGGGCGGGGAGGGGACAGGCAAAAACGTGATATAATCCCAACCATTAAGGACTGAAGGAAGGAAGCCAGGCTTTGGATCTCTGCTGCGGCCGGGGCGGGGGACACGACATTCAGGGAAGCGAAGGATCCCAGGTGAATCTTGAGGAAATGGAATGAATAAAATGCTGAGAGGGCAGACTGTGCTGGGCATATCACAAATCATTTGATAATTTATGATGTAATTTTGTATTAGTTAAGACTGTTATTTTATAATATAACGTTTGCTTATACGCCCTTATTTTCCAACACTGAAAGAGACTGATGTTTTCATATGTGACAAAATTGAGGTATCAAGTTAGTCCTCTAAATCTTACCTATATGGTCAGGAAACCCCAGTCCTGGTCCATGGCCAGGCATGTCATTGACATTCAAATATTTGTAGAGTCCAAAAATGAAGCAATTATCATTCATCAAAGACTCTTGTTACCCCCACACATTCTATTTTGGTGGGTCAAATGCAGGCAATCAAAATAAATTAGTTGCTACTATTGACTTGAAATAGCTTTTCCTCCTGACTCAACAATTTATAGCACCACTTGGAAGGCTGCAAAAAAGGCTATGAAATTTCACAAATTTTCACCATCTCTATCCCGGGAAAAACTAGGTCCCCTAAAACGGCTTAGGATCCCTCACAGGTACATACTTACATCAGTGTCAGTTGGTAACAAGGAAGAATTCCAAAAACACGTAAGTTCTCAATGAAATAAGCAAAATTCTTAAAAGGCCCTAGGGCCAGAGTATACTGACATTCAAAGTTGATAAAAAGAAGAGTGACCTTTTTTTTTAGTAGCTGGAAATCAAAACCACAGATGATATTTTCACACATAATTCACAGAAATAATCTCTCTCCATTAAAGGTCCTTGAGTCCCAACAGAATATGGTCCCCTCCCTTCTTTCAATCCCAAAACCTCCGGGAAAAGGAGCTTTATGGAATGAAAGTATGAAGATACAAACTGAAATCATATTTGATTTTGGAAGGAAGTAGAGACAAATCACATTACAAAACAAGAGTATAATCTATTCCTATTGTCTTTATTTCTTCAGTAGATAATATAGAAATTATATGTGGTTTGTTCATTACACTCTCCTTGGTTCCTAGAACTGGGCCTGCCAGGCACACGGCAGATGATTAAACATGCTGACAATATAAAATCAACTATAACCAGAAGAGTTTAGTGTGTCTTTGACCATTTGTGCCATTCATGGTTAAAGAGCACTAGGCAAGGCAGAAAGATAGGCTGGAATTTGATATGATACTTTATTACATTCCTATATTAAAGAAATTATGATTTGGGGATATAATCATGTAATAATCATGTAATCATTAAAGCCGACTTATTCATTGCAAAAGTATTATAATAGAGAATGATAAAGAATAAAATAAAATCCTAGAATTCTGCCTTGTGAGATAATATTTTTGGAATATTTTGTTTCAATATTTTTTCTGCATATATAATCATTACATATACATGATATATATATGCTTATACACTTATTTTTCAAATGAAAGATTTTACAGTGCTACTTCATGTCTTCCTCACTTAAGAGAACAAATTTTTCAATATTTTTAAATATACTTGAGCATGTGTTTTGTGAGCTGCAATTATTTAAACCATTCCCCAATTTGTGATTCTTTCAGGTTTTGGAGGAGAGAATTTCATTTTTTATAAAAAGAATATTTTTCCTCCTTTCTGAAAAGTGTTTCTTTTCTGACTGTACTGCCTGGATCTTGCTGAGAAGGTTAAATAAGAGCAGAAATTACATACTTCTGATTTCAACAAACATCAGCTAAGTTTTCATTGACTTTTCTAATGGGTCGACACTAAAAAGCAATGGCAAAGTAAATGTTTAAGAATCTATAAATAGAATTCCTATAAGTCTGTCATGTACATTCACCATGTCAATTTCACATACACATTTTTCTTCCTTTCTCCCCTTTCACCACTGGACCAAATTTCAAATGCCAAAAAAATCCCTTATGATTTCGACTTAAAAACAAAAGCTAGCAATCACTGAAACTAGACCAAGCTCCAAAAGTTTCCTCATAGCTAACAAGAAAGGTCAAACAATTCGGAATCAGAAAACAGTGCCCCAGGAGTTCCCGTCGTGTCACAGCGGAAACGAATCTGACTAGGAACCGTGAAGTTGCGGGCTCGATACCTGGCCTTGCTTAGTGGGTTAACAATCTGGCATTGCTATGGCTGTGGTGTAGACGGGTAGCTGTAGCTCTGATTAGACCCCTAGCCTGGGCATCTCCATGTGCCGCAGGAGTGGCCAAAAAAACAAAACAAAACAATGCCCCAGAAGCAGCCATCAGAGCACCCTTTCCAGGCTCTTCTAGAACCAGGGAAGGCCAGGCTGCCCGGTGCACCATGGTGGTCAGTGAGTTGGTCATCATGGGCCTGCAGGGACACTGCCATCTGGATGCCTGGGAGTCTGTCTGTGACCAAGAACAACCACCGTCTATCACAAAGTGGATGGAGAAAGCTCTGCAGTGAGGGAAATCTAGGGCCTCAAAATAAAACTGGGAAAGAAGATTTAAACATTTTCTAAAATCCGATTTGCAGGACCAAATCCCAGGCCGCCTCGGGTAGGTACACAGCAAAGGAGCTGTCGGCAGGAGACTTTTTATTAACAGGTTTAAGTAAGGAGAGATGACAGAGATAGCCCTACATTATAAATGGCAGTGTGACACCTTCACAAGGAAGATCAAGGGGACAACGATCACGATATTATAGCCTTGTCTGTTGTTGTTCCTTTTCTTTTTCATCTGCACCCATGAGATATGTAGCAGTTCCCAGGGCCAGAGATGGAATCCAAGCTACCACTGCGACCTGCGCCACAGCTGTGACAACACCAGATCCTTAGCCCATGACGTCACACGGGAACTTCCTAGCCTAGTCTGTTCTTAATTTTACTTTCAACTTAAGGATAAATTGGGAAACAAAATGTGGAAATTCCCACATTAAATATGGGAAAGTGGTGACACACAGCCATTAAAAAATACACTTTGCTATATCCCAATAAAATTTAAAAATATACTTTGATTCCATTCTACAAGGCATTTGTATGAACAATCTCGAGGAGTTAATGAAGAAGAGAGAGTAGTCGACCACTAGAAAGATCTGGGGTGCGCCGAAAGCAGGGACCACCTGCCTCCTAGTTAAAAGTCTAGGATTTGGAGCCGGGCTATGTTTAGATACAGGCTCTATTAGGTGCTGTGTGTGCTTAGGCTAGTCACCAACTTCTCTGAGTCACAGTACACAGACAACCATCGTTCTGCCCTCCCAGGGTCCTTAGAAGCAGAGAGATGGCCAGTCTGCACAGTAAGCGCTCAAGCTCCTCAGTATTAGCTGCATTCACATCCACTGCATCCAACTGTTGACATAAAGGCTTTGGCAAAGGAACTGAGACCACACTGACAAAATTCATCAGCCATACTCAATCAGGGGAGTGGCTGTTGATAATGCTCCTTGACCAGGCTTCCTAAGTGCAGTCACCCTACAACAAAGTCCTTGGGATATTTGAGAACTGCAGGAGACCACTCAGGTCTACACTGCAGTCTTAAAAGGACTGCTGATGTGCAATCAGAATCGGTTACCAGAATCAGAATGTGAGGACAGGATGGAACCTGAACAGTCACCTGGTCTATTTCGGTTTTTTTGTTTTTTTGTTTTTTTTTTTTTGGCTTTTGAGGGTTACAGGCGCAGCACATGGAAATTCCCAGGCTAAGGGCTGAATCGGAGCTGCAGCTGCTGCCCCACATCACAGTCACAGCAAAGCCAGATCCAAGCTGCATCTGTGACCTACACCACAGCCCACGGCAATGCCAGATCCTTAACCCACTGAACAAGAACCTGTGTCCTCAAGAATACTAGTCAGATTTATTTCCACGGTGCCACAATGGGAACTCCCTGGTCTATTTGTTCTTAACTGTAGGACCAATTATTCAATAAGCATTTTAAGTCCCAAAACAGGATCCACTTGCTCTGTACAAAGCCTGTGATTTTATTTTGTTTTTCTAAATGATGTTCCAAGCCAACCACTCATCTCCTGAATGTCAGACACTCACCAATCTTCTAAAGAGACAGGATGTCCTTCCATGACTTAGAACAAGAAAAAAGTACCCAATTCTTGTACAATGGTACAGATGTGATTATTTCTTCTTTTATTTAAAAAAATTGTTTTGAAACAGAAAATGAAAGGTGGCTCACTCTTTCTTTTTAGTCACCCTGAATAAAGGAAAATAGGAAAGTAACTTACAATAACTTCCCTAAAGGATTCCTGGTCATTGATTGTCTTGTCTGCTACACATCCAGACTGATTCAAGTAGTGGTAGTTTTCTGGCACAGATAAATAAAATTCTTCTACAAAAAGAAAAAGAAAAACACAACCTCAGTCCTTGACTGGCCAGGATCAGACAGAATTGAAACCAGCTGTCACCTTGAAACTTTAAAAAATAAAATACGAAGATAATGCTATGCCCCCAATCATCCACTATTAAGATAAAATGTTTTCTCTTGATCATCATCTAGGGAAAATAAAATTATTAAATTAGATGGGATGGAAAACATTACGGAAAAAAATAACTGATGAAGAACCCTGTTTTGATTGTTTTTAAAAATCATATGTTCAGAAATCAGCTTCATTTGGGTGTGACTTAAAAGTAAAACCACTTGTAAAACATGATATATTTTTCACAAATATTCTCTCTTTTTTCTTTAAATCAGAAAAGAACGAAGATTATAAAACAAACCAAAACTTTCAGGATTTCTCTACAGATAATTTTCCTTCTACATGACATGACTCTAAATGAACGCAGCATCTTTGTTAATCTCATCCACTTCCTTTCGACTGGTGGGATGTCAACAAAGTCCAAATGGATGTCTTCTCATTCACAGATGGTTTTTAAAGCGAAAATGAGCTGCTAGCACATATGTCTCTATTGCGTGTCCCGTCCACTCACCTCTCTCTTCGTGTTCTAGCCCTGCCAGCAGCGCATAGAATATGTGGTAATTCCTTTCCCCGGGGTTTTGCCTTACTACTCGGTTCTGTGAAGATAAATCAGACTTTCATTCAGAGTTGCTTCCTCTGCTTAATGAGCACAAACCAGTAATTGCCGAAGGCTGTTCTTGTGGAGGAGAAGGTAAATTAAATCACATTTACTTACTTTTTCTAATAAATCTTCATGTGAAACGCAACGGCAAGTCAAGGAACAAAACAAGGGTATGGCACACTCACTTAATCTTTAGTTTTCTATTCTTTCTTACCCAAATAACTATAGTTCTCTATTTCTTTGACATGGAGACATCCAGTACCAAAAGATAAGCAAACAAAACATAGAGTATTTCATCAAAACCCTATTTCAAACACAACACATGTGCCCTAGAAGGTGTCAAAGTATTTGACAGACTTGGTTTCAAACAACAAATAGCTGATGTTTGAGGAGGAATCCGATTTTTCAGATTAGGGTCGTGCTATCAGAGGTTCCCCCGAGAAAGAAGGTTCCTCGTCTCCCAGAATAATTAAGCACAATAATACTGGAGCAGTAACAACCACAAAGGTTTCATATTCTGTCCTTAGATGAGACAGAACAGTTTCCTTTCTTTTCTTTCTTTTTTTTGTCTTTTTTTAGGGCCGCACTCGTGGAATATGGAGATTCCCAGGCTAGGGGTCGAATCGGAGCTGTAGCCACCACCCTACACCACAGCCACAGCAACGTGGGGTCCTAGCTGTGTCTGCAACCTACACCACAGCTCACGGCAATGCTGGATCCTTAGAGGCCAGGGATCGAACCTGCATCCTCCTAGATGCTAGTCAGTTTCGTTAACCACTGAGCCACGATGGGAACTCCAAGAAAGAATAGTTTCTGCTTAGACAGTAAAATACTATGGACAAAACCCAAATGAAACAGGATACAATCTACAATTCTCCCGCCCTGAATATTTCCCTTCTGGCAGATGTTCAGCTGTACAAACTTCCCGAAGCGACTGGAGTTGTTGTTGTACACGGTCTTGGCGTTGCCAAAGGCTTCCATGATGGGGCTGTGAAAGAAGCCAGGACAGCAGTGAGTGCTACTAGAGATCTAAAACCAGCAATAGCATCCCTCATCAATGGCAAAACAAACAATTGCAAGAGAAATCTGAAATCAAAGGGACCTATGACCACTGGTTATTTACTGAAGAGCCAGGTTTTCTCAGCACTTGTTGAAATGGGTTGATAATGTTTGTTTTGAGGGACAGAGTCCACAGCTGGCTGCCCAGGCATAGGAAGCTACAGAGAGTCAAGGAGGCCATGAAAGCTGGTCCCTGCACGAATCAGCTTATACACACAAGACATGGGTTGCACAGAAAAAGGCCCCACTTGAATTCTACGAACTGAAAAAGTCCCAGTCCTGGAAATTTCATCCATGTGTTGTATGTATGTCCCCATCTAAATTCCCTGGGTCTCCTCCAACTGTAAAATGTGGTCAGACTAGGTCAGGGGTCAATCATTTTTTTCTGTAAAGGACCAGATAATACATGCTTCTAGCTTTGCGGGCCACGTGGTCCCTGTTTCAACTCTCAGCTCAGTCACTACAGATTGAAAGCAGCCACAAATAATACCCCAAAGAGTGTGTCTGTGTTCCCATAAACAGAGACAGATTGATTGATTGATTTTGCTTTTTAGGGCCCCACCTGTGGCATATGTGGGTTCCCAGGCTAGGGGTCGAATCAGAGCTACAGCTGCCGGCCTGCGCAACAGTCACAGCAACCATGATCTGAGCTATGTCTGCAGCCTACACCATAGTTCACCGCAACGCCAGATCCTTAACCTACTGAACAAGGCCAAGGATCAAATCTACATTTTCTTGAATTTATATTAGTTGGATTTATAACCCACTGAGCCACAACAGGAACTCCTATATAAAGTTTTATTTATAAAAACAGTCTGCAGTGAAAACACTCTAGAGAGAGATGGTGGTGACAGTTGTACAATAGTGTGAATGTACTTAATGCCACTCAGCTGTACACTGAAAAATATTTCCAGTTACACATGGTACATTACATAAATTTTACTGCAATTTAAAAAATATATTTTGAAGACTGAAAAAAACAAAATCAATGCAGGCTGCAGGATATGGGCAACAGGCTGGAGTTTGTTGACTCCTGGACTAGTTACTAAATAATAGGACGTATAAAGTCCCTACTAGTCCTAGAATCTTACAGGGCACCAACCAGACACTGGGCAATTACAAACTTTAATTCAAATTTCGGAGGAGAGCACATCACAGCCCTCTTTCAAAGCTCTGAGGTCATTTGAGGTCACTGCCATTGACCTGTCATTGCTCTTCTGCCACGTGGTGGCTACGAAATGCCATTCCGTTCAGGTTCCTCCAAGGAGCTGACATGCAGGTGGGGACTTTTCCTTGAGGCATTGGGAAAGCCAGGTCAAGAAAAAGAGAAGAGAGTTTTAACTCCTTAAATAAGCCACATGCCAAGGAAAGCGAGTTCTGTCTGCTGGAAAGGAGAAACATGACGGAGAAATACCTGCTCTCAAGAATAGCTCGTTCAACACAGGACGTCTTCTCCTTCAAGGACAAGTCCAGAGACTGCTGACTGATGGCTGATAAAAACTTGAGGATCAGCTTGGTGCTTTCGGTTTTACCAGCCCCGCTTTCACCGCTGAAAGACAAAATGCAGAAGTTTGTGCTTCTAGGTATAATTTTAAAAACAAATAAACAAAACAAAAAAAACCGCCCACAACCTAGCTTAGCCAATGTCATCCATTTCGTCCACCAAAAAACTCCTGAACAGTGGGAAAGAGATCGAAATGCTGAGATACAGGAGGTAAGAGTCCTTCTTCCTGCTGGCCTCACGGCCGCAGTGTTGGCAACGCCTCTCTCAGCAACCGAGGGGAATTGAAAGTTCCACCTTTACTGACCTCAGGTCATAAGACGGATGGTGCCTTTGGTGGCAGTTAAGCACTGCAAGGGGCAGCATCAGTGTTTTGTTTTCATTTTGCTTCTTAGGGCCACAGTTCCCAGGCTAGGGGTCAAATCAGAGCCGTAGGTGCCTACACCACAGCCATAGCAACATGGGATCCGAGCCGCATCTGTGACCTACACCATAGCTCACGGTGACCTGGATCCTTAACCTACTGCGTGAGGCCAGGGATCAAACCTGCATCCTCATGGATACCAGTCAGATTTGTTTCCGCTGTGCCATAACAGGAACTCCCCAGTGTTTTGTTCGTAAAGTATCTCAGACCCCTTTAAGAGTGTTGTAAATATTTTGTCAAATGAATGTAACTGTTAAATGAATGAGCATATTAATATTATCTTTCTGCTAAATATGCACAAAATGCAACCATTTATAAATACTGAGGGGACAAGGGACTGAACCTGCAGGTGCTCAACCCACACTTAGGCATTTTATTCCCACAAAAATCCCACAAGGGGGGCAGCAGCTGAATATCAGAACTGAATAGCAGGTGTGTCTGTGTCCAAGGTCCTTCAGAGACCACCACTTCTGTGATGATTAAGGAAATGTGAACAAAGCAACCCGGAGGCGGAGGGGGGCGATGAAGAGAAGTGAACGAGGATCGAGTCGTTTCATAAAGGACCAGCACACGACCCGTGAACAGAAGCACAGAGGCTGGAGGAGCTTAGGATGGTGTGAAGGGGTCGGATGTCGGTTAGGTCTGCTGGACCCAGATCAGAGAGGGTGCAGAAAGGGCAAAAGGACCAAGTCTGATGGCCCAGAGGCAACCACGGGAGGTGGAAGGCCAGGACCCTGTCAGTCAGGATCGCCCACGAGGAACACGGCTCTGAGGTCATGCTCCAGAAAGGACGAGGCTCCCTAGGGAGACCAGCTGCAGATCTATGCGTGTGACGGTCAAGTCCTAGACAAGGAAGACCGGGCTGGAGTCGGAGCAGAGGGTATGAAGTTGAAAGATGTGGAAGAAATCAGTCAATTTGGGGCAAGGAAGGCAGGCTGCTCGGTACCACAGGGAGAAGGGAAGTAGGGAAAAGGCAGGGAACCTAAGAGAGAGCAAACCAACAGCAGAAGTGACAGTACGCAAATAGCAACACTACCTGGGATGGCTGGTTCATACCTGCTCAAGGGGTGAGACAAACAGAGAAGGCCCCCTCAGGTCCCAGGGAAGCAGCCCCCACTGAGAGCCAGGAGCTGGGAGGCAATGAAAGAGGAATTTTGCGAAAACATGGTAAATGATTAAGCATATATAACAAAGGAAGGAAACGAGTCAGAGATGATATAGTCCCCTACTGGGTGCTGCAGATGAGAGGGTGGTTGGCCACTGGCAGGTGTCAGGATTCCAGGCAGAGACTTAAGGTCACATGTGCTGAGGGCTCCTGGGGAGGGCTGTGTGAGGCGCGCACACACACACACACACACACACACACACACACGAGATAAATACCCAGGAATCCACACCTATCTTGAGATCAGAAAGCGAAAGCCAAGACATCAGAGATGCACCCAGTAGGAGGGGCTGAACCCACAAGGGTGGAACCGTCCCGCCTTGATGTCTAAAATAATGAAGGCCCCCGCAAGTCATGCCAACTTTGGTTGGGTTTTCCGTTATCAGCACCGGAATCTTCCTAGTGCTGGGCTTAGCACTCATCGCTGTGTATCTGGCACCTGCTGTGGATGGCACCCAGGAGGCACTCAGCAGGGAGGTACTGAATGAGTAACAGAAACGGAAAGGAAGTTGCAAGAAGAGATTTAAATAATTCTGCAGGTTTAAAGAAATACACAGGGAACTCTGTATTCAATGTTCTGTAGTAAACCATAACAGAAAGTCTATGAAAAAGAATATACACGTGTGTGTGTGTGTGTGTGTGTGTGTATGTGTGTGTGTGTGTGTGTGTGTGTTTATGTAAATAACTGAATCACTGTGCTATACGCCATAAACAAAACATGGCACAACAAACTATACTTCAATTTTACAAAATAATAAGAGTTTCCATTGTGGCTCAGTGGGTTAAAAACCCGATGCAGTCTCCATGAGAATGCAGGTTCCATCCCTGGCCTTGCTCAGTGGGTTAGGGCTGTGGAGTTGCCGTGAGCTGTGGTGCAGGTCACAGATGAGGCTTGGATCCTACATTGCTGTGGCTGTGGTGTAAGCTGGCAGCTGTAGCTCCAATTCGACCCCTAGCCTGGGATCTTCCATATGTTGCAGGTGTGGTCCTAAAAATATATACATACACACATCCACACATATGTACACCCAGGAGTTGATGATTAAATGCTGTTAACACAAATAAAATAGAAAAGCCAATGTTCTCCAGTTAAAATGTGCAAGGCAAGTGAACTGAGCCAGAGGGGTACATGCCATTTCCACGTCTGATGGCTAATCATGTCCTCGGGCCCCCTATCTTCCAGTACTGCCACCTGGGTGCCCTCAGGATGGCCCATTTCCAAAACAAAGCAACACGTGGAATAAAGTCAGGCCTCTCACCTTCCCACATGGGGCTGTGGAAGAGCAGGAACTAAACCACTCCTGAGTTATGCCCCTGAGATCTGAGGGCTGTCACGGCCTTTAGTCCACGATGATGAACATGGTAATGACACAGAGTGGAGAAGAGGATGTTCAGACAAGGGTGTGAAACCCAAGACTCGCGCTATCCTTCACCAGCCATGGATACTGATCTGTATCAGGCTTCAGCCCATGTTTTTTCTCACTGTAGCAAATTTTCTTCGAGTATCTTCTCTTTTTATTTTAAATTTTATTAGAGTAGAGTTGACTTATGATGTTGTGTTTCAGGTGTACAGCAAAGTCAAGCAGTTAGGCATATACATATATCCATTCTTTTTCAGATTCCTTCCCCATAAAGGTTATTACAGAATACTGAGTAGAGTTAGCTCTCGGTTCTATACAGTAGGTCCTTATTGTTTGTTTATATAGTCGTGTGTATATGTTAATCCTAAACTCCTAATTTATCCCTCCTTCCCGCTTTGCCCTTTGCTAACCACAAATTTGTTCTCTATGTCTGCAGGTCTATTTCTGTTTTGTATGTAAGTTCACTTGTATCAGTTTTTTTTTAGATTCCACGTGGAAGTGAAAAGTGATACTTGTCTTTTTCTTACTTCACTTAATATGATAATCTCTAGGTCCATCCATATTGCTACAAGTGGCATTATTTTGTTCTTTTTACGGCTGAGTTAATATTCCATCGTATTTACGTACCACATCTTCTTTATCCTTTCATCTGTCAATGGACATTCAGGCTGCTTCCATGTCTTAGCTATTGTAAACAGTGCTACGAACATAGGGGTGCATGTATCTTTTCGAATTATGCCCAGGAATGGGACACTGTTGGTTCTATATTTAGTTTAAGAAACCCCCGTACTGTTTTCCAAAGTGGTAGTACCAATTTACATTCCCACCAATAGCGTTCCTTTTTCTCAACACCCTCTCTAGCATTTATTGCTTGCATACTTTTTGATGATGGCCATTCCGACTGGTGTGAGGTGATAACCTCATTGTAGTTTTGAATTGCATTTCTCTAATAATTAGTGACATTGAGTGTCTTCTCGTGTGCTTTTGAGCATCTGTCTGTTTTCTTTGGAGAAACTGTCTACGTAGATCTTCTGCCCACCTTTTAACTGAATTGCCTGTTTTTTCTGATATAGAGTTACACGAGATGTTGGTATATTTTGGAGCTTAATTCCATGCTGGTTGCTTTGTTTGCAAATATTTTCTCCTATTCTATGGGGTGTCTTTTCATTGTTTTGTTTTGTTTTTATGGTTTCCTTTGCTGTGCAAAAGCTTTTAAGTTTAATTAGATCCCATTTGTTTATTTTTGTTTTTATTTTCATTACTCTAGGGAGGTGGATCAAAAAAGATATTGCTGCAATTATGTCAAAGAGTGTTTTGCCTATGTTTTCCTCTAAGAATTTTATAGTATCCAGTCTTATGTTTTGGTAAGCATCTTCTTTAAGCACATCTTTTTTGATATGTAAGTAAAATTTGAAACAAAAATGAAACTCAGATTCGTGCAATAGTAGTTCTCAAACTTGGCTGCAAGTGAGAATTACCTGATAAGTCCCTAATCCAAACCTAAAAAGGGTTGAGCTCCATCACCGGTATTTTTAAAAATTTTCCAGATGATTCTACTATGAAGCCAGGGTTGGGAAACAATACTCTTGTGCAGAGTTCCACATAATTCAGATAGGACTGCACCAGGAGATAAAAAGGCAACTGGATAGGGGGTTTACAGAAGTGTTCCATGAACAAGGCAAATAATAAATACAAAAAATTCACAAATTTTTAAAGCCCAGAAACACATTGGATGTCCCCAGACATTGATGTCAAGGTAACAGGACTCTCTGCAGGCACACCACCCTGCAGAGTGCCTTGGGGGATGGAAGGGATGAGCTAGAGTCCCACTGAGAGGCCACTGTTCTCTGGTCAAGTATGGAGCTGGTTCTTTTAACAGGGGCGGGGAGAGAGGCTGGAGGTGTTTCATGGTCAATGGCCAATGATTTAATCAATTGTGCCTCTGTAAGGATGGAGTTCACAGAGCTTCTGGGTTGGGGAACCCGTGGAGATGGAGCGCAGCACCCTGGACAGGGCCTGGAAGCCTTGCACACCTGCCGTGCTTCTTGTTCACCTGCTTCCTGAGCAGCATCCTTTGATTTTTTTTTTTTTAATATAATGGTTTCTATTTTTCCTTTATAGCTGGTTTACAGTTTTCTGTCAACTTTTCAACTGTACAGCCTAGTGACCCGGTTACGCATACATATATAGATTCGTCACAAGGGATTAGACATAGTTCCTGGTGCTATACAGCAGGATTTCCTTGTTTTTCCATCCCAAAGGCAATAGTTTACTTCTGTTAACCCCAGACTCCCAGACCATCCCATTCCCTCCCCCTCCCCCTTGGCAACCACGAGTCTGTTCTCCAAGTCCGTGATTTCCTTTTCCATGGAAAGAGCTGTATCCTTTTATACCTCCCTGGTGATCTAGTAAGACGGGTGAGCTCTGTGGGCTGCTTGAGCAAATTCACCAAACCCAAGGAGGCGGGGGTGGGGAGGGTCCTTCAAAGTCCGACTAGGGGGGAGTTCCCATCGTGGTGCAGCGGAAACTAATCTCACTAGGAACCATAAGGTTGTGGGTTCGATCCCTGGCCTCGCTCAGTGGGTGAGGGATCCGGTGTTACCATGAGCTCTGGTGTAGGTCGCAGACGCAGCTTGGATCTGGTGTTGCTGTGGCTGTGGCCGGCAGGTGTAGGTAGCTCTGATTAGACCCCTAGCCTAGGAACTTCCACATGCTGCAGGTGCGGCCCTAAAGACAAAAAAAAAAAAAAAAAAAAAAAAGAGAGAGAGAGAGAGAGAGAGAGAATCTGACTAGGATCCGTGAGGATGTGAGTTCGATCCCTGGCCTTGCTCAGAGAGTTAAGGATCCAGTGTTGCCATTAGCTGCGGTATAGGTCACAGATGCGGCTCAGATCTGGTGTTGCTGTGGCTGTGGTGCAGGCCTCAGCTGTAGCTCCAATTTGACTCCCAGCCTGGGAACTTCCATATGCCACAGGTGTGGCCCTAAAAAACAAACAAAAAGCACAGGGCACAACAGGACTGGCACCTGAACTGGACGGCTTGCCTGTCTTGTGGGACCAAGTCCTTTACCTTTGGGATCTGATGCTAGCTCCTGGTAGACAGCGATAGAATTGAGTTAATTGCTTGGTGAACTTGATAATAACATACTATGTAACACACAGCATAAATATTATAGCATTATAATGATATAATGACCAGGTAGATACTTCTTTGCTTATCGTATTGCAGACCTATGAAGCCAAAATAAACTTCAGGATTGAAAACAAACAAAATATAACACCAGTAAAATCCAAGTTAACAAGCCTAATTTAACCCTCTGGTTAATGTTGTTTTGCTCAGACTGAGGCGTGTGCTCTGCTCTGTGACTACCTGTTTACTCCTCTCAGGAGTCTGGCAGCGTCTTCAGCCATGAGCACTGTCGTTCCTTTATTTATCTCGGCCCCAAGTTCATCCTCACTTTACAGCAAACATGTCAGTTACAGGTCCAGACCTACAGTTGTCCCATTTGCCCATGGCAACTACGATCCTAGCCCTTGGTGGCAACACAACCACAAATGCAAACATGGGCTTTGGAGAAAACACATGCACCCAGATGAACCCAAATGAGCTGATACTGTTTTAAAAAAAAAAAAAAAGAAAAAAGAAAACCCAAAAAACAAAAAAACACAACTGGAGTTCCCATCGTGGCTCTGCGGAAACGAATCCGACTAGGAACCATGAGGTTGCGGGTTCGATCCCTGGCCTTGCTCAATCGGTTAAGGATCCGGCGTTACTGTGAGCTGTGGTGCAGGTTGCAGACGCGGCTCGGATCCCGCATTGTTGTGGCTGTGGCGTAGGCCGGCGGCTACAGCTCCGATTTGATCCCTAACCTGGGAACCTCCATATGCCGTGGGTGCGGCCCCAAAATGACAAAAGACAAGAAAAAAAAAAGAAAACCTTTATAAAGATAGCAGTGAAGGTGTAAAGGGGAAAGAAAAATAACCCAAAGCACTGATGCGGGGCCTCAGAGGCCGTATTCAAAGTTTTGAGAATTTTTTGTAGGCAGAAGGGCAAGTCAATTTTTGTAAGCAGGCCAAGGTCATGATCAGGTTTAAGGTTTTAAAGAATCACTGCGTGTGGAGGATAGAGTGTGGAGGCTGGATGGAGGGAGGCCAGAGAGGAAGCAGGCAAGTTGAGGGCAGAAGGGCAATGACAGAGGAGACAGGAACGTTCCCCCACAGATCGTCGAGGGAGAAGGGAGGGGACGGCTGATGGCCCTGCTGTGGGTGGTTGGTAAGTGACAGGGAGGCTGAGGGACAATTTGGGAGAACACAGGAAGCTCGCCAGCCAGCGTGCTGAGCTGGGCGCTGGGAACACAGCTGGGCACATCTGTCAACGCTCACACTGTAAACATGAGACCGGTACAGTTTACTGCATAGGGTCTGACCTACTTACGGGAGGGCGTGGCTTCTAGATCCAAGGTGGATGTCCCCACCTCAGGCTTGGGACCTGGTAGGATGGAGCGTCCACTTGCTGGGATGGAGAAGCAGGGGAGGAGAACACATTTTGGGAGAAAATTAGGATGAACTGAAGAGGGGCTGCGTCCGAGGTGCCCATCAGAGGCTCTGTGATGACGCTTCAGGCCACCTGTGCGCACACCTGGCAGGAGGCGTGTCTAAGTCTGGGGCGGCTCGCAGCCACAGAGAAGGAGCGACGGAGAGGATGTGGAAGACGATGCGGGAGCCCAGAGAATGAGGAAGAAACCGGATCGATGGAGCAGCTGGAAGGAGAGCCAGGCAGCGTATGGGGAAGGGGGTATGGAGCCAAAGATGCATCTTTTCTTTTTCTTTTTTTTTTCCAAGATGGAACACTCTATAAATTTTTGAATGATGATGACGGCAACCCACAAGAAAAGGAGAGGTCCGAGAATCAGGAGCAGGGAGACTCAAAGATGGAGCAAAGTCCCCGAGAAAGCAGGGAGGAGGGATCAAAACACACCTGAAGTAAAGGACCTCTGGAGGCAAAACGGGCCTTTATCTACCCTGCAGGCCCATCTCCCTCCAGTGCAGGTGTCAAGTTTTCCCAAACCTGCCCCCCTGACTGGTCTCGTCAATAAAGTTTTATTAGAATACTGCATTCCAAGGGCAAGGTTGCTGAAGCAGCTGTAACGGTGACGATCTCGTCCACTGATCATAAAATACATACGTCCTCCTGGCCTTAATGGGACAGCTTTGCTGACATCTAACCTTCTTCATCCTGTGAATCACATTCCCAATTCACTTGATTTTCTCAAAACAGACACTGGCTGACTCCGTTGCCTGCCAGAAGACTTAGGAAACTCCTCTAGTGCTTGGAGGATTCACTCTGAAGCCCTTAGCAAAAAGGACAAAGCCCTTAAGGTGAAGCCCTGGACCAGGAAGTAGGATTCTGTTCTGAAACTAACAGAGGGAGACACAAGTTCAAGTCCTGTGTCTGTCCAATTATTATTCCAGAGTATAAAAAACATACTTAAAAAGAAATCACTCCAATTTTGGGAAACCAAAATTTTGCAAAGCAAGCCAAGGTCCTTTGACAGCTGTTGGACACCGGTCCCTCTATCAGACACTGTCCAAGGTGAGGAGTTGCACAGATGAATGATGCAGAGGTCTTGCCTACACTACGTATCTTAAAAGGCCATATACACTGAAAAGACTATAACAGACGAAACTCTGCCTGCCTACAGTTGAAATTAACTTAAAATATGCTAGCTAGTCAAGATCTTGTCAGATTAAAAAAACTCACAGGAGTGTTAAACATATATTTATATTTTAGAAATTAATAGCACAAGTGTTCACTGAAGAAAGTAAAATAAAACTAGAGCTTAAGGGAGATAAACTTTTTTTTTGTCTTTTTGCCTTATCTAGGACCGCACCCGCGGCATATGGAGGTTCCCAGGCTAGGGGTCTAACAGGAGCTGTAGCTGCCGGTCTTCGCACAGCCACAGCAACACGGGATCCGAGCCATGTCTGCAACCTACACCACAGCTCACGGCAATGCCAGATCCTTAACCCACTGAGCAAGGCCAGGGATCGAACCTAGAACCTCATGGTTTCTGGTCAGATTCGTTAACCACTGAGCCACGACGGGAACTAAGGGAGATAAACTCTTGAAAGTGAACCAACCAAAAAGGGCTTGACCTAGTCTCCTAGAGACTAGTAGTGACAGAGGCTTGTAAAATGAGAGAAAAATTGATTCACAAGGTCCCTGCCTCATTCCAAATAGACTTACTTTCTAGTTCCATAGGTACTAGCATGAAAGTTTTGAAGGTAGTAACATGTTGTAGCCACCAGGGGGCAGGTCATGCCTGAGGAAATCTAAATACGGCCACTGTACCCTATAACTTTTATTTTTATACTCAATTTTCTTTAGATTCCCACAGCCCCAAGCCCCACTTAAAAAAAAAAAAAAACTGCCATAGAGGTCTACTAAAAACCAAAACACATTTTAATGAGGAATCTATTCTTAAAGATGTTGTTTCCTGAGTTAATTTAGATAAATACAGTCCCTCTTTTCACATCAGCATAACACAATGAAAGCTTTCTGTTTGGGGTCCTCTCCCTCTCCCCTTTCCCCCTAACCCGACCAGCCTCCCTGGTTTTTAAATACCACAGTCTTTGGAAGAAAAATGCCAACCCCTTTCCGTTTTATTACACACACACACACACACACACACAATGATCTCATTTGATTTTTCACTTTCTTCCCAAACTGCTCTGTCTAGCAAGTGATATATGAGTCACACTCTCATTTTTTCCATTGAAAGTAATACACACAGGCAATTATTGATGGCAAATATTTAAGTACCTAATAGGTGTGAAAAACAATTTCTTTTTGCTGTTTTTTTTTTTTTGTCTTTTGTAGGGCTGCACCCGCGGCACATGGAGGGTCCCTGGCTGTGGTGTAGGCAACCTACACCACAGCTCACGGCAACGCCAGATCCTTAACCCACTAAGCAAGGCCAGGGATTGAACCCACAACCTCATGGTTTCTAGTCGGATTCGTTAACCACTGAGCCACGATGGGAACTCTGAAAAACAATTTGATCTTAAAATAAATTCAGTTTTCTTTCTGTTAATCTTATTAAATTATTTTCTGTCTGCTGCCAATAGTGATCTTAAATTCTAACTTCTGAACTTCCAGTGACGTCACCTAGAGAGCCCCCAAATAGAGCCTCTAGTCAGAAGGCAAGTTCCTTTTATTAGGAAGGTGACTCTTAAAAGCTCTCTTTTTGTACTAAGCATCAGCTTCATTTTGATTAACTGTAAGGTATAGCGATTCCTGTTCAGCTAACTGGATACACTGACCTTCCCTCTGTCCAAGGTGTTTTCCACAGCCTGGTGCATGAGCTCCGTTAAGGTAAGAATATACCTGCCAGGTGCTTCTCTTACCTTAAAGAAAGTGATAGATAGAGGGAGGTGGGGAGAGAAAATACGAAAGAGAGATGCACTGTCCTGTCCTCCACATTCATATAATTCTGACTTATTACAAGCAAAGGAACTGTCAACAAGAGTAACAGGTAAAAACTGCCAATAAGAACACCACAATCCCTCAAAGTGATTTTCCACGTGTGACACCTGCAGGCATCATCGTAGAGCATTTGCATCAAGGGCTGCTGGAAGGTTTCAATGAGCTGTTGCCTGAAAAGTTCTTGGCACACTGTCTAAACCCTTCAGAAAAGGTGGGCCATTATTTGCCATCCATCTTTGATCAGATCCCACATAAGATGGCGTGAACATGTCCCAAATGTCCACCTTTCTCTGTTCCACAGCCACAGCAATGTGAGATCCGAGCTATATCTGCGACCTACACCACAGCTCACAGCAATGTCAGATCCTTAACCTGCTGAACGAGGCCAGGATCGAACCCACAACCTCATGGTTCTCTAGTCGGATTCGTTAACCACTGAGCCAAGATGGGAACTCCTATCCTGGCATTTCAAGGAGGGGTTCTCCTCACCTCCCTACCTCTCCCTCCCCAAGGGTGTGGGAGCGGCCACCAGTTACCTGCCTGTAGGCCGACCAGGTAGGTCAGTCTGTAATTTGGGGCTGCAGCATTATCAAACCGACTGGCTGGAAGTCTAGAGCTGACAGATGGCTCTCCATCTGTCCCCCGTGTCTGTCTTCCACTGAATCGGAAATCCGGAGGGAGGGGATGCTTTGTGTATCGTTCTCCCCAAATCCAAACACCCTCTCCCTTCCCCCCGGAAATAATAATTTTGCCACAAGTGGAGACTAGAAAGGCATTCACACCAGATGGCAAAAATCTTCTTTCCCATCAGCGGGTTTAGTAACACTGTTGGGTCTCAGGAGCAGCCAAGCTCCGGGAAGGAGTGCCTAGAAGGACACGGGAATGGAAAGCTTGGATAATCCAGGAAACCTCCGCACGGGGCTTGGGGTCTCATCCAGGGGTGTTCTGACCATCACTAAACACGATTCCAATGCAAATGATAAGAGCCGCATTTGCAGCAACATGGATGCAACTAGAGATTCTCATACTAAGTGAAGTAAGTCAGAAAGAGAAAGACAAATGCCATATGATATCACTTACATGTGGCAACTAAATACAGCACAAATGAACCTATCTACAGAACAGAAACAGACTCAAACATACAGAACAGACTTGTGGTTACCAAGGGGGAGTAGGGAGGGAGTGGGATGGACTGGGAATTTAGGGTTAGTGATGCAAACTATTATGTTTAGAATGGATATGCAAACTATTATGTTTAGAATGGATAAGCAATGAGATCCTACTGTACAGCACAGGGAACATAATGGTCTATCTCTGACAGACCATTATGGAAGGTAATATAAGGAGTGTGTGTGTGTGAGTGTGTGCGCACGCGCACGCCTGAGTCACTTGGCTATACCGAAACCGGCACGTTGCAAATCAACTATACTCTAATAAAAAAATTAAAAAACAGTAAGAGCCAACAGGATGTCACTAGAATATAAGGAATAAGACCAATTTGAATTACTCAATAAAAATTAAGTATCTTTAAAGTAATACACTCTCTATAGACTTTTTAGGTAATTCCTAGTAATAAGAGTTTTGATCGGCTTCAAGGTGGTTAATTTTAATAAATAAGACCCAACTGAAAAAGATGTCAAGACCCTCTTCCCTTACAGAAAACTGAAATAGACAAGCCTTTCCATTACCCCCTCCACAAATACAAGGTAAGCTCCTCTTCTGTGGCTAATTCAAAGGTGAACTTTAGGAACATATGACTGAAATCGTCAAAAATTCCTAAATTTGGGAGATTCTAGGGAAATCTTACCATACCGGCCAAAACCAAAATCTTGATCAAAGAGACAGGCATTCTGACGAGCACTCTAGGATGCATAAAACATTTTCATTTTGAAAAGAACTAGGCAACACTGCCGTAACTCACAACTGGAATAAACCAAAGAATTACTAAGGTAAATGAAGGAGACAGAATGGAGTCATTATTCTGAGGACAAGAGCCAAGGCGCAGGGCACTTCTTGCTTTTCTGTCCAGCTCCATAGGTCTTTTGAAAGCTGTAGTTGTGAGGCTACTCAAAACTGAAAACTCAGAGAGAGCAAAGGGGGCGCTGCTGTGCTCATCATGGGGCTCTGGTTACCTGATGAGGACGCACTGGTTATCGTGGCGCTTCCACAGGCAGCGGTAGCACTCGTTGGCGATGGCGAAGACGTGGGGGGGCAGCTCGCCCAGGTGACACCTGCTGTAGCGCTCCACGGCTTCGGGCGCGTACAGGCCGGCGATGGGCTTGTAGGGGTTCACCGAGGCGATGATGGAGCCGATGTAGGTCTGTAAGGACAGGGGCGGGGAGACAGGGCGTGGTTACACGTGACCTCCAGGGGGCGCTGTGCGCGTTCTCACCTTCTCACCCACCCCAGGGCGGAGACAAAAGATGCTCCACACCAAGAGAGAGGAAATGCCACATCTCACTACCGCGGAGCTGTAGCAGAACCGCTGAGTGTACTTTAGGGGGACAGGTGACTCCTGATACCCACTCACACATTTTTCCCATTACCTTTTGGTACAAGTCTTGTGCCAGTGAACTAAGGCATTTCAAAGAGGGCAGCAGTGAAAGGTAAACCAGGGCAGAGTCCTCGCTGTGGTGCAGTGGGTTAAGAACCTGATAGCAGTGGCTCTGGTGGCTACCGAGATGCGGGTTGGATCCATGGCCCTGTGTGGGTTAAATTATATGGCATTGCTGCAGCTGCGATATAGATAAAACAAATTTTTGTGTGTGCCACACATGCGGCATATGGAAGTTCCCAGGCTAGGGGTCAGACCTGAGCTGCAGCTGCCGGCCTACACCACAGCCACAGCAATGCTGGATCCAAGCAGTCTGCGACCTACACCGCAGCTCACGGTAATGCCCAATACTTAACCCACTGAGCAAGGGCAGTGATCAAACCTGCATTCTCATGCATACTAGTCAGGTTCATTTCCACTGAGCCACAATGGGAACTCTCATAAAATAAAAATATTTTTAAAGAGGCAAACAAGAGCAAGAAGATACTGAAGCAGTCCTGGCTCCAACCCTGTTTCCTGATGACCTTCAGATTCCATCCTTATCAGATGGCTATTAGGAAACAGTAGGATTGAAGAAATAAGAGAAATGGGAGTGGGGAGGATGGAGAGTGACTGCTTAATGGGGGCAGGGTTTCTGTTTAGGATGGTGAGAAAGTTCTAGAGGGAGAGAATGCTTATGGTTGCACAACACTGCAAATGTACTTCATGCCCCGAACTGTACACCTAAAATTAGTCAAAATGGTAAACTTTATGCTATGTATCTTTAACCACAACTTTAAAAAAGGAACAAGGCCATTTTGAAAACACTAAGATTTTTTTTAATAATCTCAAAACACCTCATGCAGTGCCAGGTAACTTATCTGGAAAACAGCTGCCTGGCAATCTGAACTTTTCTGGAGCCACATTCAGGCCAGCAATACAGTCAAACCTTCCGAGCGGCCAAAGAGAGGCTCCGTATGGACGTGGTAGTCACTCGCTCTTCTGCAAGAAAGGCTTAACCAAGTGTGGTTGTCCATTTCCCAGGCTCAGACATAGGTGGAGCCGCAGAAGGGCAGGGTCTTGTGGCTGCCACCACCCTCCTGCCAGCTGCTGCACCAGGGGCTTGACTGGGTGCTGTTGGCTGATTGTGTCCCCGCCGCCTACACTGAAGCCCCCAGTACCTCCAAATGCGACTACATATGTGTAGACGGGGCCTCTAAAGAGATGATCCCATTAAAATGAGGCTCTCAGAAGGGGCCCTATTTCTGTCCTTATAAGAAGAGGGACTCTGGATCCACAAAGAAACATTGGGGATGTGTGTGCACAGAGAGACCACACGAGGACACAGCAAGAAGGTGGCCGTTTGCAAGCCAAGGAAAGAGCTCTCAGGAGAAACTAACCTTGACCTCAGCAGAAGCATTCCCCAGAGGCGAAAGGAGGAAACAACCCAGAGTCAATCATCAGAAAGACGGATAAATAAGATGTGGTACAGCCATGTGTTTGAATATTATTCAGTCACGAAAAGGAACCAAGTACTGATACAGGCTGCAACACAGATCAGTCATGACAACACAACACTAAGTGAAGGGAGCCAGACACAAGTTCACATACCCAGAGCAGGAAAATCCAGAGACACAGAAAGCTCGGTGCTGGTTATCACGGGTAATGGGGGCAGTGGGGGAGGCAGAACCGGGGAGGCGACTGCTTTGCAGGAACAGGGGTTCCATTTGGGTGATAAGGACATTTTAGAACCAGACAGAGGTGCTTGCTTGCCGTACAACAGTGAAAAGTATGAAATGCCACTGAATTTAAAGTGGTAATTTTCTTTCTTTTTTTTTTTTGGTTTTTAGGGCTGCACCTGGGGCATATGGAAGTTCCCAGGCTAGGTGTCGAATCAGAGCTGTAACTGTCGGCCTATACCACAGCCACAGCAGTACCAAATCCGAGCCGCATCTGTGACCTACACCACAGCTCTCGGCAATGCCAGATCTGTAACCCACTGAGGATCAAACCTGCATCTTCATGGACGCTAGTCGGGTTTGTAACTCAATGAGCCAGAACAGGAACTCCTCGAGTAGTTAATTTTCTGTTGTGTAAATTTATCTTCAACTTTAAAAAAACGTGGCACTTTCATACATGAACGTTCAGGTTTTGAGAAACCTCCACCTTCCAGAAAGCCCACTTTTCCCATCAGAGCACTGTAGGGAGGATATGGCCAGAGAAAAAAAATGAAGCTGCTTTTTCCTCTAGCGCAGGAAAGGAGAACAGAGAAGCTCATGGTTCCCTGGAGGATGCCAGGCACCCCAACACCGCGCCCCCACCATCCATGCCTGACTACAGCTGCCAGCGCCTTCTTTTACATCAGCTCGCTGCAGAGGTGAAGCAGGCAGGCAGGCAGGCAGTGCTTGAGCCTCTGGCTGTCTGGCCCCTTCCTCTTCTTGGTCTACAATGTCAGGCCTGTTTCTACCCTTTCGGTAGCTGTATGCCTTGTTATTATTCTTATTCTGTGAAATACTAAATAAGACCATTCATTTTCCTATGAAATACGTTATTTTTCCCTACTTTGGTGGAAGTCAAAAGTCAGCGCTGTCCCTCTTTACACAAATAGGTAAGGGTGTGGTGCTGCCAATCATTTCTCAGCCACAAGCGAAACATAAAAACCAGGAGTTCCTGTCATGGCACAGGGGAAACAAATCCGACTAGGAACCATGAGGTTGCGGGTTCGATCCCTGGCCTTGCTCAGTGGGTTAAGGATCCAGCATTGCCGTGAGCTCTGCTGTAGGTCGCAGACGCGGCTCGGATCTGGCATTGCTGTGGCTGTGGTTAGGCCAGCAGCTGTAGCTCTGACCAGACCCCTAGCCTGGGAACCTCCATATGCCGTGGGTACGGCCCTAAAAAATAAATAAATAAATAAAAAATTAAAGCCACAGTCAGGGCACCAACATGACTATTAAATTTAATTAATATCAGAATAGTAACTCATCATTAACACAGCTTTTTAAAAAAGTATGTCCACATCTTGAGAATCATGCACTCCTGGTTCATAACCTGTCTGTGTGCTGGTTGTTAAAATTCTGAGATGAGATTTTTTTTTAAAGTGTTGATTTACTTACCCCAAAAAAGTGACAATCTTTTAATAAATGCTTTCCTTGGCAAGTGGTTATTTTGGTTAGAACCTCATAGACCTGCTACCCTTTCCTGGCTAGGAAACTAGTCTCCCGGCATTGTTTAAGATTATTACGCATCCGGGGAGCTCCCATTGTGGCTTAGGGGCTTAAGGATCCAACACAGTGTCCGTGAGGATATGGGTTCCATCCCGGCCTTGCTCAGTGGGTTAAGGAGCCAGTGTTGCCACAAGCTTGCGGCAGAGGTCACAGATGCAGCTAGGATATGGCGTCGCTGTGGCTGCGGCGAAGGCCTCAGCTGCAGCTCTGATTCAGCCCCTAGCCCGGGAACTTTCATATGCCGCGGGTGTGGCTGTAAAAAGAAAAAGAAAAACGAAAGATATCATTTACCCTGATGGTGAGGATGACGTGATTTTTGCACGTGATCAGGAGATCCAGAGACATCACGCTTGTTAGCAAAGATGAAGACAGAACATCCAAAATGGTCTCACATCTAGTTTCATTTTTAAGTAATTCACATTGCACTTGGCCCAATGAAACCGCTTTAAGGTGTCTCAGAATGAAAAATGTGGCCGACTGCGTGGCAGTTGCAGACAACACACGCGGAGCCCGCCCACCCAGTCCCGATGGTCTAGGAGGGAAGTCAGGCTCTCTGAACACAGACGGTCAGCACCAAAGTGGCCCGCAGAGCTGGCAAGCACTGTGCTGGCGGTCACACCTGGTGGACCCACTAACACATCATAATACCTTCCCCCACTGAGCCTGGTCACTGTCACACAGTCGGAGCTGGCCTGTGAGCTGACGCCCGGCCCGCATCTCTGGCTCAGAAAAATCATGCCAACACGGCCAAAGAATGTCCCACTGCTGAGTCGCCCTCTTTCACAAAAGAAGACAACCGGGCCTGCCAGGAAGCAGGGCCTTTTCCCAAGTGGCCTCAAAAGGCACACAAGGGAGATGAGAGGCACAATCTTGGTTCAGTTGTAAGATGATATCATTCACGCCACTGCACCGCCACGGCTCTGGCAGCTGTACGCTTTCCCTAAAACAGTGTCGACCCTCGTGGCTGACGTCCGCAACAAGCTGCTGAAGACCGATCCCTCATCTTCCCAGCAGGTCGGCAGGCTGCTGAGAGGAAAATGCAGCCCCTCGCTGTGGCATGTTGCTGGCAAACTGTAAGTTGCATATTGTTAATGACTTTCACTGCTTTATGCAAAGATGCCTTGATTTCTTTCCATTTTGATGGGAAACTTCTGGGAGAGTGTGGCACACGGCCTTGGTGTTCTCAAATCCAGGTACCAAATTTAATCTTTTCTTGAGGGTTTCTGGCCTCTCTTGAGCTCTCAGCCCGTAAACATGACGCTGGCACCAAGTGGCATGTGTGTTTATCTCCCCCTAACACCAGCCCAGGCTCCTGAGCACCCACTGTCCAGCCACCTGGTGCTTCTCAAACCTGCCATGGACCCCGTGTGGCTCCAAATCTCCGGAGGGAGAAGAGGCTTTGTGCTTTTCCTCCTGGGACCTGCCAGGAGGTCTGAAGAGGATGACTGAAGGTGCTGAAAGAGTCTGCAGATTAAAAGCTAACTTGAACTATCAAAAGGCAGGCTTTTATTTTACTTTTCATTGTACACACCATATAACTGCATCAAAGGAAAAAAATTCAAAATGATTTGCACTTCAGCTGCTTACAACTTTCACCATCCAGGCAGGTTAGAAACACTGAGCCACTGAGTGGTTTGTTAACCGCTGAGCCAGGAAGGGAACTCCTTATTAAAGCTACCTGTCTGTCCTGAGCTACCTGACACTCTTCACTCCCCATGATTGCATGTGTGTATCCTTAAACCAGACTCTGCTAAATCCCCCTGTTCCCAAACCATTTAGGACCCTTCTCCTTGCTGGGAATAGAGGTCACTTAAGTATTAACCATACAGCTGAAACAGATTTTTTTTTTTTTGTGCTATTTTTGTAGGGCCACGCTCTCGGCATATGGAGGTTCCCAGGCTAGGGGTGAAAGCGGAGCTGTAGCCGCCAGCCTACGCCACAGCCACAGCAACATGGCATCTGAGCCACGTCTGCAGCCTACACCATAGCTCATGGCAATGCTGGATCCTTAACCCACTGAGTAAGGCCAGGGATCGACCCTGCATCCTCATGGATCCTAGTCGGGTTTGTTAACTGCTGAGCCAGGACGGGAACTCCCTGATTTTATTTTTTCTATCCTATCCTATCCTATCCTATTCTATTCTACTGTGGCCTTGCCCGCAGCATGCAGAAGTTCCCGGGCCAGGGACAGAACCCAAGTCATGGCAGCAGCAACGCTAGATCCTTAACCCACTGAGCCATGAGGGAACTCCTAGCTGCACCAGATTTTAAAAGACCAAGCATTTAGTGACATATACTCCAATGTGTAATTTGATGTGTAATATAAGTAAACACAGAGACTGGGGAGAGGAGTGGGGAGAAGAGCCTCTTTGTGAATTAAGTACCACGTGACACCAAGAGGAGATGTAAGAAACCCTACAAGCTGCAGGACAACACGTGTCACATGCTTGTACCATTGATCACTCCAGAAAAAGTGTTATCTTTTTGTTTTGCTTGTTTTGCTTTTTAGCGCTGCACCCAAAGCATATGGAGATTCCCAGTCTAGGGGCTGAGTAGGAGCAACAGCTTCTGGCCTACGCCACGGCCTCTGCAACACCAGATCCGAGCCAAATCTGAGACCCACACCATAGCTCACGGCAATGCTGGATCCTTAACCCCCTGAGTGAGGCCAGGGATCGAAACCACATCCTCATGGATCCTAGTCGGGTTCGTTAACCGCTGAGTCACAAAGGGAACTCCTTATTAATGCTCCCCAAATAACCACAATAAAGCCATGCCCTTTGGAACTCTGGATACAGAAACTCTCAAACACAAGGCGGGGCCAGGTGCTGGTTTCTTTCCTTGTACTGGATTCCAAACTCCATGAGAATAAATAGCCTGGTCATGGTAACAGCTTTTCAGAAATAGAATGCATATTCTATCTTGAAACACCTAAAAATTTTGCTTTTCTTGTCAGAAAAGTTCCACATAACTCACCCCCCGCCCCAAATACATTCCCGTGCCCATTTCAATAATCTGGAACAGCTGCAGTGCACATTGCTTTAAAACAGTGGGGAAAAACTCACTGCCTTGCTTCAGTACAAAATCTATCAAATCAGGTTTTTCAAAAGGCAGAGGGGTGTAATACCTAGTATCTAGTCCACCAATAAAAGTCAAGTGTAACTAAGACCATAAAAGGGAAGTTCCCATCATGCATGGCTCAACGGAAACTTATCCACGAGGATGGGGTTCGATCCCTGGCCCTGTTCAGTGGGTTAAGGATCCGGCATTGCCTTGAGTTGTGGTGTAGGTGCAAGATGGCTCAGATCTGGCACTGGCTGTGGCTGCGGCATAGGCTGGCGGCTACAGCTCTTATTCGACCCCTAGCTTGGGAACTTCCATATGCCGAGGGTGTGGCCCTAAAAGAACAACAACAACAAAAACCCAAAAAACAAACCAAAAAAATGCAATAAAAGTTCCTGTTGTGGCTCAGCAGTAACAAACCCAGTAAGTATCCATGAAGACACGGGTTCGATCCCTGGCCTCCATCAGTGGGTTAAGGATACGGCATTGCTGTGAGCTTCGGCTCGGCTCTGGTATTGCTGTGGCTGTGGTGGAGGCCAGCAACTGCAGCTCCGATTCGACTCCTAGCCTGCAAACTTCCATATGCTGCGGGTGCGGGCTTAAAAAAAAAAAAGACAAAACCAAACCAAAACAAAACAAAACAAAAAAGAACACAGAAAGTGACCCAGTGGCCACAGCTGCACTCTGCTTGTAAATTGAAAGGATCCGTTACCGTCAAGAAGTCACTCTTCCAACACAGGAAGAAACGATGGAGACAACAAAGCTTGGGCAGGTCAAGACCTGAAGTCCTCAGCCTGGACCTACCATGCCTGATGCACTACTTCACCCCTCTGGGCCTGAGATTCCAATCAACAACAGCAACAGATCCTCTGCCACTCCACGATCGAGGGAGAGTGTTCCGTAAGTCCCAAGTATTAACTGCTGTTTTTGTTAATAAAAAGAAAGCTACCATGGCTTTCCATCATGTGGTCCTGAAAAGCTGGATGTAGAGGAAGTCATCTGAAATGCACCAGGGAAAGTGGTTCCGGTCAGTTGCCGTGACTTTCCTAAGGGGGAAGGACTTATTAAAAAGGGGGAATTATCAGCCCCATTTCCTCCTCACCCACTATTCTCCCCTTCTCTGCTCTCTCCACTATCCCAGCTAAACATGGCCATGACTTACCTCCCCAAACCTTTACCTTGAACGCAACTTCTGTTTTAAGTGGCAGATCTGAATACTCAGTGGCCCGCTGGCCATCCTCCTGGTGCCCCCAAGCTCGAACGCAACATGAACAAGGCTAAGCTCCTCGAAACACCTGTTTCTTCTCAAGTCGTCACATCCTGACAGATGGCACCACGGTCTACCCAAATGATGGATTCAGAAATCCAGGAGTCATCCTGTAAAATTCAGCCTACTGCCCTTCAAACTCAATCAAACACCTAGATCCTACCTCTTAATATGTCTCAGATTCCAGCTCCCCCCAGGACTGGCTGGGAACCCCATCATTTCCCATCTGGTTTGCTGGTCATCTTTCCTCCTAGACAGGATGTAACCGTCCACCACCTGCAGGCAGAGGGAGATTGCCTGGAACTCACCTTTGACGTTGTTCCCTACCAACCTTCCCAGAGGAATTCAAGGTCATTCGCTTATGCACAGTGCCTTTCCTCACCTGCTCCTGCAGGGGCATGCAACCTTCACTGCAGCATCTGCATGCCTGGCAGCTGGACAAAGGGATCACACTATTTCTAGTTCTGCAGATCCTCTGCCAGGACTGACCCACCCTTCCTCTTGGCTGAATTCCCCATGAATGCTTTCAAACGCTTGCAAGCAGTGCCTCAATTGGAAATCATTTCCTTTCTTTTATTTTTTAAATTTTTTTAAGGTTGCACCTACAGCATATGGGAGTTCCTGGGCCAGGGGTCAAATCCAAGCTTCAGCTGAGTCCTATGCCACAGCCACCCCAACGCCAGACCCTCAAGCCACTGAACGAGGCCAGGAATCAAACCCACACCTTCACGGAGACTATGTCAGGTCCTTAACATGCTGAGCCGCAACGGAAACTCCAGGAATCATTTTCTGACGCTCCCCTCTCCCCTCCTCCTTCAAGTGGTCACTCTATCTGTTCCCAGTATTTTGATCACACTCATTGCCCTGAGCTACTGTCAAAGGACTGCTGTGTCTGCCTTGGCCAGTAAACCAGGAGATCCCAGAGGCGCAATGCCTTTCACTAATTCAATCTTTCAAGACACAGTTGCTGTGGACAAGAGTAATTTTGTAACCTTGGAGCCCCACACACAGCCTGGCCCACATGCAGGGCTGAATCAGTGGAGGCGTGTCAAGAGCACATCAACCAATTAGTTCCTGCTTTAACTGTGTGCAGTGTACCCCCAACCTTCTCCCTCACAAAGCTGTTTGCCATTGCTGTCCAGGCAAACAATCAGAACTGTTAAACGTTCAAGTTCACTGAAAAGAAAGCTAGAGATCACAGCCAATAATTCAAAAAGTTACTCAAGTCAAGCTCTTAAATTTAGAAGTGACATTTCTACTTAACTGGAGTGAATTTCTGACTCACACTCCCAGGTCGTTGAAAGGAATCTGACCCAAAAGAGGCAGGAAAGGGAAGGAAAAAAAATTAACAAAAACACAAGTTCCTAATTGCCAGCATCGCGTGCTGATGTGGAAATGGCAACTCAAGAGCATAAATGTTTGGTAAAGTTTAAAAATACATAGAATTGGACAGATGGTTACAATCATCTTTTGGCAACACCAGTCTTGATTTCATGTGAAAAAAAAAAAATCCTGACAAACCACACTGCATTCAGCTGTTCCCGGTATGAGACAAACGCCAAGCCCACTAGCCCTCCGGCGAGGGGCACTCTGTTACTTGACACTGGCTTTGAAAAGCGACGGAAAACAACTCTCCCAAAAACCCTCTGTGGGAAGACAGAACTCAAGGAAATGAATCGCAGGTTTAGATTCGCGGGCGCACATCAGCGAAGCCCAGGGCCTGGTGTGCCCGCCACCCCCCACCGGGGATCCCACGACCCACAGGCCTTGAACCAGCTGCCGCCTCTGCCAGCACACTCTGCAGGTTCCCAAGTTAATTCAGGAACGACAGCAAACACGTCTACAGATTCGGTCTGGAACGGCCAGCTAACCAGAGGAGGCTATTTTCAGGACAGCCTCAAAATACACGAGCCGTGAAGCATCTTCGGTGCTGACACAAGCAGTTATCTTTAGATGCAGCCCCACTTCTGAAAATGGGCTCCTTTGATTCGCAGCCCCACCCCGTTTGTTGAGCAAGACCAACAACCCACAGGGTGGGGTGGACCGAGCCCGGCTTTCTCTGGAACCAGAGTTCCAACGCCAACATGTGGCAGGGCCCCGAGGTTCCCCAAGGCCCTCTCCGTGATGTGGTTTCCAGCCTTTCCCACGGGCTGGGAGAGGAGGCTCTTACTTCGGCCAGGGTGCCACAAACCCCACGATGGAGAGCCCGTGTCTTCTTCTCCCACTGGGCAGAAAACTGTGGCATCAAACAGAGCCTCCCTCTACCAGGGACCCAGAGCTGACAGTCAACACGAGACACACCTCATCTGCTCTTGTCCTCGCTGTGCTCAGAGGCTGGGTACCAAACCTGAAATGACCCAGGCTCTGGAGAACACAAGGCCACAGGCATCCCAAAGCCAGCTGGTTTCTCAACCCTCCTCTCCTGCGGGAACTGCCAGGCCTGTCGGCAACAGGCTCTCCTGGCCATGGGTCCCTGACAAGACTGGGAGTCACCACAGGCAGTCCTGCCTCCTTCACACACACCCCCGCCCGGATACAGCTCGCATCTAATTTCCTCTCTCTCATCACCATCTCTGGTTCCAAACCCTCACCTCTTCCCCTCTGAATTATTGCAACACTCTCTCAGCCAGTCCACCCTCCATAAAGTCTATCAACTGCTTTCCTTGTCAACCCTTCTAAATGTTTCCTCAGGAAAAGTCTCTCTTCGTAAGCCTTTAACGAAGATGACATCGTCAGAGTTCCCGCTGTGGCGCAATGGGATGGGTGGCGAATCTGCAGCGCTGGGACACAGGTTCGATCCCCAGCCCAACACAGTGGGTTGAGGATCTGGCGTTACCAGGGCTGTAGCATAGACTGCAACTGCAGCTTGGCTCCAATCCCTGGCCCAAGGACTCCATATGTAGAGGGGTGGCCAAATAAAATAAATAAATAAATAAATAAATTAGGCAGTTTCTCCACCACCAAGCCCAAAGGCTACTGACCAGCTTTACGTCAGGACGGGGTTCTGAGCACTATGACATCTTGGGCCAGAAGGCTCGTTGCGGTGGGGCCATTCTGTGACTCTGAGATGTTTGGCAAATCCCTGGCCTCTACCTACTAGATGCCACCAGCATCCTCTGCTCTAGCTACGGCAGCCCAAAGTGCCTCCAGATGCTGCCAAAGGTCCCCTGGGGGCCACCGCACCCAGTCGAGAACCACAGCTTTTAAGAGGGTCCTGACCCTTGCCTATCTACCGCACCAACAGCCCAGCAATCGCTCCCCAACAAACAGCAGATTCCACAAGCGAAGGGATCTTCCCCCACTTGAGTCGCCAGGGACTTCCAGGTGTGGGCACTTGTCCCCATCAGGTCTCATTGGGGTGGGAAGAGACAAAGGCGGGTGGGGACTCCCGAGAGCCTCTCCCCAGGGCCAGCCCCGTGGCAGGAAGCCCAGAGACAAGAGGTTCGGGTGGAGACCAAGTGGGGAACTGAAGTCCTGAGCAGAGTTCTCATCCAGAGAGTCACCGCAGGGTGGGGAAGGCTGACAAGGCGGAGGGTTGGGCGCCAGAGCCCAGGGTTCCAGGAAGGGAACCCAGCACTTGGGGCGTGAGGCGGGAGATCATGCAAGGTAGCTATAGAAAGAGCACAGCTGCTCTAACCCGAGCATCAGAGCCAAACAGGACCAGCGGCAAGGCTGGAGTCATGCAGCCCCCCAGATACTGACACAGAAGTCTGCACAGCCTCCATGGCCAAAAGGAGCTTTGCAAATAAAGAGCCGGTGGTATTGGGAGCTCCTGCTGTGGCACAGTAGGTTAAGGATCTGACGTTGTCCCAGTAAGGACATGGGTCTGATCCCTAGCCTTGCTCAGTGGGTTAAGAATCTGGCATTGTCACAAGCTGGGGTGTAAGTGGCAGATGCAGCACGGATCGGGTGTTGCCGTGGCTGTGGTGTAGGCCACAGCTGCAGTTTCAATTCAGCTCCTGACTCAGAAACTTTCATATGCTGCTGGTGCAGCCATAAAAAGAAAAAAAAAAATAAATAAAGAGCTGGTGGTATTAGGAGTTGCTACTATGACACCATGGGTTAAGAACCCAACTGCAATAGCTCTGGTCGCTTTGGAGACACAGGTTCAATCCCCAGCTGGGCACAGCAGGTTAAAGGACCTGGTGTTGCTGTAGCTACAAATCAGATTTAATCTCTGGCCCAAGAACTTCTATACGCTGTGGCATTTGGGGGTGGGGGGGAGGCTGGTGGCATTAGATAAGTGGGGAGAGGGGTATAAAGGTCAGCCAAGTTCCTAAAGCTTTCCTGTGCCACTTTTCTATAACACAGCCTTGTCAGTTATGGGGGTTATGACAGCTGATCTTGTTTAAAAAATTGTTTTAAACGACACAGAAAATTGTGAAAATGAAGCTCAAGAGGATGTGAGTAGAGAAAAGTGGGCCCAATTCTGATTTGTTTACTGAATGCTTTACCCCTTCACAGCTCTCCATCCACACTTTTTTTTTTTTAGGGCTGCACCCACAGCACATGGAGGTTCCCAGGCTAGGGGTCAAATTGTAGCTGCAGCTGCCAGCCTACACTACAGCCACAGCCACACCAGATCCGAGCCGCATCTGCGACCTATACCACAGCTCACGGCAACGCTGGATCCTTAACCCACTGAGTGAGGTCAGGGATCAAACCCAAACCTCATAGTTCCTAGTTGGATTCATTTCTGCTGCGCCACGACAGGAACTCCTCCTCTGCCCACATTGTAATGAAGATGCTAAAGGCTAGAAGGAATATTTGACTGGCGTCCGGTCGTGTCCTCAGACAATAAGGCTGGCCCTCAAGAGGGAAAAAAAGTTAATAGTCCTTCTTAGAACAAAACAAAAGATCCTCTAACTGTAGATGGGTCTGCTTACCAGCAACCTGTGTCACTGAGACCAGAAAGCTGGCAAATAATGCAAGCTCCAGAGTGGTGGGGAAGAGCCACCTCAGTAACATGACTCAGAGGAGGGCACCTGGCAGGCAGAGTGATCAGCCACTCCCTGCCCCACCAACCCCCAGAACCACAGACTGGGTGTGCCCAAACTAGGCCACACCTCATCCCCAGAACGTGGGACTACAGAGATGTGATATTGCAGGCAAAAGGACTCTGTAGACAGGATTAAAGCTGTAAACAGCTGATACTGGGGATTATCCAGGAGAGCCCAATCTCATCACACCATCTTTGAAAGCTGAGAACCTTCAGGGAGTTCCCCCTGTGGCATAGCAGGTTAAGGATCCAGCTTATCTCTGTTGGGGATGCAGGCTGTTCCCTGGCCTGGCCCAGTGGGTTAAGGATCTGGCATTGCTGCAGCTGTTGCATGAGTCTCAGCTTCAGCTTGGATTTGATCCCTGGCCTAGTAATTTCCATATGCCAAGGGAGTGACACCCCCCCCAAAAAAAGCTGAGAACTTTTCTTGGCTGCAGTAAGAGATAAAAAGAAAGGAGGAAGAGATGTACGCCAGGAGAGGGACTCCATCCAGGGTTGCTGCCTCTAGTGGCTGGGAATCGGCAAACAGGACCTCAGGAAAACAAGGACCTCAGTCCTACAGCCGCAAGGAACTAAACTCTGCCAACACCAGGAAAGAGCAGGAAACAGATCCTCCGCCAGAGGCTCCAGAAAAGAACGCATCCTGCCCACACCTGGGTTTTAGTCTAGTGAGACCCTTTCAGATGGCTGACCTACGAAGGAAATTCATTTCTGTTATGTTGGAAGAGTTAGAGTAATTTGTTATGCCAATAAAAGAAAACTAATACAGCGCATGTGTTACAAGTCATTTTCCCCCTCTTTTAAAGATAGAGACAAGAATCACTCAGAGGAGAAAAGGCAAAAAAGCTGTTTCTCAGGCAACTGCTGGTTTTGTCTCAATGGGGCAGAGTCTGACAGGTACTGGCATCCAATGCAAAGAGCTTTAGCAATGACAATAAGAAAATTGAGGTGGCTGTGTTCTGGATAATACAGTTATCTAGGTCCCCAAAGGAAGGCATATAAGGGCACAGTTAACTGAACTGAGCTGCAAATTGGATGTACTAAAATCCCATGTTTCTCCCTTAAAGTGGAGGGAAATGATTGTCATTCCAGGAAAAGAAGATAAAGATTCCTATTCGCATAGTTTATTGGGCAATTTGGCTACAGATTTAACATCATCATGAAAAGGTAGGGGGGGGATACTTTTAAAAGGTTCTGCCTTTTTGTCTTTTTAGGGCCGCACTCATGGCATATGGAGGTTCCCAGGCTAAGAGTCCAGTTGGAGCTGTAGCCGCTGGTCTACGCCACAGCCACAGCAACGCGGGACCCGAGTCGCATCTGCGACCTATACCACGGCTCATGGCAACACTAGATCCTCAACCCTCTGAGCGAGGGCAGGGATCGAACCCGAGTCCTCATGGATACTATCTAGTTCGTTAACCACTGAACCACAACGGGAACTCCTAAACGGTTCTGCCTTTTAAAAACCTTGGGTAGTTTGTTGCCCTTGACTTATTTTTTCCTGACTATTAAATATGTCACAAGAATTTGCATCTAAAGACAGAAGAACATGAGTTCTGAAATATTTGCCTCTAAGAGCTGGGTACCAATAAAGAAATTTTAAATCTAGCTTCACTTTTTATTACCAACTAGGTTATTCCTAATATGCACAGCATTTGTTTTACATACATTGATCCCCAAACTGCCAGGTCCCTGGCACTGTCCTTGGCTCAAGAAAAACAGCATAAGCCCTTCATGACAGGAGCAAGGAAACTGCTGTGTAAAGAAGTTACATGGCAGTGTCAAATGCTTCATGCTAAAAACACAACCACAGGAGTTCCCGTTGTGGCTCAGCGGGTTAAGAACCTGATTAGTATCCATGAGGATGTGGGTCGCCCTGGCCTACCTCAGTTAAGGATCTGGCACTGTCACAAGCAGTGGTGTAGCTTGCAGATGCAACTTGGATTCAGTGTGGCTATGGCTGTGGTGTAGGCCTGCGGCTGTAGCTCTGATTCGACTCCTAGCCTGGGGACTTCCACCCACCACGGCCCACGGTTCCCTGGACACCTGTGTAGCGGGGCTCCCATGGGAAGGGGGAGTCGGGGTCACCTTCAGGGAGGTTTTGGGAACAGGACCAGAGAGAGAGCGAGTGTATGTGCCTTCTACCAGCACTTACACAAAGGAGAGCACACAGCTGCTTTTACAGAAATGGGTGTGAACACTACCTTTTTGGAAGAACCTACAGAAAACACTGTAACTTAAGGACTTAGTGTGAGCAAGCTCTGCTAGTCAGAGGACCAGAAGGTGACTGCATTTCTCCAGACAGGGCTGTGCGCAGATCTGTGGCAAATATTAGGTCAATCTGGCAAAAATGACACTTGCCCAGTATAAAAAGAAGGCAAAGAAACATCCATTTTTAAAAGCTGAGGAAAATTTCTCATTAAACCTGCAAATGTCTAAATCCTCCTCTTTCTTGATTCTCCTCTCTTGGTCTAAAGGTAGATAAATTAGAGGAAATGCAATAGTAAGGGGGCCTTGAGTGGCAGTGAGCACCCGCTAGCTGTTAGAAAGGCTAATTGCCATAATCACAAGCATATTGGCAAAATTAAATATTAACTCCTAAAGCACAAAAGTTATGAAAAGATCAAGAGGTTTTACAACATTAAAATTTGGGGAGTTCTCACTGGGTTAAGAATCCAACTACAAAGCGGCTTGAGTCTCTAAGGAGGTGTGGGTTTGATCCCTGGCCCAGCGCAGTGGGTTAAAGGAGTCAGCACTGCCACAGCTGTGGCCTCGGTCACATCTGTGGCTCGGATTCAATCCCTATGACCTGGGAACTTCCATATGCCACAGGTACAGCCATAAAATAAATAAATAAAATTTGGAGTTTTGTTTTTAAAAGATTGTATGAATTTGAACTTGACAAGACAAGCACATATAAGCAGTGGCCCAGTTTACTATAATGACCTGCCAACAGGCAGATGAAAAAACCTCCAAGTCAAATCATTCTTGACAAAGTAATTTATGTACTTTAATATCAAAAGTGATTATAATAAAAAAAGGAATTTTTTTTGGTCTCTCTTCTTTTTAGGGCTGCACCTGCAAGCATGGAAGTTCCCAGACTAGGGGTCAAATCAGAGCTGTAGCCACCGGCCTATGCCACAGCCACAGCAATGCCAGATCCAAGCCTCATCTGTTACCTATGCCACAGCTTGCAACAACACCGGATCCTTAACCCACTGAGTGAGGCCAGGGATAAAACCTGCATCCTCATGATCCTAGTCAGGTTCTCGACCCACTGAACCACAATGGGAACTCAATTTTTTTTTTTGGTCTTTCTGTTTTTTAATGGCCGCACCCGCGGCATATGGAAGTTCACAGGCTAGGGGTCTAATTGGAGCTGTAGCTGCTGGCCTACACCAGAGCCACAGCAACGCAGAATCCGAGCTGCATCTGTGACCTACACCACAGCTCATGGCAACATCGGATCCTTAACCCACTGAGCAAAGCCAGGGATCAAACCCAAAACCTCACGGTTCCTAGTTGGATTCATTTCCGCTGCACCATGACAGGAACTCAAAAAAAAAAAAAAACAACAAGAGAATTATCATATAGCCAGCAATCCTACTCCAGCGTACATATCTGAAAAAAACAAAAACACTAATTCGGAAAGATACTTTCACCCCAGTGTTCACTGCAGCATCTTTTACAATAGCCACAATACAGAAGCAGTCCAAGTGTCTATCAACAAATGAAAGGACAAAGAAGCTGTGTTATAGATATACAATGGAATACTACTCAGCCACAGAAAAGAATGACATTTTGCCATTTGCAGCAACATAGACGGACATGAAGGGCGTTACACTAAGAGAAGTCAGACAGAGGAAGAAATACTATATGATATCGCTTACCTGTGGAATCTAAAAAATACAACAAACTAGTGAATATAATGTAAAAAAAGCTGACTCACAGATATAGAGAACAAATTAGTGGTTACCACTGCTAGGGTGGGAGGGGTACAATGGGTGGGGAAATGGGAGGTAAGAACTATTGAGTATAAGACTGGCTCAAGAATGTACTGTACGATGTGAGTTCCCATCGTGGCTCATTGGTTAACGAATCCGACTAGGAACCACGAGGTTGCGGGTTCGATCCCTGGCCTTGTTCGGTGGGTTAACGATCTGGCGTTGCTGTGAGCTGTGGTGTAGGTCACAGACACGGCTTGGATCTGGTGTTGCTGTGGTTCTGGGGTAGGCCGGCGGCTACAGTTCCAATTAGACCTCTAGCCTGGGAACCTCCATATGCCGCAAGTGCAGCACTAGAAAAGGTAAAAAGACAAAAAAAACAAAAAAAGAATGTACTGTACAACCCGAGGAATAGAACCAATGTTCTGCAATAACTATAAATGGAGTGTAACCTTTAAAAATTTTATTAAGATAATACATAAATAAATATCCCCCGAGATGTGCTCCAGAGCCAGAAAAAAAGTGAAAAGCCATAAAAGGAGAAAAATCGAGAACACGAGAACAAAAGCTCAAGCTCAGTTCTACTTGTTTGCAAAATCGCATCTCCAGCCGGCCCATAACTGAGGAAGTCAAACCACTCTACGTAACTTCTTTATGAAACAGAACACTGATGAACAGAATGCAGTCCCCAAGAAGAAAGAGATCAAATTACCCTTCCACCCAAAGTAATCCCTGCTAATAAAATCAAGATGATAAACATGAGAACATGATTTATGGAACCACGTTTCTAATTTGACAAAACACCTGAAGACGTAGTTTTCCTTAAACTAGGGACCCTCAACATGCAGGAAATACTCTCTGAAGACAAACATTCACTCAGGCTTGAGGGATTTTTTTTTTTTTTTAAGGGACTGTAAGTGGAACTTACATAGATCTGATTTCTCTTGTAGCGCTGGTGCAGGTTATGCATGATGGCGCCCCCGTGGAGCTCCGTCAAGGTCGCCATGTCGTCCACGCCCTCCTCATCCATGGGGTGCATGGCCATCACCTTCTGGTGTGTAATTGTGCTCTGCTTATAAGTGAATACCTGATGGGGGAGAAGGAATTCAACTGTTTAGTTACTAGCAGTGAATACTTTTCCCAACTTCCAATCTTGGTACAATTTCAGCAAAAGGATCCTGAATCCGCCACTGAAAAACAGACTACAGACGAACTCTTTCATTCCCTTCATGTCACTTACCTATTTGCAAAGCTAGCAATTATTCTGACAATGGCTCTTAGATGTTCCTAAAAGACATCAGTTCAAGTACCAGCCATCCTCTGGGAGTTACAAATTCACAGTTCACTCTTCTGCCATTGATGTCCAGCAGGAACCGTTAAGAAGCTGGCTGACCCAGCTTTCAGAAAGTAATCTTATTTCGCCAGGTAGTCTATTTTAATGACCATATGCTATTATTTCAAAGATTCCTAATATAGGAGTTCCCATCGTGGCTCAGTGGTTAACGAATCCGACTAGGAACCATGAGGTTAAGGGTTCGATCCCTGGCCTTGCTCAGTGGGTTAAGGATCCGGCGTTGCCGTGAGCTGTGGTGTAGGTTGCAGACGCGGCTCGGATCCCGCGTTGCTGTGGCTGTGGCGGAGGCCGGCGGCTACAGCTCCTGTTAGACCCCTAGCCTGGGAACCTCCATATGCAGTGGATGCAGCCCTAGATAAGGGAAAAAGACAAAAAAAGAGAGAGAGAGAGAGATTGCTAATATAAGTGTTACGGCAATTCACTGTATAGTCTACATGTTTGTTCAGAGACTAGAACACACCTTCACAGGAATGTTTAAAAAATATCCTTGGACTCGATCCCTGAGATCGGTAGGCAAAACAAATCCTCTCAGGTTTAAAATCCTCTCAGATGTGCCTGCTTGACAGCCTGTCTTCCTTAAAATTCCAAACACCAGTGGCGAGTGGGGCACACAGGTTGTCATGTATACGTGAGGCAGCTCTGATAACGTAAGGCTGGCTACTGAATCTGCATGTATTTCCAAAATCTACTCTGGGCTCTTTATCACCACTGATTGGGTAGGAGATTATCCATATCAAGTCGGCTCCATCTGTTGATTGGTTTGACCAGCCTGACAAACAGAACCCCTGTACGTAACACAATCGTTCCGTTCCATGATTCTGTATTTATTCACTGGATAATTTTATTACATTCATCCTTAAAATAAAAACACCAAGCGGTAAAAGCAAGATGTGAGTAACACGAAAAACAGTCTTCCTAAGCACACATGCTCACGTATGCACATACCCACGAAACAATGTTCTTGAATAGTATTTGCAGATTGGGGGACTCTATTTTTAAGTATTGACCAGTTGCCTTACTGGCAACAAATGGTATGTCATTGCAAAAGGGGAATGACACACTAAGAAAAGCAGTGGTCCCAAGCCAGTGGTTTCCACAAGCCATGAAAAGTGGCAGGATTTTATTTTTTCGAGAGAAAAATGAAAACTTCAACAGTGGCGTTTCTGCCACATGAACCACAGGAGTTGGTCAAAACCAGACCTGAGAAACTGCTGGAGGTCAGGGCAGGCACCAGACGTCTCTTCTGGGCTCTGGCCACTTCCGCCAACTACTGCCTGGGCCCAGACATCCCCCTGGAGATGCGTCAGCCCCAGGGGCCCCACCTTACACAGGGCAGGATGGGCCGGGGGCCTTGGGGAGTGCGAGGTGGGCGGTACCATGGCCAGGATGCTGAGAGTGTAGAGACACTCAAGACACCAGCCCTTCATTTTTAACTCAACAACCCCAGAAGAAAGTTAAAGAAAGAGAGATTTAGGAGTTCCCATTGTGGCTCAGTGGTTAACGAATCAGACTAGGAACGATGAGGTTTGTGGGTTCAATCCCTGGCACCGCTCAGTGGGTTAAGGATCTGGCGTTGCCGTGAGCTGTGGTGTAGGTCGCAGATGCAGGTCAGATCTGCTGTTACTGTGGCTGTGCTGTAGGACGGCAGCTTGTAGTTCCAATTGGAACCTGGTAACCTGGTAACCTCCATATGCCAAGGGTACGGCCCTAAAAAGCAGCAAAAAAAAAAAAAAAATTCTCATATTTCTAGTGATTCTGCTTTTTGGAAATAACCATGCAAATCCTATAAGACTTTAAATATAAATATATATATATATATAAGAATATATATATATAAATTGACAAAATATTTAAAAATTCTCATATTTCTAGTGATTCTGCTTTTTGGAAATAACCATGCAAATCCTATAAGACTTTAAATATAAATATATATATATATAAGAATATATATATATAAATTGACAAAATATTTATGTCACGTGTAAACGTTTCACTGCCTTTTCTAACATTCTGGGAACAGAAAGACAATGCATGAGTCCAAGCAAGCAGCTCAGAGCTAGGCATGTGTGCACTGAAAAACATGGCAACACCTGTAAACACAGTCCCACCTTTGCACACCTGACCTCCTCCTATCTCCTGTGTCTTCCAGGGGCCCTGCGTGTCAGAGGTGAGCACCTGGCCGGTCCAGGAGTGGGAAGGCTGAGAAAAGTATAGCTATCCTTCTCATGACCTCAAGGAGACAGAATCACGATGGAAGATAATGGTTACATGAACAAGAGGCTGTGAAGAGAAAAGACGGAAACACAACTGACTCCAAGACAGAGGCCTGCAGCGGCTCAAAACGGATTATTTCAAAGATGGGATAGTAGGGAAAACGTATTTGTGAAGGCAAGGCGGGGGGGACCGTCCAGAGAGGAGTTAACATTTGTCAAGATTTTAGAATGGTGCCAGGCACGCTGAGAGGTGTCTGATAGATTAACGAAGAAAATCCATCTTTCCATCCAAGTATTTACTGGTGTGTCCTAAGCACTGGGAATGGAGCTTACATTCCAATAAGAGAAAGGAAAAAACAGAAACAGACAAGTAAATAGAGAGTATCACGCAGACGGTGATAAATACCTATGAAGACACAAGCACCAACTACCAAGAGGTGCCATTATATTAAGTTTCAGCGACAGCCTCCCTGATTGGGTGACATCAAAGCAGAAACCTAAGGAAGCAAGCAGTGGAACCACCCCCTGCATTCAGTGTGTTAAAGCATACTGGTTGAATAAACACCTAATTTGGAAATATTTCAAGGGATTCATAAGGCCCACAATCTTATTTGAGAATTTTTAAGGAGAGCCTCCTTGAATGACCAAAAGCCATTTTCTATGCAACAATGAACAAGGTACCAGTTGTACAAGATTATTTCCAAACATTAAAAAAAAAAAAAAAGACAAAGTTATGGATTCAAAGAATGGAATTCTTTTTATAGGAATTTTTTGGGAACAACAGCCAAAATTCTGTAACAACGAATTCCCTAACCCAACTCAAAATAAACTGAGTGGGAGTTCCCACCATGGAGAATAGGATCTGCAGTATCTCTGCAGCACCAGGATACCCCCATTACGCTGATGTGAGGGTTTCTAGAGAGCCATATGCACAGATTTCTCTTATTAGGAGCCCCTAAGAGAAATATCTTTTTTTTTTTTGGTCTTTTGTCATTTTAGGGCCACACCCGAGGCATAAGGAAGTTCCCAGGCTAGGGGCTAAATTGGAGCTATAGCTGCCGGCCTATGCCGCAGCCACAGCAACCTGGGATCCAAGCCACGTCTGTGACCTACACCACAGCTCACAGCAATGCCAGTTCCTTAACCCACTGAGCAAGGCCAGGGATCGAACCCGTAACCTCATGGTTCTTAGTCGGATTCGTTAACCACTGAGTCACGACGGGAATGCCTAACTTTTCTGACTGAAGAGGAAAAAAAGAAACCTTATCATGTCCTCTCCCGATGGACAGATGGGCCAGCAGGTGATCTCAATCAGAGGAACATTATCTCACATGAACTCGAAATTTCTTCTCAAGTCATTCTCAATTTTGCTGCCCCAGGGCACAGCTGGCAAGGTTTTCAAACCTCTGGGGTTCTCACAGTTATGGGGAAGGGGGGAGGATGAAACTGGCATCAAGTTAGCAAAGGCCAGGAATACTGCTATGGACGGCAAAGAACGACCCAGCCCAAAGGTCAGGAGTGTTAAGGTCAAGATGCCCGGGCCTGAAAATGCCCTGACCTGCCACCCAACCATATGTCACAGTAGACGGTGGAAAAAAAAATGATGAGAGTCAGCCAATGCCTATGAAGCAAAACCTTTCCTAAGACAAAAACAAATCTTTCAGAAACACTTTAAAAAAATTAGAACTTGCAGTTCCCGTCGTGGCTCAGTGGTTAATGAATCCGACTAGGAACCATGAGGTTGCGGGTTCGATCTCTGGCCTTGCTCAGTGGGTTAAGGATCCCACGTTGCTGTGGCTGTAGTGAAGGCTGGCAGCTACAGCTTCTGTTAGACCCCTAGCCTGGGAACCTCCACATATAAGACAAAAAGACAAAAAAAAAAAAAAATCAGAACTTTGAGGCATTCCCGTTGTGGCTTAGCGGGTTAAGAATCCGATACAGTGTCTGTCCATGAGGATGTGGGTTTGATCCCTGCCCTCGCTCAGTGGCTTAAGGATCCAGTGTTGCTGCAAGCTGCAGCACAGACTACAGATACAACTCAGATGCCAGCATTGCATCAAACCCTAGCCTGGGAACGTCCATATGTGGCTGTAAAGAAGAAAATAAATAATAACTTCGAATAGAAGTAAATCAAAGGTGAGCGTGGCAACATTAGGTAATTTTGGTTTTGACTGTTATTTGACCCAAATTAAGAAGGGCGATGGTGATGATGATGATGATGATGACTGCCAGGCAATGGGGTTTGTTATATTTGTCGTTACTTTCTAATTGTGTATTATGGTCTCATAACATGGTTCACACTATTTCCACTTGTCTCCCTGGCCCAGGGCTCTCGTAACTGCGGTTCCCGTATCTGGGCCACCAACACCCCGCTGTTCTCCATGACATCTCCACACAAATGTTACCCTCTTGAAGGACGCCCTGCCACCTTCCTCCTTATTCTGTCACATGTGCCATCTTCATAGTGCCTGTGACAGTTTGTAATCGCACATCTAATTTATTAGCTTCCTTTTTAAAAGCCTTCTCATCCCCAAGTCTGAAACCTCTGGTCAGTATCTTTCACTCTCTGGACCACAACCTAGAGTGAAAAATGTGTTTTACACTGTAAACTACTATACACGTAGTTTCCTAAGAGTTTCTTCAAACACTTTACCACAATGGTGGGTGCAGCCCAATAATTTTGATCTCCTTTAAATGCCGGTTGCGACCCTCTAAACAGACTTCACACGTCACTACTGTCAGCTGCAAAAACAGTCTGAAAACTCTCCAAGGACAGAAAAGCATGACTACTTATCTGTTCCTCAGTGCCCAGCCTCGGCCCGCTATACATACAGACTCAATAAATACAGAATAAACGGTTCTGGCCTTTCAAATGGGTATAATACACAAGGAGAGGAGGAGGCACGTAATGACTAAAATACAGCCTTGGAGTCAGGTCTAGCCGGGCTCAGTTCTCCAGGATCTCTGCTTTTCTAGCCTAGGAACAATGAGTGAGACACACTTTATCTCCCTGGCCCACGATTTTCCTCATCTATAAGGGAATGATGATAATAGTCCTTCACTCATGGGATATTGTGAAAAACTAAAGAAAATAACAGTAAAAATTACAGCAACTGACACCCACGAAGGCTCAATAAAAGGGAGCAATTCCCATGAGAAGGTCAGAATGCAAAGAACAACGCAGAACATTCTCTAAGAATCCTGAGTCTTAAGAGGTGGGAGAGCCCCCACTCCTTAGATAAGAGCCCAGACACCCCGTGCAGGGGAAGGAGGAAGCCAGAGGGAGAGGGGGCTTATTTATTTCAACATTTAAGATGATCTTGACCAGTGCAGTAACTGATGAAAAACTATTTGACGCTACATTTTCTTCTTCTCTTTTAATCCCTCTGCACAAATCCGGCTGGCCTTGTTTACATTTTCTGGTTTGAGGAGGAGGCCCCTCTTAATTTACTTTCCATCTTTATTTCTTTTGTTTAAAGTTGGGATCTACGAGAAAGGTTAAGACCTTTGCCTGCTGACCTGTGGCTAAAACGAGCGATCGTGTAAAGGAAACCCCAGCTTCCTCTCAGTAACTCTCAATGGCTACGCTCCTAGGACAGGCTGTAGAAGGAAGCCATCCACTTAACTGAAAAGCTGTTTTGGCCTGTTGTTTTGCTGCCGGCCTCAGGAGGCTGGAGAAAGAATCTGGGACACAAAATGCAGAGTCCACTGGAAAGCTCCACTGGAATCTAGTTAAAAGCAAAATGGCGGGAGTTCCCATCGTGACTCAGCAGAAATGAATCCGACTAGGAACCATGAGGTTGCAGGTTCGATCCCTGGCCTCGCTCAGTGGGTTAAGGATCCGGCATTGCTGTAAGATGTAGTGTAGATCACAGACGCCCCCCCGGGTCCCACGTTGCTGTGACTGTGGCATAGGCTACAGCTCTGATTGGACCCCTGGCCTGGGAACTTCCACATGCTGTGGGTGTGGCCCTAAAACGACAAACGGCGAAGGAAAAAAAAAAGCAAAATGATGCATATCCTAACTCTACTGTGTGTGTGAGTCAGGGGGGAGATGGCAAAAGTGCTTCGCTTTCAGGTCAAATTTGTCAGAGTCAATACATCTTCATTACATGGCACAGGGGGTTAAAATGATCTTTAGGTAAATATTCTATTACCTTAACCTCCCCACTTCAGTTCCGGAGATAATCGGCTTCTAAACATAGATAAAACAAAGATGATTTTCTTTTTCAAAAACTCAAACTGGTTGTCAGATTAAATCATGTAGACTGCCAGTCAGTTTTCAATGCCTGGTGGGCCCCAATGCGTGGCATTTGGGTACAAAATCAAAATAACAAAGAGGGGTGGGCAGAGCGCACCAGTATTTACTGAGCTCTGGCTGAGTGCGTCCAGCACAGGTGAGCCTCAGCAGGGGAAGAAACGCTGCTGTTCATTTTTAAAGGAATTGATTCCAAAAGATTCAGAGAAGACAGGAAACCTACTCAAGGGCACACAGCACAGCTAGCATTCAATTCCGTGGGATCATGGAAAAGGCGCATCCCACCTTATTTAGAGAGACACTAGGTCAGAGACAGCCTTTTGAACTCCAGCTCTGCCACTTACTGGCTGGGAATCCTTAGCACGTTCAATGCGGTCGATGGTTAAGAACCTGGACTCGGGGAGCTCCCATTCTGGCTCAGCGGTAATGAACCCGACTAGTAGTATCCATGAGCAGGTGGGTTCAATCCCTGGCCTTGCTCAGTGGGTTAAAGATCTGGTGTTGCCAGGAGCTGCAGTGTAGGTCACAGATGCAGCTCGGATTCCAAGTTGCTGTGGCTGTGGTGTAGGCCAGCAGCTGCAGCTCCGATTCAATCCCTAGCCTGGGAACTTCCATATGCCACGAGTGTAGCCCCAAAAAAAGGACACCCACCCCCCCCAAAAAAAACACCCAGGACCTTGAGGTGGAAGGGAGGAGGAGCAATGGAGCACTGCCTTCTTGGTGTGCTGGCTTTAATCTCTCACTTATTATGAGATTTTTCATTTATTTACTCTGCCGGGTTCCCTCAGTCACCCGTGCCAGGCAGTGAGCTGGACCCCAGGAAGATAACGACAATCAAACAGCCTGCTTCAAAGAGCTTACTGACTACTGAGGGCTCAGAAAAATAAACACACAACCCTAACCACGTGGTGAGGGCTGCAACAGAGGAAAGTCCCAGGGTTGGATGCGAACCAGCCCCAGGGGACAGACCATAGCCAGGCAAAAGCAGACAGAAAGGCAAGATGCAGCCCAGGGGTGCCCGTGCAGCAGAGTGTGGCTGGGGCAGGGGTGGGGGGCTCTGTGTCCTGCAGTGGCAGCTGGCCTCTGACCTGAGGGCCATGTGAGCTGCTCAAGTGATGGGGGAGGGCAGAGGCTCCGACCTACTCATCAACACGGACAAGTCAGTATCAAACACGGCACTGAGACTGTTTTTTGAGAGACAAGATCAGGACGAAGAAATCTCCTTACAAAACAATTCAATGAGCCCAGCTTTCTAGAAACTCCACAGGAAAGCAATATCCATATCATTGTCGTCTGATCATTACAAACCCTGATCTTCCCCCAACAAAGGGTGACTTCCTACCGTCACGTACACAAACGCCACCTCCTCGGGCACTGGCGATGTGAAGGACAGCCTGATAAGGTCAGGGGGTTCTGGCTAAGGGTCACTAACAGTCTTCACCACTGAGCCCGAATCTTTCTGATGACACAGCAGAGTGTGCAGGCAGATGGACAGGATTAAGAGTCCAAGAAGTCTATGTGGCTCAGTGGTTAACGAACCCAACTAGCACCCATAAGGACACAGGTTTGATCCCTGGCCTTGCTCAGTGGGTTAAGGATCCGGCGTTGCCGTGAGCTGTGGTGTAGGTTGCAGACGTGGCTCGGATCCCACATTGCTGTGGCTGCGGTGTAGGCCGGCAGCTACAGCTCCAATTAGATCCCTAGCCTGGGAACCTTCATATGCTGCGGGTGTGGCCCTAAAAAGACAAAAAAAAAAAAGGGTCCAAGAAGCCTACAACATCCAGAAAGCTAGTCTGTGAATGGCATGCTGACCCTTGGACCTTCAGAGCCTTGCCACACAACCTGCAAGGCTAAGTGCAAATGTTCTGGGAACTGTCCACACAACCTGCAATGCTAAATGCAAATATTCTGGGAACTGACAACCAGCCAGGAAGACCCAGAAGGTCCTCTGGCCCTGACCCCTCCTGGTGAACTTCAGAGAGAAAGTTAATGGTCACGGTGAGCTGGCATGATTGGAAAGAAATGACTAACACACACACACACACAAACACATAAGAACACACGAGGTTCTATAGGCATATTAAAGAAAATAAGCTCTCAAATCAGAATTTATACCCAATATTAGGAATTGCGATTTTACAAAACGCTACATTCTTTTAAACGTCATACTATACTACTTTTCTATCCATAGGAGAAAATTTTAGGAAAATCTGTGCAAAGAAAATCACACCTGTTGTTCCAGCTGTTTCAGGAAATGTCTTCTAAAGCTTTCTTGCTGCTGACCTCACCACACGGCCCAAATCTACCCAGAAAGGGACCGTGTTCATGATCCTTAAGCCAGTCTTTCCACGCTGAAGAATGCAGTGTTAAGAAAAAGATTACCATACCCTGATGTGTTTTCATTAGAGTTACATAAGGTAAATTTATGATGAAATTATCCTGTGCACACATACAGTATCATCCTAGGCTTATTTTATTTTATTTTTTGTCTTTTTGCCTTTTCTAGGGCCGCACCCGCGGCATGTGGAGGTTCCCAGGCTAGGGGTCTAATCGGAGCTGTAGCCGTCGGCCTATGCCAGAGCCACAGCAATGCGGGATCCGAGCCGCGTCTGCAACCTACACCACAGCTCACGGCAACTGCAGAGCCTTAACCCACTGAACGAGGCCAGGGATTGAACCCACAACCTCATGGTTCCTAGTCAGATTCGTTAACCGCTAAGCCACAACGAGAACTCCCCTAGGCTTATTTTTTAAATTACACAAAGAGCAAGCACACAGGCCTATACACACCCACACATACCAGCAACTGTACTCTTCGGCATTTGCTCTAAATAAGTGAAAACTATGTCCACACAAAAACTTACACATGAATGTTCTCAGCAGCTTTACCTGTAACAGGAAAAACCCAGTCCCACAAGGTTACATGCTGTATGATTCCATTCATGTAATATTCCTTTTTTTTTTCCCCCTTAATGGCCACGTCCACGGCACATGAAGTTCCTGGGCCATGGATTGAATCTGAGCCACAGCCGCAGCAATGCCAGATCTTTTAACCCACTGAACCTGGCTCCACAGTGACCCCAGCCTCTTAAGTTGGATTCTTAACCCACCGTGCCACAGCGGGAACTCCCTTTACATAATAGTCTTGAAATGACCCAATTATAGCATGTGAAGGCCAGATTGGTGGAGGTTAAGGGGGAAGGCGTGAAGGTGGGTGTGGCTATAAAAGGGCAGCATGCTTGATCCCTGTGCTGATGGAAGGATTCTGTATCTTGACTCTATATGATACCCTGGTTGGGATATTTTTTGCAAGACGTTATCATCCAGGGAAACTGAGTAAAAGGATATATGGGACCTTTCTGTCTTACTGTTTACAAAGGCACATGGATTGTCAACGATCTAAAAACAGAGAGCTTAAGGAAAGAAAAACAGTTTTAAAATACATGCAAGCAGCCTAGAAGAAAATACCCAAGAACTCCAATAATGAGTCACATGTTTTTTTTTTAAACTTTTCTATGACTGCCCTGTTTTCTAAAATTTTTACACATTTCTAGGCTTAAAGAGAAACTCATCCAAAGTCACTATCAGTGAACATATCTGGATATGTAGAACTAGTTCAATTAATCTTTAAGAAAATGAGCATTACAGAACTGCTTCCTGTAATGCAAAAACAAACAAACAAACAAAAAACAATAAAACAATAAACTAAGGAGTTCCCTTCGTGGCTCAGTGGTTAACAAATCCGACTAAGAACTGTGAGGTTGCGTGTTCGATCCCTGGCCTTGCTCAGTGGGTTAACGATCCAGCGTTGCTGTGAGCTGTGGTGAAGGTTGCAGACGCCGCTCAGATCCCGCGTTGCTGTGGCTGTGGCTCAGGCCGGCGGCTACAGCTCCTGTTAGACCCCTAGCCTGGGAACCTCCATATGCCGCAGGTGCGGCTCTAGATAAAGGCAAAAAGACAAAAACAAAAAAACAATAAACTCACCCCAAGAGTTACCAGCTATCAGAAAAAGAAAGGGCTTCTCCAACCCATTCGTTTTCAGCACATTATGTTTCAGCCTAGGGAAACTATGAAACAAGAAGCAGAAATGGGACAAAAGCCCAGAAAACCCAATTCTTGTGACAAATGGTTGATAAGTTCTCGATCCTGAGGGTCCTTTACTTCTGTCCTGATGTCCCTGTCTCTGTTCTAATTTAGATGCCTTTCTGATGCCTCTTATCCCAGTGACAAGCCCAGAATCTTACAGCATGAACCTGAACTCTGGTACAGAATCTCCATTCCTATAACTCTGAACCACCCCGATGTTTCAAAAATATCTCAAAGAAAAAAAAAAAAAAGAAAGAAAAAGAAATACCTGAAAACATTAAAAACGCGGCAATAAAAGGAGGGGTTCCCATCAGGGCTCAGTGGGTTAAGAACACAGCTAGTATCCATGAGGATGCAGGTTCAATCCCTGGCCCTGCTCAGTGGGTTAAGGATCCAGTGTTGCCGTGAGCTGTGGCTCAGATCTGGTGTTGCTGTGGCTGTGGCATAGGGTGCTGGCTGTAGCTCCAATGTGACCCCTAGACTGGGAACTTTCATATGCTACAGGTGTGGCCCTAAAAAAAGCAAAACAAAACAAAATAAGCAAAAGCTGTGCTCTTTCCTCCACATCCCATCCTCACTCACCCTGTGCCTATCTTCTCAGGAATGAGACCTTCACCACCAGCTGCCCAAGGAAGAAACCACAGTCCACCTAAAACCCAGCCAAGCCCGGGCTGACACCACGCCTGCCTTTCAAGTCCTGACCAGCACCACCTCTCAGCCGCCTTCTCTCCACTTCCTCTTCCTGCCTCAGCCATCACTCTCCTTGTCACCTGGACCACGCCAAGCCCCCAAATGCTTCCTAATGAGTTCGTCTCCAGAGTTCCATGACATAAATCCAATGCTTCTTAAATTAGACGTCATGAAACATTTTGAGTTTTAATTTTAATGATTAAAAATAATTTTTTTTACTAGTTTTCATGACAAGTTTTCCTGGCCTTCATAACTTAAATTGAAAGAAATGTTCGGAGATGAAACTTTGGTTTCTTTGGCCAAACTGGGATGGACAAGGATCTTAGAAAGGACTTCTGTCTGAACAGCACAGACCTGGATGGTTCTGAGCTCCACGCTCCTATCCATGGGCCAAGCAATCCCAAACTGCTCCAGTTCCTCCAGCTTTCTCACCCTCAGCTGCATCATTTACAAAATAAGGAGGCTAATCATACCTACATTTCATGGAGTGTTAGGGAGAAAGAAGTGAGATGACACAGAGAAAGGATTCTCAGTACTGAGCTAGCAACTCAAACATTCCTGCTGCTGAGCTACCGTTATCTGCGATGTAATCTGATCATGCCCCGATGAAATTCTCACAGTTTGCTCCTCATCACTTCCAGGATGAGGATTAATCTCTTTAAAGTGCTTCCCTACCATGTCTTTCCTGGGGGGTCCATTGCTGCTTCTCCCACCCAGCTGACCCCAGATGAATCAGTCTCTCGCCCTCTCTCCCACCCTCCTCGTGTTCCACACTGCCCTGAATACTGCTGGGGTCCACCCTTCATTCCTGGGTCCCCCCGGGGCTTCCCAGCCTCAGCCACCATGCCCCGCCTGACCCGAGTGCCCTTCTCTTTCGCAGCACCTTGGACAGAACCCTCTCTTGTCACCACATCATACTGGCATCTCCCCATCCTATCTCTGCCTAGGAACCAGAGGTAGCAGAACTTTCAGCTCCCGTGCGGAAGTGGCCGATTCCCTAGGGTACCGTGATGAGGATCTGGGGCTGCAGAGGGGACGAGGGCAAGGAGGGCAAGTCAGGGTGTCAGCTCCTGTCCTCGTACTAGACCTGGACAGTGTCTCATGAAAACCGCTGGGGCCTCACTGTCAAGTCAAAGGTCTGGCACCAGCAGCTGCTTTCCAATTGTCTGCTAAAGGGATGGATGCCAGATGCCTTTTGGGGGGCAGAACCTAGGATGAGCACCTGCGACCCAGCTCCACAGGCTGAGCTGTAAATGAGCATTTCTCATTGACTGGCTGTCTTGAAACTACCTTAAAGCTGAATAATAGGACAGTAATTCCGTGGCCGCTCTGAAGTAGAATGAAGAAAGGCATATTTGAGCTAAATGCACATACACCTTGGAGTTTTAAAACATACACCTTGGAGTTTTAAAGCAGAGCCAGAATCAATTTTGTGAACTCTATCTTGAAGCATTCTTTTCTGTGCCTGCCACTCATTTCCAAGTGTCAGGGAAGAATGAAGAGAAACCATACAAAGTATGTAATCACCCAGTGAACAAAAATAGAATTGGAATGACTCCAGACCCTAGACTGAAACCAGAAGTCATTTTTGGCTGTTAGTTTGGTAAAATATCTACAAAGGGGCAAGAGGTCAGCTTGGCTCAAACCGAGGGTACAAGACCTAAGAGAAAACACACCCTCCAGAAGATGACAGGAAGGGCCGAAAACAGAGCTTGGAACACAGAATCATGAACTCCCCCCGTTTTGCCTGTGTGTCAACCCCGCCCCCACTGCCAAGGAAATCTCTAGACCTGAATTACTGAAAGAATTAGGAAGAGGCCAGATAAGACTGAAAAAAAAAAGATGGCCAAGATCCCGTTTACAAAGCATAATTAGTAAAAAAAAAATTAATACTAAGTACTGAGATATTTTTTTCTATGACTTAGACCATGAACAAAATAAGAGGCTAAAGGAGTTCGCTGGTGGCCCAGCAGTTAACGATCTGATGTTGTCACTGCTGTGGCACAGGTTCAATCCCTGGGCCAGGAACTTTTTCATGCCACAGGCACGGCCAAAAAATAAGAGGCTAAAAAGAATACTGCTCATTTGATCGTCCCTGAAAAGTATCAGCAAGGAATTGTTGCTTCTCTGTAAACATCTGTGAGTGCAGAGGCTATAAAAATGCTGTAACACTTTCTGCTGGAAATCTGGTCTGACTATCTAAAAGCCAGAGCACCTAAGGTTTAGAGAAAATGACGAGAATTTGGTTGAGGTCTTAAGCTTAAGAGCCAAGGTTATGCAGCATGGATGTGGCCATGTTTCTGTCAGTATCATCATTCTTTGAACTTCCCATCCTCCACTGAGCAGTTTGGACAGCCTTAGTTTTTGGCGATATCCTTACAGGCTTGCATCTCTTCAAAGTTCGATGTCAGAATGTACAGATTCCAAATACGGTATCAAGGGGACCCTACACCCTCTCACTCACTCCCAAATGGTCCATATATTTCCATCAGCGAACAGCTCTCCTCATCGGTGCAGCCCCCAACACTCTAAGCTGGACCTTTCACTAGAACACACTTACAACACTCATGGCTTCATCATTCACGCCAATCCCTCTCCATCTACTCTCCAAGGACAAAGATAATGGAGAAGGGCAGACAGAAACTGGTGAGAACATGATGAAAATTCAAGGAGTCCTGTTGTGGCTCAATGGTAAGAACCCGACTAGTATCCATGAGGAAGCAGGTTCGATCCCTGGCCTCGCTCAGTGGGTTAAGGATCCAGCATTTCCGTGAGCTGTGGTCTAGGTTGCAGACACAGCTCAGATCCCTGTTGCTGTGGCATAGGCTGGCAGCTCTAGCTCCGACTGGACCCCTAGCCTGGGAACCTCCACACGCTGTGGTTGCAGCTAAAAAGCAAAAAAAAAAAAAAAATCATTTCATGGACATCTGCAAACTGAGAAGTTGCATCCAACTGAGAGCAGTCAGTTCCCTCAAAGATACTAAAATTTGCATGAGAAATGAACGAATAAATCCACATCCTTCTAATCACTATATATACAAATTTAATATTTTAATTCCCTTTTCTCTTGACCACTACATATGCTCCTGTTAAAAGGATGTGAGCTAACACACTGCTGGAGGGAATGCAGGAGGGTACAGCTGCCTTGGCGTTTTTCAAAAGGGTTAAACCAAGTTACCGTATGTCCCAGTAACTCCACGGCTAGGTGCATACCCAAGAAAAATGAAAACAAATAACCAGGCAAAAGTTATTCACCCATGTTCCTGGCAGTGCCATCTCCACACACCAAAAAGTGGAAACAATCGCAACGTCCGTCAACAGATGGTGTGTAACTTGTGGTATACCTACACCGCGGAGTATTATTCAGCCCCGAAGAGGATGCTGAATGCTACCGCAGAGGGAACTTGAAAGCATTATGCCACGCGAAGGAAGTCAGACACCAAAGGCCACACGGTACATGATCCCACTGACCTCACATGTCCGGAAGAGGCAAGTCCAGAGACAGAAGGGAGGCAGCGGTTGCCAGGGGCTGGGACGACGTGGAGGGGCAGTGGGGAGTGACTGCTCGTGGGTCTGAGGTTTCCGGGTGGTAAAGACGTTCTAAAATTGACTGTGGTCATGACTGCACAACTCTGTGATTCTACTAAAAACCGCACACTGTACAATTTCAAGGGGCTATAATCCACGGCTTGTGACTCCTACCTCAACAAAGCTGGTGTTTTTTTTTAAAACAATACTTGAGCTGGGCACTTGGCCCCGAAGGTAAAACACACACATTCACACTCCAGACACTGGTGCCCCTCCCTCACAGGCATGCCCAGCCCCCCACACACGCTGAATCGCACCAGCTGGAGCCCCTCACAGACACGTGCTGACCACTCTGCTGGTTAAAAGGCAGGCGCCCAGGGGGCACAAGGCAACCAAGCGCAGAAACAGGCAAAACCAGCGCCCCCCAGGACAAGGAAGGTTAGCCCAAGCACAACAAGCTGACCCATCCTTCAAAAAGCAGAAGCCCAGGGCTGAGCACAGACAAGAGAGCTGAACCCAAGGCCGATTGGAGGGGCCAAGGCCAAGGCCAGGGGGAGGATGCAGTGGATGGAGCAGTGAAGGAACAGGATGAGGACGCTCCATCTCTCTCACATCAGACCGGCCTGGCCACTGTCCCTGGGTGTGCCCTGCTCCCTCCTGCCCCCGTTCCCGGGCAGCTCTCCTCCACGCACAGCTCCACCATCCTGCCACTAACCTGAACATCTGGTTTTACACCTGCTTGTGTCCAAGAATTGCAACACTAACAAGGGGCCTCACCACGCACTCCTTGTCCAAGGTAAAGTGCACGTCCACGATTCAGGCAAGGGAGCCCTTCACTGTTTACGCTCTGGCCTGTTTTAGTGGCAACGGGACAGAACCCCACACATTTCCAAATGCCATAAGGCCCCCGAAAGGAAAGTGCTCAGCTACATAAGGCACAGGCATCTTCACTGGGGCCACATCAGGTGGATACAGGCGCACCTGGGCCCCTTCTCCAGAGGCTCTGCCTGGGCAGAGGTTTGGGGTGAAGCCAATAAGCTGGGTTCCTGCAATCAGCTAAAAGAGAGCCATGCAGGTGAGAACTGGGAACCACTGAAGAGTTCCTAAAACCGTGGTCTCCCCTCGACCTGCAGCAGAATCTGAAAGCTCCTGCCACGTACCCAACATGACACGGGCGATAGCCTGAGTACAAGGTTCACGGGATGATGAAATAATGGTCATAAAGAGCTTGGCAAAGTACCCAGCCATGTACAGCAAACGCTGACTATCAATATTATTACTGTTGTTCTATTGAGGCAGCCCCGTGTGCCTGGATGGGGAGAGAACCCAGGAAAAGGGTCTGAGAAACAGGCAGCATGAACGGATATGGACCTGAAGTCGGGGCACTGTCAGCAAAGACAGACTCTATAGGATATGAACCACGTTGAGTATCAGGGAAGAAGACAGTTTCAGCATGTGCGTCTTTGGGTGATTTAGTAGGACATTTCAGGGAAATAAAAAAGCTAGCAGGAAGAAGATTTCAGAGATACAGGTAGCAATTCAGCACCAACATCGTTCGTTTGCTTGTTTGTTTATTTATTTACTGTCTTTTTAGGGCTGCGCCCGCGGCATATGGAGATTCCCAAGCTATGGGTCCAAATGGAGCTGTAGCCGCTGAACTATGCCACAGCCACAGCAACGCCAGATCCGAGCCGTGTCTGCGACCCACACCACAGCTCACAGCAATGCCGGCTCCTTAACCCACTGAGCAAGGCCAGGGATCGAACCTGCGTCCTCATGGATACTAGCCGGGTTCGTTAACCATGAAGGGGACTCCAGCACCTACATAGTTTAAAAAAAAAGAGAAAAAGCCCACGTTCAACATTACCTACAAGACCAGGGTTTAAGAGTTCCGGTGTGGCTCAGTGGGTTAAGGACCTGATGCTGTCTCTGAGGATGCAGGTTTGATCCCTGGCCTCCTCAGTGGGTTAAGGATCTAGCATTGCCATGAGCTGTGGCGTAGGTCGCAGATGTGACTCAGATTCGGTGTTGCTGTGGCTGTGGTGTAGGCCACAGCTGCAGGTTCAATTTGACCCCTGGCCCAGGAACTTACATATGCTGCAGGTACAGCCACAAAAAGAAAAAAAAAAGACCAGAGTTTAAGTCTCTGCTCCCCCATGCACTTCACATTGGCAAATCACTTCATGATGGTCATAAGAGGCCATCTGTGTATTTAATGTCCAAGAGTACTGGAAAAGGAAGGAAGATGGCAAGAGTCTAGGCAAACTTGAGCATGTTCAACGAAGACAAAGGAACGGCAGTGAACCACCTAGCAAGCTCTGGCAATCTCTAGATAGGTTTCTGACTACAGACTGTGGAGGTCAGTGATTAAAAAGAAAAAATAAAAGAGAAGGGCTGGTGGGAGTTCCCATTGTGGCTCAGCGGTTAACAAACCCGACGAGCATCCATGAGGACACAGGTTTGATCTCTGGCCTCGCTCAGTGGGTTAAGGATCCAGCATTGCTGTGAGCTGTGCTGTAGGTCGCAGACATGCCTCGGATCCCGCATTGCTGTGGCTGTGATGTAGGCTGGTGGCTACAGCTCCGATTAGACCCCTAGCCTGGGAACCACCATATGCCGCGGGTGCGGCCGTAAAGACAAAAAGACAAAAAAAAAAAAAAAAAAAAAGATAAGTGCTGAAGCAGACCTGCCCTAAGAGACTCTGTTTCACTAGCAATGTTTTATTCTTTCTGTTCGTGGACGCCCTTGTGAAGAAACTGTGGTCTAGTATTTACTGCTACAGGAACAGATCTACCACTGACATACATAAACTAAATTAATTATATAAAGTGTTTACCTGTGTTCATAGGAGAGCTCATGGTTGCCAATAAGGTACAACCAAAATTAGGCTGTAAGCCCTTATTTTAAAGGTCTGGCCGCTATAATTAAAGTTAAAACCAATACATGGGAGGAAAGAAAGAGATTCAACACAGGGAGAGCTATCTTTGTTGAAAAAATAAAAGGTGACTTAAAATGTTTAGAAGCTGCTTACATAACCCTAAAAACAGCCCCTCCAACCCCCCCCAAAATTATTCAGGAACAATGCGTGTTTTCAAATGTACTCAGTTTTAAAGTTGTTAAGGTCTTTTCAGTGTGTATTAGAAGAATTAAGATTATTATGGGTAATTATTTTGTGGGTTGAACTAAGCCTATTAAAATGGAGACTATATTTCTAAAAGGTCACAACAAATGATTAACAAAGTGAACAATTCTGTTAAGCAAGCTAAACTCAATGGTCACGACAGATTTTTCAGATTTTAGGAAAACGGCTTAGAATATCTTTCCTTCTAGTGACACCAAAATCTGTCTCCCTGAATTTAATACCCTTTAAATTATGCGTGAGCGTGGAACAGCAGAGCTGGATGTTAATTTTTCTTTGAAAACTTTTAATTTTTCAGATTTTTGCAAGAGAGAAAAGACAGTTATATTTCACCAGCTCCGCAGACCATCACAACGGAGGAGGCTTTGTGGTTCAAGACACTAATAACTCATGCAGACTCTCCGACAAAGCCAAGTTCTGTTTGAACTTTTAACAATGGAAGCTGACTTCTACACCAATTCTTTTCGCAAACTGTTTTTCATTAATAAGCTTTTTCGTAAGTGTGTCTAATAATAAAAGCCCATGATTTCTTTGTCCCGGTCTCATTATCCCAGACTCCGGCGGGCTCGGGCTTGGACTTTTTTAACAGGTCCCGTACACATGAGCCCACCCCCGGGGCACAGCCGTAACGTTTCCTGCCAAGATGAACACAATTATCTGAGAACTGGACAAAGAGGACTGCATCAGAGAAGCCAGGACCCTAAACTTTAGGGGGGTTGCTAGAAACGAAAGTAGTATTACGAATTAAAGAGAAAACCAGGTGGCCAGTATATTCTTGGTTGCACAGCATGAAGAACATCCTTTACAAGCATACACGCACTTTTGAAGATGTGTCCACACCCCTGTCCAAGTTTAAAGTTTACATTTCTGACGCCATGTGTTGACTGAAACGGGGGTCTAAGGCATCTGCTCACCTGCCTTTTGCAAACAGCTCTTTTGGTCAAAATGTGCTGCCTCCATGCCTGGCACTGTGCAAGCTGAGGAGATCGAGACACATGAGACAGCGTGCAGAGAGTCGGTCAAGGGACAGGGCAGATGGGGAAATTGATCCCGAAAGTGCCTTAGAAAGGTGCTATAATAAAGGTGCAGGGGCTCCAGGTGGAGGGTGACTAACTCTGCAAGGGAAATCACCTCCTCACAAACCTCCCATTACTTGGGTGATGTGACCTGACAATAGTCCATCCACCACTCAGAACCTTCTTAATCTGTCCAAAGCGGTAAAAAACAAAACGAAACAAAACACCTCCCTCCCCAGTTACAGGGCTGTGTGAGCATCAGGCAGGTGGTTATAGCTACCGTGCATGGGTCCAAGGCACCTGCCAACAGAAGATGCCTGCCTATTCCCAGTCGCTCACAACCCTAACACTGTCAAAGGCATGTTTTGGAAATCCTGCTGTGGACCCTGCTTCCACTTGCCCCGCTTCCTCCTGTCCCTTTGTACTCTGAGCCCACGGCCACTCATTTATGAGGTCTTTCCCTCCAGGCTGGCAGCCAGCTGAAACCACATGCAGCCGACTCAGGGCAGCACTGACCTCCACACATCCTAAAACCTTCCCCGAGCGCCTCACTCCACCCTCCCCTTATAAATTTTTATGGCAATGACCTACTCCCCACATTTCTGTAACCTACATGTGACATCTATAGACTCCTATGCATAAAATACATACACTCATGTTCATATATAATTACAGGAATTCTTATAAATAAAAGCTGGCTGATACCTGTATTCCGCCTGGCAGTTAGTCCTTTGGGAAGAAGGTGCTGTTCTGATCCCAGTGTTATAAATGAAAAAGCAGAGGCTCAGAGAGCCCAGTTAACTGGCCGAGGTCACACAGTTAGTATGTGACAAGCAGGGGTGGTAGCCAAAGGTTCGCCTACCAGAGTATGTCAGACTATGAAGCAAGTGCAGGCTTATGTACCTCATTAATTTTCCTGTTTCATAATACATCATTTTCTTTGTTTTCCTACAGTCCTAAGGGTCCCTCATCTAACTTTCTAAGTAATATTAAAAGTCACTCTTGCTTGCTCATTGCTAAAAATCAAATATAAAAGAAGTAGCATTTTTTTTTTCTTCTTCTTTGGCCACCCCGTGACATATGGAGTTCCCGGGCCAGGGATAAGATCCCCTATGGGTAACTCCAGATCTTTAACCCACTGTGTCGGGCTGGGGATCAAACCTACGTCCCAGTGCTGCAGAGATGCCGCCAATCCCAGTGAGTCACAGCACGAACTCCAGAAACAGTATTTTCAAACAACATCTACTTGAAGTACTTGGACTTAGCACATCAAATATGGAGTGATGGGTAAAAGTACAGATTTTTCTTCGCTTAAAAAGGAGTGAGGAGTTTCTATTGTGGCTCTGCGGTAACAGACCCAGCTAGTACCCATGAGGATGCAAGTTTGATCCCTTGCCTCACTCAGTGGGTTAAGGATCCAGTGTTGCATGAGCTGCGGTGAAGGTCACAGATGTAGCTCGGATCCTGAGTTACTGTGGCTGTGGTGTAAACTGGCAGCTGCAGCTCGGATTCAACCCCTAGTCTGGGAACCTCCATTAAGAAGGAAAAAAAAAGAAAGGAAAAGAAAAAAGGAAAGAGCGAAATGGTTACAGGAAATAGAAGTTCAACACTTAACCAAAAAGCTGCTAGGTTTTCCGAAGTTCATGAATAGCATCAAAATTAGTCTGTACAAGGTAAGCTAGTGAGGTTAGGTGAGGACAGCAATAAACAGTAATTACATGGTTACATAAGAACTTCAGATACTTAACCCATATTACTTCATCATAATTTATCCCAACAACAAAAAGGCCTGACACACAGAGAGAAACTGCACAACAAGAAGAGTAGGTTGTCTTAAGTCACTCCATGAATCAGCTGTGTAACAAGACACAAATCACAGTCTATCCCCACTTTTCTGTTCTCTCCTCCCCTTAAAAAAAAAAAAAAAAAAAAAAAAAGCTTTGTTCCACCAAGTTTTTCCCCTGAATCCTTAAAATGAATCTTTCAAATCAGATGACTGGAAAATCATTTTCTCCCAAGCAACTTTTATCCATTTTTTTCTTTGAATAATTAATTCTTTGTCTGACTCAGGGTTGGTCAATAGGGACCTGAGTATTTTTACATAAATTGAAGAAACAGACATTTCACTATCTATCCCGTCACATATTAACCCAAATCTTTAACTTTCATAGGTTTTTTTTTTTAATTTTAGTCTAAGAGCACCTTAGTGAGATGGGTGAACAGAGAATAATGGTTCCTGAAAAACAGGATTATATCCAATGACTCCAAGACTTCTTTGCTACACTTTTTCTATCAACTTTGTCCAGCTGTGACTGTAAAAACAAAAACAAAAACACTCAAAACAGGCAAATGTGTAGTTACAAAAGTAATTATGGTATGAAATGAGGAATACTAAAAACCGAAGCAAGAAAACGTACCTACCTTTCTGATAGCTAAATTAACCTACAAGAACTAAATGTCTAGTTGTTTTTTGAAAAGCAAAGGATGGATGGTCTTATAGCATTATTAGACCACAAACTGGCACAAACAGGATTCTAGAACCTAATGCATATTCAACCATTAATTCTAAGTTTCACCTTGTGCACTAGTTTTTGTCCTTAAAACTACTGTCAACTCAACTGTGAAATGAGATGAAAGTCACAGCGACATTAAAAACACATATTGGAGTTCATATCGTGGCTCAGTGGTTAACGAATCCGACTAGGATCCATAAGGTGGCAGGTTTGATCCCTGGCCTTGCTCAGTGGGTTAAGGATCCAGCATTGCCGTGAGCTGTGGTATAGGTTGCAGACGTGGCTCGGATCCCGTGTTGCTGTGGCTGTGGTGTAGGCCAGCGGCTACAGCTCCGACTGGACCCCTAGCCTGGGAACCTCCATATGCCATGGGTGCAGCCCTAAAAAGACAAAGGTCCAAAAAAAAAGAAACACATGTTATACTGACTACATTATTCTCAATCAGTGGTTTTTGAATCAAGGTCTGTACAACTCTGAAAGTGGGAGGGCTGTGGATTTTGGCCCGCCCCTCCTCACAGTCTATAAAATTTATCAACTATCCAGTAAGATTTTATCCAAAGCAGAGGAATTCCAGATACATATGTATGTTTCCTTTTGTGAATTAATTATCCTTAAAAAACCTAGAAAGCCCTAACTAGATATGATAAAATGATTTAAAAACCGTATCTTTAAGCAAAAGCAGTGAGAATGATTTAAAGTGCCCGCTAGAGAACTAAACCTCTCATTGAGACAATTACAAACAGAAATTACAAACCTGGAGCTGGGAGTGCATTTCCTCCCATTTAGGTAAAAGACCCCTATTGTTGAATTAACTGCAGTAGGCACTTTCAAATGCTTAACTGGGGCTGCTAATTTTCAAGAGCCAAATAAAATACATAAGACATTGGAAATGAGTTTTTCATAAAGCTTAACTTCTTGCATTTATTTAAAAGGTTGTCCTTTACTCTGAAAGTTTGTCCTTCCTGCTTTCGGTGTGTTAAGATTATCTTTCAAAATTAAAATGACGGCCAAAGAGTTTTTTTAAAAAAAAAGTGCCCTTACCTAACAGTATAAAAGATGGGATAACTCTAGGCTGGGTCTCCTAGAATTTCTGGATGCAGAAATCCAAAAGTCTGGGAACCACGCAGTCACAACAGGTTCTAGCCACTAAGGAACATCATAGCAGCGTCTTCATGGGTGGCATGTGGATTTTGTTTCCCAAGCAAAATGAGGCCAAACCTAAAGTCCAGCTATGAGAGGTCTCATTATAACATGACCTTCTTTAAGTATCCTAAGATTCAAACAGGATTTGGATGAGGTTTTCGTCACATCAAGCTTTTCGAAACCCTGAAAACCCCATGGAAATCGCTGAAGGAGGATGGTCATTTCCGGGTGTGAGACAAACTGTCCTAGGCTGGACCTGTCAAGTTTCTCTTCCTTTCCTCCCACACCCAAGCAGAAAGGTGAACAAAGGCGAACGCCTGGCTCCAGAGAGGCTGTGACCATAAAAAGGCATTCTCCTGGATTTTGATCACAGAACAGCACCGGTCTTACGGACCATCTTCCGACGCCTGTATTATCTTGCTTCTTTGCTGTCAAAAGTTGGCGACAACAGGATGAGGAGAAGTTGGGTGCCACAAAGAGGTTCATAATTAGCCAACTGGTATTAAAGATGGAGAAGAGCACCTGCACTATGCAGGGCTGGCCTCTGAGGTGACCAAGTGCCTACGATGACAGCACATACCCAAACTCCCACACGCTCCTTCTCTCTTCCTCCAACCAACCCTGAAAGATAAGCATTATTATTTGACTAATTGTGTGAAGTCATTCAGGTGGTGGCAGAGTCAGATCTGCAACTCTTCTTTGTTGCCAAGTCTGTATTTAATCTCTAAAATACACCTCTTCAGACTGTCAGGTAAATCATTTCCTGGTACCTTCAACACAGCTGTGACTAAACTCATCTTAGGATGATACAGTGCATACAGGCCAGAACACAAAATCCATCTTCATGCTTTCACCCATCCAGCATTTATTGAACATCTATTATGTGGCGATATTCTGGGAGGCACTGAGGAACTAAAAGATCTCTACCAGCATAGAGCTCACAGTCCACAAAGAGAGACACATAATCAAACACTTCCTATTTTCTTTTTTACGGTCGCACCTGTGGCATATGAAAGCTCCTGGGCTATGAGCAGAATCGGAGGTGCAGCTGCCAGCCTATGCCACAGCCAAGGCAACACCGGATCTGAGCTGCGTCTGTGACCTACGCCACAACTTGCAGCAACACAGGATCCTTAACCCACTAAGCAAGGCCAGGGATTGAGCCTGCATCCTTAAGGACACTATGTTGGGTTCTTAAGCCACTGAGCTACAATGGGAACTCTCCATCCAACACGTTTTGAAAAGTTATTTAAAACAGTACAACATCCAGATAGTACTTAGAGAGACTCATATGTTAGAAAAGACAATGTTGACATTAGCTAATATTGATAATAAAAACCCAAATGCAAACCACAACCACAAAAAAGGAAGCATCATCTGGGTCAGAAGTTCCCAAAGTGAATGCGTGTTACTGGGGATTAATTTTATGAACAGCTTCTCTTGCTGTTTGGGAAGCAGTATAAAGAATAAAACTTACTGTTTTTTTTTTTTTTTTTGGCCACACCCACAGTACATGGAAGTTCCTGGACCAAGGATCGAATCTGAGCCATGGCTGGGACCTAAGCCATAGTTGCCACAACACCAAATCCTTAACCTCCTGTGCCGCAGTGGGAACTCCAGTGTCTTTCCTATTTCTTTCTGCATTTAATTTCTTTACTACATAAATGAAGATTCAATGCATACTCTTAATTTCTGAAATAAAGCAGCCTTTCTTGAGCTTTACTCAACCCATCCTCCACCTTCTTCTCCCAGTATCATTTAGGACTGGTGGTCCCTAGTTAAGTCTTTGGAAAACTCTAGTAGTTAATACTGCTGATAGAGTTGATACCTACCGGCTCTGGACCGGACATCTCTCCACCAGACAACTCAAGAGGCCACTGTCTACATCAGCATCATCACCAACTACTTGCAGGTACCATAAGCAGCACCGGGTAACTAGGTTTAAGTCCTAGAGGGTAGAGACCATGGCGCTTCTTCAGTTGTGCCTAAGTCATCAGCACATCTTGTGAGTTTTTCCAACTACATTTGGAAATATGATTACTACTCAGAAAGGTCCAAATAATATCAACGGTGTGCAGTCCTTAAACTCTTTGAACTACTTTTCAAGCATTTTTCTCCTTCATTCTAACAACTGAAAAATAGCCTCAGGCCAAAATCTGCACATGACATGCATTTTCTGATTGCTACAACCTAACCTGCAGCTGGACAACAGTGGAGATTTAATCCCTGCCTCACCTATTTTTTTTTTTTTAAACAGTTGGCTTTCCCACTTTTTTTAAACAGTGGCTTTCCCACAAGTAATTAAGAAATAAATTCAGAAGACAGCTTCTAGGTTGAAGACTATTCATAAGAGTGAGAGTCTATAGGAGTCCCCTAGTGGCGCAGCGGTTAACGAATCCGACTAGGAACCATGAGGTTGCGTGTTTGATCCCTGGCCTCGCTCAGTGGGTTAAGGATCTGGCGTTGCCATGAGCTGTGGTGTAGGCTGCAGATGTGGCTCAGATCTGGTGTTGCTGTGGCTGTCGCGTAGGCTGGCAGCCGTAGCTCGAATTCAACTCCCTAGCCGGGGAACCTCCACATGCCGCAAGCGCAGCCCTAAAAATGCAAAAAAAAAAAAAAAAGAGTGAGAGTCTATACAAGTCTGTAATGGCCAAATTTATAGCATTAAAGAGTATCTTTATGTTTCCAGAATAAAGTACACACCTATAAAAGCACAAGTCAGAAAAGAAAAAAAAAAATGGGTGAATTATGAGGCTACATTTAGAGACTGTTGCAGAGTTTGTGGTTGGGAGGGAAAACATTATCCCATGACATTAATACAAGACCAAAATATTTCAGGGTCTGACTTTCTTATATACACCGAAACCAAATCCTGGTGGCATGACTCAGACATAAGTTAAACATTTGGCCGAAAAAAAAACGGATTAACAACTAATTCAGAGAAACACCCAATGGTGTTAAATAAGTGTACTTACTTCAGAAGACACTTGTTCACGAAATATTTGAACCAGCAAATTTGGGCGTGAAAAAATGTTTTATTTTCTTCTTCCCCAGCTTTGTCTGAAATCTTTCCAACATTGCCAAACAGCTAAAATAAATGCCAACCCATACAAAACAAATTAAGATGGCAGGCTATGCACATCTGCCTTAAACTAAAAACAAAAGCCCTTTTGCTATGTCTTCAGAACCAGCATAATAAAAGCCCGAAAAGCCCAGATGGCTTAGACTTGCTTGACACAAGGTAATAGAGAAGATGGACATTTAAACTATTTATTCGGCAGGTCTGATCCTAATGGGAAATTTAGGTCTGGAATTTCTATAAGACAAAGAGAATGCTTTTAGGCAAGTAAAAAATCAGTTGTTCCATTCTGATACCCCTCTGCATATCAGTCCATTCTGCCTGGCCCAGCAAGTTTAGGAAAGATGTTTACATTAAAGAGCACTGGGGATTCATTCAGTTCTTTTTTCTTTTCTTTTCTTTTTCCTTTTCTTCTATTTTCCCTTCCCTTCCCTTTCCTTCTTTCCTTCCTTCCTTTCTCTCTTTGCTTTTTAGGGCCGCACCCTCTGCACATGAAGGTTCCCAGGTTAGGGGGTCTAGTCGGAGCTACAGCTGCCGGCCTATGGCCAGAGCCACAGCGACGCCAGATCCTTAACCCACTGAGCAAGGCAGGGATCGAACGGAACCCGCAACCTCATGGTTCCTAGTTGGATTCGTTTCCGCTGTGCCATGACGGGAACTCCATTCAGCTATTTCTTATTTATACTGACATATAAATACGTACACTGACGTATCAATGCGTATTTGATAGGTATTGATGTATCAAATCTGACACTTCAACTCCCCAGCTTCTTACACATTTTTAAAAAAAGAATTTTGGAAAGCAAAATAAAATAAATTCTCAGTTAAAGAGCCTAAGAACTGGAAGGGTCACTGGCAGGGAGAAAGATGAGGAAAACGCCACACGCAGGTAAGCTCAACCCAGTGGCAATTATGACCGCTTCTAGTGGTGGCGCTAAACGGCTGCTGCAGAGGGCAGGGCAGGGGGGGTGCATATTCACCCTGGGTTTTTTCTGCTATGTAAAATGGCTTTTCACTAAAACGGTGGACAGCATAAAGACTTTATTTCTACCCTGGGGTCAATTTTTCATTTCCGAACTTGAAGCCTTTCAGGGAGAGGATGAAAAGTACCCACTGTGTTCTGCAGATTTCCCCCCCAGTATGAATTCACACTTTTCAAGCAAAAGTCATACTTAAATCCAGAGGGGGTGACACCTTAGGAATCTCACCCCAGCTGCCTAATTTCCTGTTACGCTGGAAAGTCAGGTCCCCTCAGGGGCTGACCGACCCTGAAATCGCTTCTGTCTATGCAGCAGAGAAGTGGTAATAAACAAATCTTTACAAACGCCACTTTAAAAATGAGAAACTTGGGTCACGTGGTTGTTCTGAGGATCAAATTGGATCAATTAAATGAACACATCTTCCAAACTGTACAGAATTATGCAGTGTCAGCCTTCTGGAGCCCTTCCACACATTATTTTAGACCTCACAGGAATAAAGGGAGAGGGTCACTTTTTGAGACTACTGGATTTGCAGCACCGTGATCATGGTTTCTCTTATTTGCTGAATTGAGTACTCTGGGAAGATCAAATCAAATGAAGTAAAAAAAAAAAAAAAACAACAACAACAAAAAAAAACCCTGAAGTATCAGCTAATATATAAACATGCTATTACTGGATAATTCCGTGGAGGAAATCAGAAAAGATGTGCTAATTATAGGCTAGAATGGATGGATGGACAGAGATATACACGCAATGAACAAGCTCTATAAAAATTAAGTCTACATAACCCACAGTCCTAGAAAACAAAACCAAAGAGAAAACCAGGAGGAGGAAGGATGAATTAGGATGTTGGGATTAACACAGTATAGACAAAACAGGTAACTAACAAGGACCTATTCTTATAGCACAGGGAACTATGCTCAATATTTTATAATAACCTAAAAGGGAAAATAACCTGAAAAAGAATATAAATGTGGACGTATAACTGGATCACTGCGCTGTACACCCTAAACTAACATGACACTGCAAATTGTAACTGTACTCCAATTTTTTAAAAAAGAAAAAAAATTAAATCGACACATAACTTCAGGCACTTAAAAAGGGCAATACGGTTGAGGGTACAGATCTTAAAAGTCACCAAGTAACAAAAACATATAGATTCTTGGTCACGCAGGACATTTATTTATTGCTGCCCATGAATGACTATGTATATTGGCTTAATCTTGGAGGTAAAGAAAGTCTTCCTCCTCATGCATATGTAAATGAACTCATTCATTAGGCTCTTTATTTTCAGTTTTATCCTAAATGCATTCGTTCACAAGGCTTTACTGAGTAGCAGGTACCCCCCCCAAAAATTATTATTATTATTTTTTGCCTCTGGCTTTCAGACACTAACCCAATTTCTTACTGGTGTGCGAATTCCTGCTGTGACTCCCTAACCAGCCGGTGGAATACTTTATGGTCAGCGTCGCTCTTCAGCTCTGTTCCTTTCCAGTCCTCATCACCCTCAAGCAGCAGATGACCTGCAGAACCATGTGAGGCCTGGACCACACAGGAGAGGCCTTCTTTGCTGCTGCTGCTTCCTGTTTGTCTCTCAGGTGACCTTGATCAAAAGCACTCTGGGAACAGACTTGTGACAGGGAGTCGGATGGATGGGGAGTTTGGGGTTAGTAGATGCAAACTATTACATTCAGAATGAAGAAGCAATGAGGTCCTACCGTACAGCACAGGGAACTATATCCAGTCTCTTGGGATAGAACATGATGGAAGATAATTATGAGAAAAAGAATGTACATGTATGTATGCTTGGGTCACTATGCTGTACAGCAGAAACTGTAAACATTGTAAATCAACTGTAAACACTGTAAATCCCTTCATGGCTCAGCAGTTAATGAACCTGAAGGGGATCCATGAGGATGCAGGTTCAATCCCTGGCCTCGCTCAGTGGGTTAGGGATCTGGCGTTGCCGTGAGCTGTGGTGCAGGTGGCAGACTTGGATCCTGCGTAGCTGTGGCTGTGCCATAGGCCAGCAGCTGTAGCTCCAATTCGACCCCTAGCCTGGGAACTTCCATATGCCATAAGTGTGGCCCTAAAAACACAAACAAAAACAAAACCAGAATTTCAAGATCTAAAAATAAAGAGAATTGTACACCCCTTTTAAAAAAACCGCTCTGGGCTAAGTCCACTCACACAGAAAATGACAGCCGAAAACATGATGCCCCAAGTCCCTTCTTTCCCCAAACGCCTGTGTTCAGCAGATACCCAACAAAGCTTGAGTTAAAACGACCTGTATAACACCCTGTAAATTTCTTCCAGGCATTCCTCAAAAGCCATGGCCAGGTAGCCATTGAGGACCTGAGGAACCATAACAGCACCCATGGGGGCCAGTGAGCATAGAACTGGAAGAGAAATGGGGATGACTGGAGATGCTACTTAAAGGAAACCTCAAAAATTCATTATAACAAAATTCACTAATAGGTCATTTCTTAGAGTTACATCTTCTGACTTGGAAAGGCGCTGCACTTGTATGACATGGTCAAATGCCCAGCTGCAGTGTCCATTCCTCACCTGTATGAGGAAAGAGTCATGACACCCTCTCGCCTGCCTGGACAGATGAGGTGGAAGGAAAATGACCCCTGGCCATCCAAGGTCTGAGACCTACGGTGTTCCTAGCTTTCCAAACAGACAAGAGGCCAACTGCTTATTCTCAAAGGCTAAGTGAGCCAGGCCCTCTGCAGTCAGGTACCATCCTGTCCTTGGGATCCTCAGTGTCAGGATGTCCCTCCCTGTGCCACTGGTACCCCTGTCCGGGCTACTGTCCATTCTTCCCAGAGGTCTACACTACTTAAGGATCTTAGCCTCCCCTAGGTAAATTACCCACTTCCTGGGCTTCTTCTGTGGAACCCATTCTCTATGCTTTAAAGATCCTTCCATCTTCCATCTTCTTGGAACTATGAAAGGAAAAAGGGTGCCCATTTTCAGACATGAGACCGTAACCAGAAATAGCACGTAACGGAAAGTCTAAACTTTTTTTTTAACTTTACCCCTTTGATCTCACTGCTCATTACTATTCTCATTTCAAGCTTACACATCACAATTATCACCTTTACTTTCAGAAATATGAATGAATGTATGACCCATTATAAACCCTATAAAAAGTGGCTATAGAGAGCTAGCTGTTCTTTTTCCTTTTATATTTTTCTTGTCTACTTAGCTGTAAAAGACTATTCCTTTTAAATAAAATGTGGCATAACCACACCGTGGAATATTATTCGGGAATAAAATGGAATGAAGTACATGCTACAACGTGAGTGAACCTTGAAAACATTATGCCAAGGGCAAGGAGCCAGTCATAAAAGATGATGTATTACATGATTTTGCTAAAACGAAATGTCTACAGAGAACAGACTTGCGGTTGCCAAAGGGGAGGGGGAGGGAGTGGGATGGACTGGGAGCTTGGGGTTTAGTAGATGTAAGCTATTACATTTAGAATGGATAAGCAATGAGGTCCTGCTGTACAGCACAGGGAACGACAGCCAATCTCTTGTGACAGAACATGATGAGATAAAGGATATATATATATATATATATATATATATATATCTGGGTCACTTTGCTGTACAGCAGAAATTGACAGAACCTTATAAATCAATTATAATAAAAATAAACAAAGGGAAATACATAAGAAAAAAATCAAAATTAAAAAAATATAAAGTCTAGAAGAGGCAGAAAATAGAGTAGTTGCAGTTGCCTAGGACTGGGGAGGCTGTGGGGTGGGGTGGGGTGGGGAGGGAAGGCTTAAGGGTGATAGCCAAGGGGTGCAGGGTTGCTTTTCTGGATAATAAAAGTGTTCCAAAGTTGTTTTTGGTGATGGCTACACATCTCCATAAACATAATAAAAGTCACTGAATTATACACTCGAAGTGGGTAAATTGCACAAATTAGATCCCAATTCAGCTGTTAAAAGGAAAAAAGAACTTTTTTATTCAAGTATAGTTGATTTACAGTGTTGTGCTAATTTTTGCTGTACAGCAAAGTAACTCAGTTACACACATCCGTAGATTTTTTTACATATTAGTAAAAAAAAAAGCTATTCTTTTCATTTCTGACTATACCGCTCACACTTCTGAAAGTTATTAGCTCATCATATTCTAGGTGCTAAAATGTGGCTACAGCCTCTTTTGCTCTTTCACTAAAAGCAACATCTGCGAACTATTTCAAAATCTCCATCAAAGACAAGAATGAGCCAACAATGGATACTTCTGTGTATGACTTTGCTCAAAAGGCAGAAACTATTTTCTCTATGGTATTTACATCATCTTAAATGTTGTGGAGAACGTCCCAAACAGGGAACATCCAAAATAAGTCTGGGGATTTGCATGCTGACACGGACTCTCTGCAGTGATACCTCCAATGAATGTTTATGAGACTCACATACTATTTTCTAAGCCAAGTAAAGTCCCTCTGGTGAAAGGGGCGGGGGATAAAACCCACTAAATGCTTTAAGTGAATGATCTTTACATTTTAGTTTTGGACGTTTTTAAATCAGAAACAAAATAATTGCTCAAACTGAAAAATCTGCTGTTTTAATCTCCCTGGTTTATTGTTGCTCAGGGAAGGAAATTAGGTTATTTGGACAGGATCTGCCCCTCAAAAGGCACGCTGGCAATGCTCCCCAGTGGCCTGATCTCTTTTGAGTCGCTGCTAACAAAAGCTTCCTGAAGCTGGGGACGGCGTATGCTCTAGCCCATTGTCACAGGACTGAGTGGTTCTCAGGATCACCCAGTAAACATCTGTCATTAGCTCCGCTTGCAAGAGCGAAAGCAGATGCTTGGAGCAAGCAACTGTGAACTCTGACAGGGCAGGAAGATGGATGCATTTCAGAACAGAAGATCATTCCAGAAGACAAAAATACTTGCTCAATTCTCTAGCGCTAGCTACCCAGTTACCCTCCCTGGAAGACTCAGAAATCCTATTAGTTATTTCAAAACTATTACAGGAGCCTTTTGGAACGCCCAAACAGTAGTTAAGATTAAAGACCGACTCGAACCTCTGAAATGAAGCCACTGCATTTGGAACTTTTAATACGGGCCATGTGCTGAGTTTACAAATGTAACCTCAGACTTCTACAGGAGAATGCACAAGTCTGCTAGACAGGCTTCATCTAGGAAGCCTTTGGGGACATTTTGCCCCGTAAAAAGGCATGTGAATAATCAAAACCCTCATATTATACATTGTGTTGCGTATTGCAGTAATATAATCTTAAGTTGACCAAAACGTACTGACACAGACACTTGAAAACAAGTATCAGAGAAAGGACTGTGCAAAACAAGTCGTTTCTAGACGTTTTCGCTGTGGTACAACGGCATCTGCAGTGTCTCTGCAAGTGCCAGGATGCAGGTTCGATCCCCAGCCCTGCACAGCAGATTAAAAGAATACAGCGTTGCTGCAGCAGCATAGGTCACAGCTGCAGCGCAGCACAGATCTGATCCTGGTCCCAGTAACTCAATATGACACGGGACAGCCAAAAAAGAAAAGCTAAAAATAAATAAATAAATGAGTCGTTTCCCAGAATATTTGGGGAAGTGAAAAGGAGACTTTGAATCTAGGGATCTTGGCTTAAACTTCTAGGTCCCGAGCAGGACTGAGACCAGAACGAAGCAGGAGCTTGAGGTGCACAAGTTAAGGATGAACCAATTCCGGGGCTCCTGCAAATGCTACTTCGGCATCTGCAATGACCCCGAGTGATGCTTCTCTGCATGTGCACCCCAGACACCCCTCCTCCCCTCACCCTGGTCCTGACTCCCTTTCGCTTACCAGTCCAGTGTTCTCTATGCCAGGACGGCATGGCCAATGGGATAAAACAGCTCCCAAGCTCTGGCCGGTCTTAGGTTTAATATATTAATGTTTAATATACTGATTAATATATTATAATTAATACATTCAATAATGTAATAATATGTTGAAATTTATTAATATTAAATTACTACTTAATATTAATTTTAAATGGTATTATATTAAACCTAATATATTATTAATATTAGGTTTAATTAAACCTAATATATCAATATTAATATTAATTAAATAGTAATATATTAAACCTAAGACTAGCCGGAGCCTGGGAGTTCTAATAGCAGCTTCTAAACATGGAATCACTCTCTCGCCTTCTCCAGCTCTGGCACCTCACTTAGAAAATGAGGACTATGCAATTGCCTCACATGGCAAGTGGTTAAGTTACCAACTTAACTGCTCATCCTTTTAATATTAAAAATAAGCCTTAAGGGTCCAACCTGACACAGCACCCCTGAAAGTACAGAAGCACAGTCAGCTCGTACTTGGAAACGCTCTCAGGAGCAGTCCTTTCTTGGGAACATACTGGGATTCAATTCACACATAACACAGGCTTTTCTTCTTTTTGTTGAGCCCGGGAGTGGCTCTCCACTAACCCAGAAAAAAACAAAAACAAAAACAAAAACAAACAAAAATTCAGTTAAGAGACGAAACCACTGACAGGTGTTAACATTTAAAACCAAGATCAGCAGACAGTTTCTAACAGGACACTGTTCGGGAATGAGTCCTGTATGGCTGCAGGAGGCAAAAAAAAGGTATTCGGACTATGTGAGTGACTGTCTGTGTTTTTAAAGAACAAGCTTTGGGGGGAAGACTGTCTCAGATGCTTTTAATTAGAAGATGGATTAATAAAAAACAAACACACACACACAGCCTACCAAGCCCTCCACACTGGTCCTCAAAGTGTGCCTTCCAGACCAGCAGCAGCGGCAGCATCTGGGAGCCCGTTGGAAATGCAAGTTTTCAGGTCCCACCTGAGATTGCTGAACCAGACACGCTGGGCTGAGGCCCTGGAATCAGCGGTTTAAGAAGCCCCTCCAAGGGATTCTGATGCCTGTTCAATTCTGAGAGCCACTGCCCCTCAGGTAGTGTTCCCAGGAGCAGGAAGCACGCGTTTCTGCCACTATCCCTCTTTGTCCTCTTGGGAAAGGTATTCTCCTTCACAGGGAAAACAAAAATGATGGGGCTTAACAAGGAATCCATCCACTAGCTGGGGATTCACAGTACAGAATCCTGCTGGCTGGCTGTGCTGGTTCCAAGCACAGATTCCCGGGCTCACCTCCAGAGAGGTTACACAGCCGGGACCTAGGCTCACCTCCAGGGAGGCTATATCAGTGGGTCCTGGGCTCATCTCCAGAGAGGCTGCACCCCCGGAACCCGGGCTCACCTCCAGAGATGTTGCACCACTGGGTCCTGGGCTCACCTCCAGAGAGGCTGTACAGCTGGGCCCCGGGCTCGCCTCTAGAGAGGCTCTACCACTGGGTCCTGGGCTCACCTCCAGAGAGGCTGTACCACTGGCTGAGCAGCAGGGGGCCAAGCATCCCAATCAGTAGCCTCTTCAGTGATTCCGATGTGTAGCCAGGACCTGGAACCACTGTAACCTGCATCACCAAACATCATGTAAAAAGTAACTGGGGAAGATGATCCTTCAGATCAGGTTAGTGACCTTCTCCTGCAAAGGGCCAGATGGTTAATACACGTTTTGACCCTCAGACTGTGATGCTGTGGGCTGAAATCAGTTTTGGATAAACCAGTAAAGGGGTGTGCCTGTAGTTTCAATACAACTTCATTAAATCTGAATTTATGATTATTTTCATGTGTCATAAAATGACTGTTGTTTCTCCAAACATTTAAAAATGTGAAAACCATGCTTAGCTCACAAGCTGTATGGAAACATGCAGCGGGCACAGACCGTGCTTTGCCACTTCAGTTAAACACTGGAGTGATTACATCAACTCCGAGTTCAGTAGTACTCTGTTCGTGACACATGCAACTCCAATACAGACAGTAGCCTTCAAACAAGCTAGATGTTACTTATTTTTTTTTATTATAATTATTTTTTTTTTTGCCTTTTGTCATTTTAGGGTTGCACCCGCGGCATGTGGAGGTTCCCAGGCTAGGGGTCTAATCAGAGCTGTAGCCACTGGCCTACGCCGCAGCCACAGCAACGCAGGATCCGAGCCGCATCTGCGACCTACACCACAGCTCACAGCAAAGCCAGATCGTTAACCCACTGAGCGAGGCCAGGGATTGAACCCACAACCTCATGGTTCCTAGTCGGATTCGTTAACCACTGCACCACGACGGGAACTCCTTGATGTTACTTTAAAACAAAAACAAAAACAAAAAAACGCTGACATGTAACTGGCATACAGTACAATACAGACAGCCTGATGACCCACACAGAAAAAATACTGAACATTTCCATTAGAAAGTTCAAGGTGAGGAGTTCCTATCCTGGCTCAGCGGTAACCAGACTAATATCTACAAGGACGCAGGTTCGATCCCTGGCCTCGCGCAGTGGGTTAAGGATCTGGCATGGCTGTGAGCTACAGCATAGTTCAAGGATGTGACTTAGATCCTGTGTTGTCATGACTGTGGCACAGCCCAGCAGCTGCAGCTCCAATTCAACCTCTGGCCTGGGAACTTCCGTATGTCGCAAACGCAGCGGTATTAAAAAAAAAAAGGGAAAGAAAAAAAAAAACTTTAAAAAAAGAAAAGGCATCTACCAAAGAAGCTGTACAGGAAAAACCAAGGCCTAGAAATCACAGGTAATGTGAACTTTTTCTAGACCAGTGTGCCAGAGTTGGGATTTTTCAACTACTTTCCACATACCATTTTGATATGAGGCTCATTCGTTCCATGAAATAGTTCTGACCTCGACTGATTATTAGGTGGCACTCAGGTAGCTTTTTCAAAACACACAGAAGACTGAGTCTGATTTCACCGTCTGGGGGCAGGGCCAAGGCTCTTGGTAAAAGCCTCCCAGCAAATTCGATGTGCAGCCAGGGCTGAGAACTATTCCCCAGAAGCAGCAGTGTGGAAGCGAGATTGCGAACACAAGACGAGGAGATTTTAGCTGACCCTTCCATTTCCCTGCAGCAATAAAACAAAATAAAGGGGGAAGGCCAGCACAAAGGAGGACACTGGAGGTGGTATAAGAACCCACTGACCTTATTAAAGAGTGATTTCAAAAGAAATCACAAAGGTCACGACCTGAAAGGAGCCAAGGACACTCCAGGACCCAGGGGCCCGAAGAAGGAACAGAAATGACTTGGGGGAACAGCCAGGATGGGCACTCATAGGGTCTGAGAAGGTAAACAGACAGCAACCCCCACCACTGGTCTGGCCCTGTCAAACCTCAACCTCAACGCTCCTCGAGAAGAAGTGATGTGATCAAGCAGAAAGCGGGTCAACTCTGGATCCAAAGCCAGGTCTTTGAACTCATCCGTGACCAGGTGTGGGCTCATGGTCATGTCATCCTGTGCAAGCTCAAGTTCCACATCAGGAAACACAGCTGACCATGTCTTCCTCGCAGGGAGTTGTGAGTATCGAATGAGACAGAGAGAAGCAAGATGAACCAGCGTGGTGCCTCAAAGAAATGTCACCCAGCATATGGCACCCTCTTCCCTTTGCCCATCCAACCCTCATGAGGAGGACATGGCTTAGAAGTGGGGCACCCCTTTCCCACAGCTCCCCAGGTAGGCAATCATGTGGTTCCCTAACCTCACCACACTGGCACCCTGGGCTGGAACCCAACAAACATATGGTTAAAGCTGGATTTAGGCAACAGAGGACTTTTCCCATCACCCCGAGTCTTGCATTGCAGGTGGTACCCAGAAAAGTCTTTGTAGACGGACTGGGAAACCAGTGTCCCACGCTGAGTCTTGATGGGTCTATACATGACTTTTTGAAATGCACTCCACCTGTCACAAACCAGCAACTGCCTAACTTTGCTCTAGTACATTGCTTCTGTGTGTTCTACTGAAATTATACCCAGCGTTAAATGGTGACATGTCTGACTCCTAAAGATAATTTTCTGAACTGTTTTGGTTTTCAGTGTCTTCATATACGTTGTTCAAATTTTTTTTTTCTTTTTAGGGCTGCCTGCATCTGTGGCATATGGAAGTTCCTGGGCTAGGGGTTGAATCTGAGCCGCAGCTGTGAGCCTATGCCACAGCAGATCTGAGCTGCATCTGTGGCAATGCCGGATCCTTAACCCACTGAGCGAGGCTAGGGATCAAACCCACATCTTCACGGACACTATGTGGGGTTCTTAGCCCACTGAGAGACAATGAGAACTCCCACATATATTTTTCATAAAATGATGCTGATAATAAAGGTGTGGTAGTTAAGCCTCAAAAAAAAACCTGAGTTTTTATTTAACCAGTTTTCCTCATCACCTTTCATAATTTACCATCTGGTCTGAGCTTAGTATTCAGGATTAACTTGCTGACAATTTTTAATATTCATGGGTATCAAGGCATGATAGCATCCTGCTTACCTTCAAGTATGAGCAATTTGATTTGCTAAAGAAACCATAAAACTGAAAGCAACCATGGGTCCAGTGGTACAAAACATCAGCCCTTCTCCATGTGCCTGGACACTAGCAGCACAGGCTCAGGATCCCCAGGAGTTACAGGCAGGGCCTGGTCACACCCCGGACCTACACAGGCACAAGTCAGACGAGCTGCCCAGAGCAGAGTCTGAAAATCAGAAGTTGACAGAAGATGGGAGGCACAGGCAGGTGGGAGGCAGACTTGGGTTCAAATCCACAGACCAAACCTAAAGGATACGAAGAGGAGGCTCAGTCAATGGACCCAGGAAAGAGGAGGCCAAAGTGGAGAGACAGCCACAAGGGAGAAAGTCAGCAAGGTGGTTCAACGGAGGAAGGAAGCCACAAAAGGTCATGACCTAAGGCAGAGGTCAGTGGCTCTCTCGCCTGCAGAATCATTTAGAGAAAGTGAGAGAGAGTAAGAGAGAGAGAAAGACAGACTGTGTGTATGTGTGTGTGTGCGTGTGTGTGCACGCACGCACACCATCACTTCCCAAGTTACAATAACCGAATGTGCATGCAGAGGTAGGCAGATTTACAAATAATACACACGTGTTTTTTTCTGGAGCCAAGTGTACTAACAATCGGACATTATTTTGTTCCTATAGTCCCAGAGAGAAAATTAATGGAAACATCTGACTTTCCATCTTTGAGGCACAAGATGCCAAACCAGATTCTTGGAAGAGCTCTAGAGAGTCAGTCATGTGGCTTTCAGGCATAAAAGCAATTTTTTCACTCTAAACCAAGTAAGTTGGGCAAAACGCATTTTACTTGGTCTTTAAAGCCAGACAAAGCCCCAGTGATGCTCAGTGTCTGGAGTACAGACTTTTTTCTTCTGTTTCGGGCCTCACGCAACACACCTGGAAGTTCCCAGGTTAGGGGCTGAATCGGAGCTGCAGCTGCTGGCCCACATCACAGCCACAGCAATGAGGGATCTGTGCCACATCTGTGACCTACACCACAGCTCACAGCAACACCAGATTCTTAACCCACTGAGCAAGGCCAGGAATTGAACCCGCATCCTCATGGATACTAGCTGGGTTCATTACTGCTGAGCCACAACGGGAACTCCTCTGGAGTACAGGCTTCTGGTTCTAGGACATTCCATGGGCTGGTGCTAACAGCCATTTCAGAGACGGGTATTTCCAGGATGAAACAGCAAAATGCAGGAGAAGCACAGAGAATTTGAGTTTCCCAGCTCAGTGCTGGCTTTTTAATGCAGATGCACTGTTTGGACAGACGTGAATTCCAAGAATAGCAGATAGACCCAAACTGAACAAAGGAAAGCAAACACATCTGATTTTTTAAAAATTATCTGCTACTTGTCACCAGCATGTCCCTCTTCCCTTTTACCTTCTGAATCCCTGTTCTGTCACTTTCCTCTTGAGAAGGGCTCTTCACCCACCCGCATCCTCCCCCTGCGCACATCACAAGGTCAATGCCAAAGGCCCCTCGGTGATCAAGAGAGCCAAGTCACTATCCAATTCACCCTTGGACTCTGGAGCCAGGTCTGCAGCAGTTCTTTCTTGATGGTGTCTGTTCCTTAAGAAAGGATATAAACCAGACTTCCTAATGCACTTTTATAACCCGAAGCAGCCTAAGAAAACCTATCCAAGAGGACAGTAGTTTAAAAACTAACTGCATGGGGAGTTAGTGCTTAATGGCACAGAGTTTCTGTTTGAGGTGATGAAAAAGTTTTAGAAACAGTGGTGATGCCTGCACATATTATGAATGTAATTAATACCACTGAATTATGCACTCAAAAATGGTTCAATTAGTCAAGTCTATGCAACACAATAAACTCGCACAAGAAAACCCAAGTTTCAGTTCAAACAAAAAAGTAAACTATATTTATCCATTCATTTATTTTCTTTCAGCTCAAATTTGGACATTTGCAGCGGAGATCACAGCAAACCTTTTAGACATCTGTCCAAAAAACTGATTTCCCTAAAGGAATACAAATGTCACAGCTGTTAACACACAACAACAAACTTCAAGATGCCAGGGGTACCCTGGAAGCCACGGCTGCGTATTAGTTTAAGGATATATCTGCTTCTCAGCTAGACTGCAAAAATAACCCCAACTTTATTAAACTTTACTGCATGCCATTAGAAAAAAAACCTATCTTTAAATCATGAACAACTGATAAGCTAAAACACACATATAGAGGCAATTAATAGACACTTAGGCTCAACCACAGGAAATGGCCGATATTTGACTCTCTCATCCCTTAGGGACAGCAACTTCATATGGTACAACTGAGCCATAATGTGGATGGAAGGACCAATTGCAATACAAGGGACATCTGAGACCTGGAGAGGCCACTGGGAACGAAAACAGAATGTTTTTTTTTTTTTCCTTTTGAGCAAAAAAGATGGCCAATATTTCCCCCATAGAAGTGCATTAACAGGAGACTGTTTCTCTTCACCAAAAAGGAGATAAAAAAGATTGAGAAGGGGACAGAATGCACTTTTTTTGTTTTGTTTTCCAACAACATCAAAGCGAGGGAATGACGTGCAGGCCAGGTGACTAGAAAGCATCTGTCCCACTGTCCTGGAGTTTGGCTCTGGGAGTCAAAGTACCCTAATGGCACTATTTCCGCATCATTAGTATTGTCCCCAAACGTCTTTTCCCCCATATTCCTAAGTTTAGCAGTCTCCCTGCTGGTTTTCCCCCACCTACACCCACCATTCATGGAAGCTGCCCTGGGGGGACCCCAGATGGCACCACCACATGTGGGGGCCGTGCCAACTGCTGCTCACCCACTCCCCATCCACTTGCGGACAAGGAGCTGGTGGGTGAGACCTCTTTCCCCAGGCAGCTGCTTGGGCCAACAGCTGGCTCCACGTGTGAAGCCAGGAATGCAGCTTGGGCTCTCGGGCGGCCAGCGGGTGCAGTCAGCTCCCTTTCAGATGAAATTTTTAACTTGGTTAAAATAGCCAGGATCCTCCACGTCTCTTCGGCGGTCCGATCCGACCTGTTCCCACCTACAGCTCAAATCATTCAATTCTAGTTGTCAGGGTCCTGATCATCGGTGGGGGTCACAGGGTGGTATTCGCAGCTCTGAGATCTGAGACATGCTGGACTGCCTTGCGGTCAACTTTCCAGCACTCGACAGGCCTGGGGGAGATTTCTCTGCAACTCAGGAGTGGCCCCCAACGGGGTGTGGAGGGGGGCTGGGGTAGGGGTTGTAAGGGGGGTGGTGTGGAGGGCGGGGGGACATGGAGAGAGGGGTGTAAGGGGTTTTTGTGCAGGGAGGACAGGGAGGGGGGTATAAAGAGGGGTGTGGGGGGGAGGGGGGGTGTGGAGGTGGGTGTGGGGAGGCTGGAGAGGCCCAAAAGCTGCCACACCCACAAGACATTCAAGGGACACACAAAGACACCCCTTGGGACAAAGTGAAGCGGGGACTATTTAGAATGGATAAGCAATGAGGTCCTATTGTACAGAGCAGGGAACTATGTCCAGTCTCTTGGGACAGAACATAATAGAAGACAGCACGACAGAAAGAATGAATATCTTTGTGTGACTGGGTCACTATACTACACAGCAGAAGCTGACTCAACTGAAAATCAACTGTACTCCAATAAAAAACAAATTGAAAAATTTTTTGAAAGAAGAAAAATAAAGAAAAGCAGCTGGGCAGAGCAGAAAGTCTGTGAAAATGACCCCAGAATACTATGAAAAAAAAAATCACTATACTGACCTATTATCAAGTTTCACAAAATTGGGCCCAGAGTGTTAATGCCAACAAGACAAAGTGAAGGTCAAACCCAAAAGGTTAGAGATGGCTTTCAACGAGGGACGTGATGATAAATCATTAGGGCGGCATTTCCTGTGTGGCCTGAGGCAGGCTGACTGTTTTGGGGTGGGGGCTGGGGGGAAACAACTCGAAAGCACCAGGCAACCTAATGGCTTTTTTGTGGATTAATAAAATGAGAAGAACTTTTAAAACCAGGTCTAATTATACGTGGCGAAAATAAGAAGAGAAAGGCATGGAGGACAGCACGCACTTGAGGTGAAATGATTGCTGGAACTGGGGGCGGGGGCGGACAGAGAACAGAAAAGCTTCTAAAGGCCTTAGAAAAATTTTCCACCTGAAGCTCTTCCCTTCCCTTTGCTTCCTCCACAGCAGTGCCCTGGTGGGACACCTAGGAAGGCTGAGAGTACTTCCTGCTCGTCACTGCAACTACGATGCTAAGGCAGGTCTGCGCAGTATCTCGGAAATTCTCACTACTCGGATGTGAATCTTGGACCAGCCACATCCACACCCCACAGGAAGCTTGAGTGTAATGCAGATTCTCAGGCCCCACCCCAGACCTGCCAATCAGAAGCTGCAATCAGGACCCAGACTCTGGGAGATTCCTGTACTGTAAGGTTAAGGACGCACTGCTCCAAACCAAAGGGTAATTAAACTAACAGTCTGTAAGCTGCCTACGGACTCCAAAATGGTCACTTGAATTGTTTTCACTTGAATTGTTTATAAAGATACAGAAGAATACCCATTTGACAGCTTTTATCAGTTACCAGTTGACCTCAAACACTGATATCTTTTTCTTGTGGTTATATGTACATACTAACATAAAATCTGCCATTCTAATCATTTCTCAGTGTATAGCTCAGGCTTTAAAGACCCTGGCACTGTTGTGCAACCATCACCATGATCCATCTTCAGAACTTTTTCATTTTCCAAAATTAAAATGTTGTATCCCACGCACCCCTATGTTCACTGCAACACTATTCACAATTGCCAAAATATGGAAACAACCTAAATGTCCACTGACAGATGAATGGATTAAGAAAATGTGGTACCTATACACAATAGAATACTATGCAGCCATAAAAAAGAACAAAATGATGCCACTTGCAGCAACATGGATGGAACTAGAGACTCTCATACTAACTGAAGTAAGTCAGAAAGATAAAGACAAATACCATGTGATGTCACTTATACCTGGAATCTAATACATGGCACAAATGAACCTATCTACAGAAAAGAAACAAATTCATGGACACAGAGAACAGACTTGTGGTTGCCAAGGGGGAGGAGGGAGGGTGTGGGATGTACTGGGACTTTGGCTTTAGTAGATGCAGACTATTGCACTTGGAGCGGATAGGCAATAGATCCTGCTATATAGCACAGCGAACTATATCTAGTCACTTGTGATGGAATATGATAGAGGATAATGTGACAAAAAGAATATATATATATATATATATGAATGACTGGGTCATTTTGCCATACAGCAGAAATCGACAGAACATTGTAAATCAACTATAATAAAAAAAAAATTTTAAAGGAGGGCTAAGAATAAATAAAATAAAATGTTTTAACCATTCAATGATAACTCCTCATTCTTCCTTTCCCTCAGAAACACCAATAACCTGATACCAAATTGGGCTGAAATTAGCCAATACCTTGAAAAGCTACCATAGCCGGTTTTGACCAGGACAAGGCCAGGCTTTACATCTTTGGCCCTCATTCCTTCAAGACTCTATCCCTGCTCAGTTAAAGAGTGGGTGTTCCTGTCCCAGGCACCAGGATGGGTTAACAAACTTCTAATCTTCGGTGGCTACGCCTTTATGTCCCACAAGGAACTTGAGACGTGAGGAGATGAAGAACTAGGTCAGAAGAGAGAAACTACAATCTTGTGGCCACTGCCAGTGCCCAATCCACGTCAGATCCACGTCTTTGCAACCTGTCTCACTTCTCTCATATTTTAAACCCTGTGTTTCCTACATGGGTCACCAAGCTAATTACACCTGTTACACTTGGGAATGACAGAGCGGACAATGTAAGACCAAGGATTGGGTGACCGATTAAAGATCTGAAGTCAAAGTTGGGAGTTGTTTTCATGTTTAAGTATATATACTTTTCTGGTTCAGTCCTTTTTAAACCCACAATCTATAAACACTGTCAAGAGGGAATAGAACTAGTGGCCTGTCCACCCCTCTCCACACCCACCTCAATGAGGACTGCCCGTCGACCAGCTGGCAATGATGTCATGTGACCAAGACTGCAGCCCACGCGTCCCAGGCAGTAAGTAGCACTAAGAGGTTGCCGGTTGCTGTTAGAAGCCTCTGCTGAGCAAAGCGTCATTTGATAGGAACAGAGAGCATCTTTGGAACCTGGAAGATGCCATGTCAGACAGCGAAACAAACCAGTAGCAACAGAGGACAAATAACTGTATGGTTCCACTCCTCAGTATTTAAAGCAGTAGAATTCACAGAGACAGAAAATAGAAAGGTAGTTACCAAGGCTGGGGGTGGAGAGATGGGGAAATGAAGCATCTGTGGGGTACAGAGTCTCAGCAATGCAAGATGAAAAAGTTCTAGAGCTCTAATGTCCGGGGATGTGAGGGTTCTAAACACTGCACCATCCACCTCAACACGGCTAAGGTGGGAATTTTAACATTAAGTCTTTTCTGCCACAACTTTTTGCAGAGGAAAAAAGAAAAGTATCTTTGGGATTAAAAAATAAGCCACCCAAAACGAAAAGAAATCTGTTAAGTTTGGTCAACTCAGGTACACCGTTTAAATATGGTTTTCCTTTTTTGTATCATCTCAGGAAGCACCTACAAAAGACTGAAAAGGAACTGAATTCTCCTCTGGGGAACATGAGAAGGCAAGAGAGGTGGGGGGAAGGCAAGACGGAGAAATGCAGGCTAGGTCACCCAGTCCTCCGTTTAATAGATCTTAATCACACCACTGAGAATCTGATGGGAAAGAGACCAGGCCGGCAGCAGTGACCATGAGATGTGTGGTCTCTTTGCCCCCGACTCCCCGCACCCACTCTCCCCCCAAATCTCCAGCTACACGACATAGCTTTATCTTCACCAGATAAACACTAAAGAGCCATTCAAGACTCTCAGATGTAAAAGAAACTAAGCGATTGTGAGGTAGCCCAGAAACATTACTGCTTATTAAGCCGAGAAACAAGGAAGGTACCACCATGCGGGCCATCTCTGCTCAAGGTTTTGATCTATCAAGTAGCTCATCAAGCTTAAAGTGCACAACAATGACCTTGAAGTTCTGTTCGCAACACAACTTGCAAATGAAATTCGGAAACTATGAGTTTCAAAAACTACATATGATGTCCTTCTAGTTCTTAACGTCTTAAATTTTAATATGTGTCTCTGAGGAAGGGAGACATTTGTAAGATTAAAATTGGTTTCCTTGGGATTAACAGATATGTACTACTATATATAAAAGAGATAAACAACAAAGACCTACTATACAGCACAGGGAACTATACTCAATATCTTGTAATAACCTATAAGGGAAAAGAATCTGAAAAAAACACACATGCATGTGTGTGTGTGTGTCTGTCTGTGTGTGTGTGTGTGTGTGTGTGTGTGTGTGTGTAAGCAAATCATATTGCTGTATACCTGAAACTAACACAACATTGTAAATCAACTAGACTTCAATTAAAACTTTTTTAAGGGAGTTCCCTTCGTGGCTCAGTGGTTAACGAATCCGACTAGGAACCATGAGGTTGTGGGTTCGATCCCTGGTCTTGCTCAGTGGGTTAAGGATCTGGCGTTGCCGTGAGCTGTGGTGTAGGTTGCAGATGTGGCTCGGATCCCACGTTGCTGTTGCTGTGGCCAGCAGCTACAGCTCCTGTTAGACCCCTAGCCTGGGAACCTCCATATGCCACGGGTGCGGCTCTAGATAAAGACAAAAAAAAAAAAACTTTTTAAAAATTAGTTTCCTAATAAAATTGAGGAGCTGGGCTTCTTTCACAATTTTCCAAATGTAACCCATGAGCCGGTTTCTGGATTCACATATTTTGTTCTCAGTGATGGGGCTTTGCACTTGTTTTGCACTCAAGAATGGGGAACCTGGAGCAGTGATTCCCACAAACACAGGGAGCTTCTTCATTTGCTTCACAAGGTGGACAAGGAAGCTCGGTTTAGGTGCTTTGGTCCATTTTGTTTTATAGGGATCAGGACACTGCTATAGTCTCACTGGTAGGCTGGTGTTTCCAACATTAGGAGAGTTTGCAAATTTTCAAGGAAAGTCCTAATGAAACCAAACAGCAGATATCAAAGTATTTGAACTCTGTTCTCAAATTGCCTGCACTCTACACTGCTGATTCTTCCTGATCCCCAGGAAGGACACCACCCAGGTGTAGTGCTCTTCTGTCCTGGACTGGATGGAACATTTTGATTTCCATTTGGGAGAATTTTTTGTTGCATCTCCCACAAACTCAAGTTTGCATTACATAGTCCTTTTGGGGTTTTGTTTCATTACTTGGGAGAAGATGTTTAAGGTATGAGGGTGGGAAGAGTGAGCACACCTGCCCTTACATAGGGCCAAGGAAGCTGCAGAGACATGAGCTCACCTGACCATAGTCTGTCCTGAAGACGACGACGCCCTCTGCACAGGAGTTTACAGTACTTGGAAAATGCTGGCCGTTTTCTCTCAGCCAGACCCGTGTTCCCTGTAAACAAAACAAACAGAGTTTAAATATGAGTTTGGATTGCATTTCGTGGCAAAACACCACCCTCAAAATGACTAGGACTACTACATTCCTTAAAAATCCCCTTTTGAAAAGGAAATGCCTTTCTCAAACAAGCAAGGAATGAATCTTGCAAGCAAGCATCACCCGCAGCCCTAACTATCCCCAAGTGTGGCTGGGAAGAGCCCCACTGAGAAAGAAAAGAAAGTACACAGAAATCAGTACTAAAGTCCAGTTGACCTGTGTGGGTTATCTCATTTCACTCACGCACATCCTGTGAAGCAAGCACCATGATCACCCCATTTTACAGGTGGAGAAGTGGGTGCCTAGAGGTAAAGAAACTTGCCCAGCATCACATGTCCAGAAACCACAAGTTTAACCACGTCACTGCACTGCCTCACCCCAAAGCGAGAACTCTTTGGGGCCTTCAGGCTTGCACGTTCCCAGGTCCAAGCCCTATGCACTTGTCAACATGGGGGCATCAGAACAGTCCACTGCCTTCCTACCTGTACCAAATCCATGTATCAACTGGACTCTCCAAGAGAGGGATTAAGTTATAGTAAACATTGGCATCTAATCCACTGGTAAGAACTTTGGTCGGATTCCTCCAGACGCTGAATGCACTCCAAAGTTTAGGATTACAGCCCAAGAGATAGCAACTTTCCAGGTCTTCCTGTTGTAACCTGGGGTACAATTTTTTGGCACTGATTTCATTTCCCTTTTTTTATTTCCCCACTGGACAAATGAAATGGCAACTACAACATTTAGCTTTTCAAGACTGAATTTCCTCTTTTAGAACATAAAAAGTGCCTATTTTCAAGGACAATAAATAAAAAGTTTGAAGAAATTACTGGGAGTTCACTAGTCATTCAAACTGTAAAGAGTAACCTTTAATGGGAACTCTTGTACACTGTTGGTGGGAATGTAAACTGGTGTAGCCACTATGCAAACAGTATTGGAGCCACTATGCAAACGGTATGGAGGTTCCTAAAAAACTAAAAGTATAGCTACTGTATGATTCAGTAATCCTCCTCCTGGGCATCTATCCAGACAACAACAAAAAAACTAATTTGAAAAGATTCATGTACCCCAATGTTCAAAGCAGCACTACTTACAACAGCCAAGACATGGAAGCAACCCATCAACAGACAATTGGATAGGAAGAAGTGGTAATACATTCACAATGGAAAATTACTCAGTCATTAAAAGCAGGATGAAATATTGCCATTTGAGGTCACGTGAATGGACCTTAGTGAAGTAAGTCAGACAAGACCAATACCATATGAGATCACTTACATGTGGAATCTGAAAAATAATACACATGAATGTATGTGCTAAACAGAAACAGACTCTCAGATACTGAAAAACAGACTATCAGTTACCAAAGGAAACAGGGAGGGAAGAAAGACAAATCAGGGGTATATGGGATTAACAAACACAATAGATAAGCAACAAGGATATACTCTGGAGCACAGAAAATTATAGCCATTATCTTGTAATACATTCATTAACCTACAATGAGCATCACCCACATTGCTTTTTTAAAAACGTATGTTTTTTATTGAAGTACAGTTGACTTACTATGTTATATTAGTTTCAGGTGCACAGCAAAGTGAATCAGTCATACATTTAACCCATTCTTTTTTTCCCCATATAGGTTATTATAGAGTAAATTTTCCTGTGCTATTCTCTAGGTTCCCAAAAATCACCTATTTTACACGGTAGTGTGTATATATTATTCCCACCCTCCCAATTCTTCCCTAAGATTGCTTTTGAAAGCCGTGGTGAGTTTGTTTCTATTTTTTAAATAGATTCTTTTGTATCATTTTTATTAGATTCCACATAGAAGTGATATCATACCATATCTGTCTTTCTCTGCCTGAATTACCTCATTCTAGGTGATAATTTCTAGGTCCACTCATGTTGCTGTAAATGGTATCATCACATGCATTTCTTTGATCAAAAAGGTTTTGTGCATGTGCTTTGCAATTATCAAAATGGTCTATGTAGTATGAATTGAGCTTATGTTTGAAACATTACTGAATCAATATAAATTGTCACGAGGATTAATATAAACCTCCTGACTCCCAGAGGCTACACAGCATGCAGTTTCTTTTACTTGAGTGTGGTTATGGTTCTTTTCACCTTCTACTTTGAAAGTACTATTTTTTTTATTTGATGAATTTTATTTAAAAAAACATTTTTATTATAGTTGATTTACAACGTTCTGTCTACTAATTTGAAAGTATTACCGAGCCCTTTGTTGACAGAGTCCTACATGATCAAACATACAGTTCAACTTCCTTAGTCCAAAGGTCTTTCTCAACAGGTGTGAAGAGCCACTGATAAGGAAGTTTTACAAAACCCAGCCCAGATTTCAAATCTAGAGCCCACTGGCCAGTTTTCCTAAACCTGCCTTGGTAGGTATCCTCCACAGATAGGAAGGGAAATGCATTCAAAAGAGGCCCTTTGTTCTTTGAAAAAGTTTAAACAGCAATTTTCGTAGAATCGGAATTGCAAAGGAAAACTGGTGAAATGGATACTTTTACATAGATTGCTCTGAGTTGTTTCTCTCAGCCCCCAAACTTTCTGTTTCCATTCTATTCGAATAGAACACATATGCCCAGGTTCAGAAAAGAGGCCACCCACAGGCATTTGAAAAGGAACTCACAAAGAGATATTTACCAGACCATCTGAGTTTGAGTGGGGAAGAAAAATTTGCCCACCATATGCAAACCATTATATTCTATCATTGTTAAATAAGGCTGATAATTTAATATACAACACAGACATATGGAGAAAGCTCCTAGCACAGGGAGAAGACTTGCCATCGGAGTAAAAATATGCCTTGAAAAGCAGGTGGAACAAGTTGGATCATAAAATACATGTTTTATGCAAACTTGGGATGTTTTCATCTTAATCTGAGACAGATATGTGTTAAGTTTAACTTCCCAAAACTTTCCTGCACATAATCACCAGTAACAGTTTTACAAGACAAAGCACTTGCACATTAATTCCCATCTCTTTGATCTTTCAAAACAGTTCTCGAAGTTAGGGAGGCATGGAGTACATGTCCTCTTCAAAAAAGAGGTTCACAGAGATTCCATTCTTCTAGTGCCAACAAGTGATTTCCTGGCTGTATTAAAAGAAAAAAAAAAAAAAAAAAAAAGACTGACTATACCAAGTGTTGGTGACAATGTGGAGAAACTGATGGTGATATAAAACAGTACTTCCATTTTGGCAGTTTCTTAAAAAGCAAAACATAATCTGACCGTATGTCCCAACGACTCAACTCCTAGATATCTATCTACTTTCAAGTTTTTAAAAAGCCTTGTAAGCAAATATTCATAGCAGCATCATTCAGAATAACCAAATACTAGGAAATCACATGTCGACTGAAGAAAAACGACGACCTAAAAGTTGTGAGTTACATTTTATTCGGGGGGGGGGGACTGACTGAGGACCAGAGCCCGGAGACAGCCTCTCACCTCTGAGTTAACAGTTCTGAAGAGGTGAGGGAGGAGCCAGGATATACACGAGTCTTTGCTGGGATGGGTGGGGGATGTAGTTGAACATCAAAAGATTACTGCTCATCACAAAAGCCAGATATCTCAAGTTAATAATTTTAGTGTTCTATGTATGTAAAGAAGCAAGAGCCTGGAGTCACTGAAACTGTTCCTTAGATATGCACCTTATGTAGGTCCCGTTTTTCTCCAACCTGAAATTCCCCTCAGGGTGCACCCTTGGGGGCAGATACAGCGGCTGACAGCTGGCAACATTCATTCTTTACTGGAATGGCAGGCAACAGTTTTTTGTCTGCACACTCAAATGTCCACCAACTGGTATAGGAAAAAAATGTGATACAGCTACACAATGCAAGCCTTAGTCATAAAGAAAAATCACAGAATCACCAATAAGGATGAATCTCAAAAACGTGATGCCAAGTGAAAGAAGCTACACACAAGAAAGTACATATTAGAGGGGTATATATATACGAATTTTTTTTTTTTTTTTTTTTGCCTTTCAGGGCAGCACCCATGGCACATGGAGGTTCCCAGGCTAGGGGTCGAACTGGAGCTACAGCTGCCAGCCTACACCACAGCCACAACAATGCCAGATCCGAGCCGTGTCTGCGGCCTACACCACAGCTCAAAGCAACACTGGATCATTAACCCACTGAGCAAGGCCAGGGATTGAACCCGCAACCTCATGGTTCCTAGTCGGATTCATTAACTGCTGCGCCACGATGGGAACTCCAATATATATGAAATTTCTGGAAGGGGCAAATCCATCTGCAGAAACTAGATGAGGAGATACGCACGCAGAGATAGGGTGTGGGGGCGGGGCCACACACTGCCTGAATGTCGAAAAAGGACCTGGGCCAGAGAGGATGAAACTATTCTGAAACTGGATTGTGCTGATGGCTGCACAACTGCATAAATGCACTAAAACCCATTCAACTGTAAATCAACAATGGGTGAATTTTACTGTACGTTAATTACACCTTGGTCATTTCAAATCCTTTAAAAAATTTAATCTCCCAGCCTATATACTTCTCAATGGGACATGAACACTCTTAACCATTCCATAATGGAAAAACCCAATCATGTTTCTATAATTGAGCAATGGTAGTGTCAAGAAACACACACACACACACACACACACACACACACAAAGCCCTAATGACGACACATTAGAGCCGTGTTAAAATTTTGAAGATGGGTGCTGAGTCCATTAAATCCTGCTCTCCATTAAAAGACGGGAGGGCTCAGATACTGCAGAAGACTTATCCAAGTTCATGTCCAGATGAGGCTGTGGTACGGGGCATCCTCATCTTCGTTACTGCCCCACCCCCACCCCAGAAGATTATCATAAATCCCTCACCAACTGTTTGTGACCGGTTGTACCTCCTCGGTCAAGAAGTTGTACCTGGCTCCTTCCTGCTACCAAGGAAACACAGCGTAGCAATGCAAAGCCTAAAATAGCCACCTTCTGATGCTTTGCACCAAAAAATTTGCTGATTCTAATTTAAGATAAGGAAGATAAAAATCACTATCACAGATTTCAACATACTGTTGCCCCATTTAAAAAAAAAAGTTTTTTAAAAACTAACCACGTTTCTCTGATTTTAAGAATGACTTTCTTTCCTGGATGCTGAAAAAAAATTAAGTTTAAAAATAAGGTAGAAAAACAACCCTAAAAAGAGATAATGATGATGGACTTTAAATACCATGCTGTGTGGTATGTTCTAATTACAGATTCACAGAAAAGAGAACATTCTTTAGCAAAACACACAACTCAGTCTGCAGACCCAAAACAGGACACTCCACCTATTTTTCTCCCATAACTGCTTGCTTGGCCCGTGTTAAGGACCACAGTTCAGGAGTCTCTAACAACATCAGCCATAAAGTCGCAATTTGTTCCTGAAATGTAATCTGCTTTTTTCTTTTAAAGGCAAAGTTGTCAAATAACTCTGTAATGGGTAACATAAATTAAGATGGCTATTCAAATCTGGAGTAGATTCAGATTTAAATGCAGTGACTTACTAAAGAAGTGACTTACTAAAGAAGTAGCCTGACCTAGAAGATGTCTAATGTAACAGACTCAGATGCTGGGTGGGGGGGTCCTTGTTCTCGACGATGCTGAATTCGAGAAATGGGATGTAAGTGATGCATATTGGTACAAGGACTTAAACGGCATTTTTTCCATTGGTAACATGTAACATTAGTTCCAGGTATACAATATAATGATTTCTTTGTACATATTGAGAAATGCCCACCATAAAAAATCTACTGACCATCACCCCACACAGTTAATTTTTTTTGTTATGAGAACTTTTAAGATCTACTCTCTTAGCAACTTTCAAATACACAATACAGCGTTATCCAGTACAGTCACGATGCTGTACGCCACATCCCCAGGACTTACTTATTTTGTAACTTTTGACCTTCTTCCCCCAACTCCCCACTCCTATCTCTGGCAACCACTAGTCTGTTCTCTGTATTTGTGAATCAGGGGTGCTTTAGTGGAGGTGGGAGGGGGTCCCACATGTGAGTAAGAACTCTCCTGTATTAGAGTCATTTTTGTTGTTGGAAGCAGGCATACCTTGTCATCGACTTAACAGATGTTCTTGTTTTCTCATTCTTATTACTCAAATGCACCTCAAAGGGCAAGAGGCATTGATAGCAGCAGGCTCCTCCACCCCGTCACTATTGACATTTTGGGAGGTAACTATTTGTTGTGGGGGGAGGGGCGGTCCTAGTTGGGAACCCCTGCCTAGAATAACAGAATGTTCTAGAGCCACAGCCACATTAAAGGAGTTTTCCAAACCATTAATTGAAAGCCAACTCTACTCTCTCAGTTCTAGGAATTTCCACAACCTCCTGCAGGAGGATCAGCCCAGACATAGTACACCTGGGGCAGATCTAATTTCCGGTGACCTTGGCTGGGTGCTTCCAGGAGGAAGGGAGGGGCCTCCACATGAGGAAGAAACGAGGTCCCAGGCAGACGGCTAGACGGCAGTACCGGGGGACCCGCTCCTTCCCCGCCTCTGTCCACTGTGCCGTTTTAGGTTTCCTAAACGCACTGCTTACCTTTCGAACTGACTCCACGTTTTTACGCAGATGACTGGAACTGCACACACAAAACCCATCCCAAACCCGTGCTCTCTCACCTCGGGAGCGATTTCAACCCCCAAGTGCCTGCAAAGCTAAATGCAAAATTTGTCCAAATGTTTGGAAACGGCAGGTGGGAGGCGGGCGGAAGCGGAACGTCACCCCTCGGACAAAGTGAGAATGAAAACATGCAGTGTGAACACAAGCAGCTGGGACCAAGGAGCAATCCGGGCTGGAGACAGGCCCAGGAGGCTTGGAAATGAAAGGGGAAGGTGGACACCGAGACTCCCCGGCAGAGACGGCCACCCCTCGGGAGGGGACCTGGAAAAAGCAAAGCAAGCTGGGCGGCCGCCGTCACCCCCAAATCCCCACGGCGGTGGGTGGTCCGTGCATCCACAGGGCTCAGCAATCCCCTGACTCACTTCTTGCTCATGACTGTGAGCTGGCAGACCTGAGGCTGGCATGCCTTCCTGCACAACCGTATCGGATTCCAAGTGCCCAGGGACTTGGCACTGCTCAGCCCTGTGTGGAACCTGGGTGGTTTTCAGGCTCCGTTCTCAACAGACAGAGCAGGACTCCGCTAACGCCTGGCCGGCACCAACTGCAGAGGACGGAAAAGGAGGAACGAGAGGCTGTGACCCCACGGCCCGAACGTCAGAAATACGTCTGTGAGGAGAAGTCCAAGGCTGCACATTGCACCGTGGCTGTGCAACAGCGATGGTGCTTGTTTACTGTAATAGGCAACGCCAAAAACAACTGCGCTACAGCCATCAGAGCTGAGGCCACCATTCAATTCCCGAGGAAAATGTGTTGCTGACACTCTTCTTCAGAACTCACAGACACAATCCCGCACCCGACCCCGATCACACCCAAAGATGATATGAGAGGTGCTACGGAACTTCCCTGACTGGCCTAGAGAAGTCTTTAGAGGCACCGCTTTGACACTTTTTCCCGCCATGCCCACGGCACGTGGAAGTTCCCAGGCCAGGAATGGAACCCACGCCACAGCAACGACTGGAGCCGCTGCAGCGACCAGGCCGATTGTTAACCTGCTTTGCCACAAGAGCACTCCAAGGCAAGGCAGTGCTTTTTAAAATCAAGAATGGAGTTCCCATTGTGGCTCAGCAGATTAAGAATCTGACTAACAATCTATGAGGATGTGGGTTGGACCCCTGGCCTCGCTCAATAGGTTAAGGATCTGGAGTTGCCACAAGCTGCGGCACAGGTCACAGATGAGGCTCCGTTCCGGTGTTGCTGTGACTGTGGCGTAGGCCTGCAACTGCAGCTCCAACTCAACCCCTAGCCTGGGAACTTCCACATGCTACAGGTGCAGCCCTAGAAAGAAAAAAAAGGGAAAGAAAGAAAATAAGGAATGTTGTCCAGCTATTTGTAGCTGTAATGCCTTTGTAGCTGTCAGCTATGTCATCATCATCATTCTTCCCATGAGCCTAAGGATCATTTATAGATTTATAGCCGTACTCTCACAGGAAGATGTGCAATGTCCCAAACATCTACCTTAAACACACCTAAAAAGCAGTACGGTTGTAAACGGAGCCTGCCTGTATCACTGCTATAAAGTTCGCAACTTGTCCCTTGCCTTTGGGCCTTTAGTGAGAGGGCCTGCGTGACATCCACAGTCTTTCCTACTGTCCCACCCAGAAGATCAACCTCTCACCAAGTACGAGTGGTAGCCTCCAGGCAGAGAATACCATGAAAAGCACTTCTACAGCAGGAGTGGAAAGGGAGAAAAAAAAAGAAGAAAACAGTAAAAGGTTTTGCCAACAGTAAACTACCCTCAGTTCAATGTTCCTAGGTAAAGACACAAAGGCTCACAGACATCCCCTACCCCCAATCAAACTCAAAACCAAAATAAACTACGCTAAATGGCAAGATACACAATTTATGAACTTGTAATTCTTCTTTTTTTTAAACCCCACTTGGGGCGTATGGAAATTTGCCGGGCCAGAGGGAGAACCCAAGCTGCAGCTGTGACCTAACACAGCTCTGGCAACATCAGATCCTTAATGTACTGCACCAAGGCGGGGATCGATTGAACCTGCACTGCTACAAAAAATGCCAGATCCTTAACCCACTGTGCCACAGTGGGAACTCCTGAACTTGTAATTCTTTAAGGAATTTATTCCTATGAATACAGGGTTCCAACTTACCCACTGATTCAGTCCTGGTTTTCTATTCTGCATTTCCCTCCCTTCCTCACAATGCCTCAGACAGCTTTTCAGTTACTCTTTTAAACTACAGGGACTAGAAATAATCCCAGAAATAACTGAACATGGTAAGAAATGCGACATCTCCAAGTTACTGAGACAATCTCAGACACTGCAGGGATGTGACAATCCAAGGAATAAAAATCAAATTATTCTATCAGTTAACCAATCATCACATAACCAACACATTTATGTTGAAAAGAAAACAGAAAATGGACCCAAATGGAGTTCCCATGGTGCCTCAGCAGTAACGAACCCAACTAGTATCCATGAGGACGTGAGTTCAATCCCTGGCCCCACTCAGTGGGTTAAGGATCCAGCATTGCTGTGAGCTGTGGTGCAGGTTGCAGACATGGCTCAGATCTGGCGTTGCTGTGGCTTTGGCACAGGCCAGCAGCTATAGCTCCAATTTGAGCCCTAGCCTGGGAACTTCCATATGCCATGGGTGTAGCCAAAAAAAAAAAAAAAAAAAAAAAAATGGAACCAAAGAATCAGCCAACAAGCTAAAATTCATTCAGCCATCTATAAGTCTTTAGTCCCTTTACCCATAAATCCATCCATCCATCTGGCACCCTTCCACAAGCCCATCCTTCCCGAAAGCATCTTCTGAGTTCCCTACTGTGTACCAGGGATTCTGAGAGATTCACCAGTATATAAAATCCTTCCTGCTCTAAAACATTTACAATATGTTAGAGGTAAAGCCATGCTTGTTCTAATACTCTTTTCCTAGAGTTCCAAAGAAAGTTATTGCATATCAGGAGGAGCAGAAGGAAGAGAAGTAGGAATCTTGGAGAAGCAAGAAAGTTATTGCATATCAGGAGGAGCAGAAGGAAGAGAAGTAGGAATCTTGGAGAAGCAAGAAAGTTATTGCATATCAGGAGGAGCAGAAGGAAGAGAAGTAGGAATCTTGGAGAAGCAAGAAAACCTTATAAAATGAATAAAACTGTCCCCAAAACTCTCAAAAACCAACGGGAAATCCTCTCTAAAGGGGCACAGAACAAAATAGCTGGCTTTAGAACCACATTCCATTCTTCCTTTTAGTCGAAACAGTAGGCGATACAGAAGGGATAAAAAAAGACCATCACAAGGTGTTTTCACTCTTTCATGGCACCTAATACCTGAGGTCCTTCACCTCTTATTTCCCAGAGTTTTGTCCTTTCCTGTTCTTGACAAGAATAATTTTCTCTCAAAAACAAAACAAAACAAAACACAAACAAAAACTTCTAAGATAAATCCAATGAAAATCCTGGCTGTGTTCTGGCTACCATCTGTTTTTAGAAAAAAACACACACACTTACTCAGAACAGGAGTTTGTCGTTACTTCATAAAAACGAATGACCCAAGGACACAGTAGGAAGTAAATAAACCTAAAACAGTGATTTCTCTTTCCAGCTGTATACGTACTGATTAATTCCTCTGCAGAATTTTACTGAATTTCCAAAACATTTCACGTTGTTCATAAAACCGTACTTCCTGAATTCAGACATGCTTACAAGATCATCTCTCCCAATCAAAGAGACAGATAACATGTTGGTGAGAACATGAAAAAAACTAGAACCCTCCTACCACGCTGGTGAGAACATAAAATAGCACAGCCGCTGCGGGAAACAGGCTGGCAGGTCCTCAAAAAGTTAAACACGGAGTTACCCTCTGACCCAGGAATTCCACTCCCAGCCGTATATACCCAGGAGAAATGAAAACATATAGCCACACGAAAACTTAGACACAAATGTTCACGGCAGCATTTTTCACAACAGCCCCAAAGAGGAAACCACCTTAACGTGCATCAACTGAAGAACAGATTCTTGTTTTAAGGTGGTATATTCAGAGAAGGGACTATTACACAGGGATAAAAAGGACAACTAGTTTTATTTATTTATTTATTTTTTGTCTTTATGCTTTTTTTTAATCAAGGACCGCACCCGCGGTGGCATATGGAGGTTCCCAGGCTAGGGGTCCAACAGGAGCCGTAGCCACCGGCCTTCGCCACAGCCACAGCAATGTGGGATCCGAGCCGCGTCTGCAACCTACACCACAGCTCACGGCAACGCCGGATCCTTAACCCACTGAGCAAGGCCAGGGATCGAACCCGCAACCGCATGGTTCCTAGTCAGATTCGTTAACCACTGAGCCACAAAGGGAACTCTGACAACTAGTTTTACATGCTTTCCCTTGAACAACAAAACAAGAGTTATTTCAGAGCCTTGACTAGGTGATGTATGTTATACCAGGACTTTTATCCTTGGTACCATGGGAGGCAGGGGTGGGTTTGCTGTACTTGCCAGGTAACAAGAATAGAATAGGGCTGGACACACTAGATGAGGGGTAAGTATTAATTCGCTCAATCCCAAATCCTGTGGCAGTGCCCTGCTCACTGCCCACGGAGCACATGGCTGCACTTGCAGGAACTCGGCTGCTTATAGACAGACAGGGCCACCTAAGATTTCAGTGGCAAGAGGCCGTAGGAATCACATGGCATGCTTCCCCGGAAAGTGTGGACTCAAACCCCAGTGCCACCACCTGTAGCTCAGGCCAGTTGTTCACTACCTGAGACTTTTCCACGCAAAACAGGGCATCATCTAACTTGCCTGTCGTACAAGCACAAGAAGATCCCACGAGACAGCTTACCAAAGCACTCCAAAGCCACAGGGCCCTCGACACAACGTGGCAGTATCTATATTTGGGGTCTTGCTGCCAGCACCCTCCAGGGTCACACCCAGGATGGCTCTCGGCCACTGTATGGCTTTAATTTCACTTTCCTCTGAACGCCGTGCTGCAGAACCTAAGAACACACAGGCCTGGTTTAACTAACCATGGGAACCAACCTTGCCTCCAAACCACCAAAAGTAAAACCCTGGTTGCTTTCCAGCTATGAAGCACTTGCAAATAACTTACAATAACAAGCTATACATATAGTCTGGAAGGTGATGTGGTGGGGGAGGTGGGGGGCTGAAAAGGATGGAAGCATTTAAAATGACATTAAGTGACTGTGTTTGTTCCATTTGATATCTACTAAGATTTCTATTCTATTCTATCCTATCCTATCCTATCCTATCCTATCCTATCCTATCCTATCCATCCTAGCCTATTCTATTCTGCTTTTTAGGGCTACTGTGCAGCACTTGGAAGTTGTTCCTGGGCTAGTGGTTGAAGCAGAGCTGCAGTTGCCGGCCTACACCACAGCCACAGCAACTCTGGATCCGAGGCACATCTGTGACCTACACCACTGCTCACGACAACACCAGATCCTTAACCCACTGAGAGAAGCCAAGGACTGAACCCGCATCCTCATGGATATTATTCAGATTCATAACTCGCTGAGCCACAACAGGAACTCCCACCTATCAAGATTTTATCTAAATGAAATTCTTTCTTTCCTGGGCCAAAAGTCATCCCATCTCTTCTTGGGTTTCATAAGATTTGGGTAAGAAAGACATTTTCTTTAAAAGGCAGCATAGCCACCAGCCAAGTGGCAATGCCGGGTTATATCTCCATATACAAATTCGGGCTGAAATCCAAGACTCCTCTCCAAGGATACAGTCCTGTTCGTCAGAGGGCAGGTACAAGACACAAAGAGAACACACCCTGGTATATGACACCTGCCCTACAACAGGCCAGAAAGGCCACAGAATATAACGCCTGTGGCTCTGCTTAAGTCAACATTTTATTTCAGAGTAGTTTCAGATTTTAGAGAAGTTGCAAAGCTAACACAGACAGTCCCCACACATCGTCCCGTGGGCTCCCCCAGCTGTTAACCTCCTACATCCCTAGGCACATTCACCACAGCCAAGGGGCCGACCCAGGTGCATGAAAGCAACCGCACACTTCACGGGGGTTTCACATCGGGTTCCCCGAAGCTTCTTTTCCTGTTCCAGGATTCCATCCAGCACATTCCATTTCACTGCCAGGCCTCCTTCGGGCTTCTCCGCTCCGTGACAGTTTAAAGGCCTTGACCATTTTGAGGAATACAGGTCAGGTACCCTCTGGGGACCATCTTAGGTGTTTCTCAGCTGGAGTGTAGTGATTTCCAACGATGGCTCAAATCCAGGGCTCAAACTGCCTGAATGGGAATCCTGGCCTCAGTGCCTCTTAATAAGCACGTGGCCAGGGACAAATGAGCCTCCACGGCCCTTGGTTTCCTCATCTACAGAAGTAAAACCCTCCCTCCCTCTGGAGAACTGTGGGGATTAAAAGAGCTGACTCCCAGAAGGAAGGTGAGTGGATAACTAGGAATTCTCTGAGAGCAGAAGTGGCCACTGACTGACCGACCAACAGACCTTCTGGGCCCGAGACACAGGACAGAGATTCCTAACATTCCTGACTTCCAGGAGCCTGCGGTCCAACAGGGACCAAGTTTAAAAAGATCATTTAAATTTGACGCCACAGGACTCATCCGGGGACACATACAGAGTACCCACGTGTGAGGGTGTTGGCAAAGGAACCAGGCCAAGAGCGGGGTTCTGAAGGAGGAACCGAAGACCCCCACGGGCCGGTGGAAGCTTCAAGTTGAAAGGTCCGATTTTCTGCAAAAACTAGCCAAGGACCAGTGTAGACCACGATACACTATAAAGTGGCTTACCTGCTCTACTTAACCACCATCTGGAAACTATTAACAGCCCCACACACTAAACAACAAAGGCATTCGCCTCTGTCAAGTCCAAGAAAGAAAAGTCTCAAACTTTAACCGACCAGGCACTGGAAACCACTCACGACTAAAACTGCCTCCCTGCTTACTAATAAAACGGGGGCCCCAGTACACTGTTTCCCAGTGCAACAGACCTCTTTCCAACCACGTGTGTGAAAAAACAAGCACAAAGAAACGCAGCAGCTAAGTCTTTTTGAGGGACCAAACTTTTAATTCCATCTCAGATTGTAAGACCGAGTCACTCAAAGCTCGGAAACTCTCAAGATCTCCTGGAGAAAAATCGATGGGGAGCAGAACAGGGTGTGGGGGCTATAGTTAAGACCCCACTGGGGTGGTGTTATCTTGTGGCTCAGTGACTTAAGGATCCAGCACTGTCACTGCGGTGGCCTGGGCTCCTTGGGCCAGGCTGTGCTGGAGAGGGCGGAGGTGGGAACAGTGAAGTCTGGAACCTATACACAAATTCGCCTGGTGCCCATCAGGGCAGGTGACACAAAGCTCTGAATCCTGGTGCTGAGGCAAGTTTTTCCCAGATCCTCCTGGCTCTTCGCCAGCCTCTTCCCGACTCCTAGATGCAAGGCCCCACCCGAACCAAAGGGGCCCCCATTAAATGAGAAGGCCCCTTGCTCCCCCTTTCTCGTTGCTAGGAAACCTCTCACTACCTGAGGGCCAGAGGCGAGAACCAACAGGCTCAGTCCAGCCAGATCTGCTTCCCCAGCGAGAGGCCAAAGGAAATTTCCCAGGAGTGGGTTCTGGCAACCCAGTCCTCCCTCCCGCCCCACTCCATCCTTCCCAAGTCCCACCAGTCACAACTGGAACCCGCCCCCCCACCCCCACAATTGCCCCACTCATGGCCAGCAGCAGGGGCTTGTGGGCAGGGAAAACCCACCAGGGTGAACCCTAACACAGACGATAAGGACAGGCTGGGGGTCAGGCAGGGGTGGGCGCCGAGGCTGGATTCTGCTCCTGAGCCACCCCAGCTCCCCACCTCACCTCTCTTCTCCAAAAAAAAAAAACGGAGCCCTCCTCTCCTTCACGGCAGCAAAACAGTTCCAGGAGAGGAAGCTCATGACTCAGATGCCAGGCCATCACGGGACAGAATCGGTCAAGAAGGGAGGCTTGCATCTCTGACTCTAAGGCAGAACCAGTCACCAGTGGAACTCTGAATTTTCCACAGCGCCCAGGGACCAACTCCAGGGTGTAGAGCTCGAGGAATGGTCCCCCACCCCGACTCTGCGCCCCAGCCTTCAGGGGGCGACCCAAACGAATGAGGCCTCGTTCCTCTCCCCGCTGCAGATCCATCAGTGCAGAGACTCTCACCTCCTCTGACTCCCAGCAAACACTGGACGCCCTTTCAGAACCCTGCACAAAGCCAGCTCCAGGTGAAACCAGTACATCTAGTTAAAATCACCAACCCAATGGGAGCTCAATGGTTAACGAATCTTCCTAGGAACCATAGGGTTGTGGGTTCGATCCCTGACATCGCTCAGTGGGTTAAGGTTCTGGAGTTGCCATGAGCTACGGCACAGGTCACAGACTCGGCTCAGATCTGTCGTTGCTGTGGCTATGGTGTAGGCCGGCAGCTCCAATGCAAGCCCTAGACTGGGAACTTCCATATCCTGCAGGTGTGGCCCTAAAAAGCAAAAAGAAGTTCTCTTTATAAAAGAAATATGCCTTGTTAGCATTATTTAGGGACTCTGCAGTATTGCCCTCATTGCAATGGTTTGCCAATAAAATACCATGTCTTTCTTCCAAAACCCATGCAAAGTACCATACTGGTGTGTAAAGCCAAGATCCCTGGACAAATCCACATAAACCCACACGCAACCACAACTTGGTTCTTTCAGTGGCGACGCATATTCTTTGCAGACTTCCACAGAATGCCTGCATGCTGCTCCTTCTACCAACACCAGGCAAACTGGAAGGCCAATTATGTCTGTACACCCAGTCCTCTTTGTTCCCCTACAAAGGCCACGGCAGTTTGTTAACAGCCATTGGAAATCTCAAGAGACGACCACTCATCTCCAATGTGTCAATTCGCAGGTGACAGTGACTGCTCTCCTGGGGACGCCCCATTTGGGCTACAAAATCCAACCCACTTGGAAGGGCAGAACCAAAAGGGTTCAAAGATTTCCTCATCTGCCTGCAAAGAGCAAACCACCCCCCCACCCCCACCCAGAGGACTGTGTAAAATGCAAGTGGATCGTAGAAAAGTGGCGAGGACAAAAGGTGCCCAGGTGGCCAGCCCAAACCTGGGAACAATCAGAGAGACCCACCAAATGCCATCAAGCATGTGCTGAGTGTCACTAAAACTCCACAGGCCCCACTCATCTCAAGAACTCCTTGACCTCTTTTTGTTCTAAGAGAGCACTGACCTGCAAGGACGGGTGCCCTGTTGCTGTCCTCAATCACAGGGTGGGAGATAAGCTGAATAATGCCGAGAAGCACCGCCTATAGGCCGAGGAGGCCTGGAGCCACTGAGCAAAGCAACAGAGGAAGTTGCGATATTCTCCTGGGGGTCAGGCAGGCTGGGGCCCTCACGCACACCTCTCAGGACCCCAGAGATGGAACTTCCAGAAGCTCCCTGCTCCCCAGGAACCCTTTCTGCCTCCTGTGCAAATGCCTCTCTAGACCAGCGCTCCCATGGATTTTAAATTTTCTAGCAATCACGTCGGGGGGGGGAACAGGTGAGATTCTTTTTAATAACAGCTATTATTTAACCCCACAGGTGAAAAAAGATTATAACTTCAACATGTAATCAATATAAAAAAACTGAGAATTTTAGATTTTTTTTTCTACACTGATTCTCAAAGCCTGATGGGCATTTTACACTCCCTGCACATCTCAACTCAGAAGAGCCATTTTTCAACTGCCCACTAGCCACGTGGGACTAGCAAGTACATACCCAAATATGAAGTTCTACCAGACTCTCTCTAGAAATGTAATTTTTTTTTAAACAGGTGCACCCATGGCATACGGAAGTTCCCAGGCCAGGGACTGAATCCAAGCCACAGGCACACTTATGCTGCCCCTTAACCCACTGTGCTGGGGGGTCAGACCCGCACCCCCGCAGCAACCTGAGCTGCTACAGTCAGATTCGTAACCCGCTGGACCACAGCGGGAACTCCCAGAAATGTAATTTTCTGAGTTAAGATGGTGGTGTCTGGACAAGGGCATGAATGCAATGTCTCCTTTTTATGTTCTCATTTTAGGGAATATATAAAACTTCCCAGGGACAACCAACAAAGGTATGTATGGATTACTCATCACCTGCCCCAACTTCACCTACCTTAGTTCAACATTCAACTGGGGAAGAAAAAAGGACAAATCTGAATAACAATAAAAGAAAGTGATAAATTCCAATTGCTCTAAGACTGTGAATGCTACATGCCCCAGTATATAAGATGATGAAAACAGCTTGGAGGAACTTGGTACATAAACTGCCCTGTGACTTCTACCAAAAAGAAAAAGAAAAACATTATCTGTTTACTGTAATTCAAAACCCACAGCCATTTCAGCAGTTACGTTTTCTAAATTCTTGAACTCTTAATTGTACATGTCAGCCCATTATCTGAATTATCGGTGATTTCGAGTTAAGACAAATAAAACTAGACAATTAATTATACATCAAGCAGCAGAAAGTATGTGCTTTCACCCCAAAACTGCCCTCTCCTCCTTCCAACCGTGACCAGATATTTTAAATGTGATAATAGCAAGAGAAAAAAGTCTTGCAGCCGTAAAGAGAGTTGTCCAAAGCAAACATGTTTTTAACTGGGGTGTCCAAGAACTATAGGTTAGAAAGTGGAATGTACCTGAATAACAGTTAAAAACAACCTTGGAGCCTGGTGTACACAGATCTGAAGCTAGACAGACTGCAGAAAAACTGGTAAATTTACCCAAAGACCCAGCAGAGAGGGAGGTGAGCCGCTCTGAGAGGCAAACTGGCTTATCAAAACCCAGGGGACGGCTCCATGCGGTGACAAAAGTCCAGCCACACCATCTGTTCTCACCACCTCCCCATGTCTGAGACCCTCCCACCCTGGTCCCCCACACCCAACCCTATCCATCTTCAGTCTATCAGCACCCTGGAACTAGCGTCATCCTTGCAAAGCCACCTCCCTGCCTTGCTTAAAGCCTCTTCCATTCAGATAAACTCCCTCCCCTGACTATGGACTGTGGGTGCTCTGGCCCCTTCCTCCCATTTTAGCCTCGCCTGGATTGTTCTCAGGTCCCACCCAGGCTGCACTGTTTCTCTCCCCCTGATGCCCTGCCAGCAAAATCCATGCACTCTTGTAGCCTGAGCATCAACCTCACCCACTCTGGGAGGCCTTGGCCTACTCGCCCCACCTTTGTCCCCTGCTGGAGAAACTAGTACCTACATAAATAACTCATGTGATGCCAGCCTCCCTGCAGGACGGGAGGGCCGACACCACCTCTACCAGGAAGGACAGAAGGATGGACTTTGGCACAAACCCCACGCCTCTTGACACTGGACTATGAGAACGTGTTTGTCTCTTACCAGCCCTGCCTTATTAACAATGACCTTGACCTTCAGTGTCTTACTTCCTCTAAACTTCCTTGTAACGGTAAGAAAACTTGTATTACAGATTCAGGGGTTCACTGTAGAAGCCAGTCAGTGATACCTACACCCTAAAAAACACAGCATATCCTGGATAACCTACCAACAGCTGCCATGTTTCAGAGCTGCTCCAGTGAGCAGGGTTACCGATCTCAGACCCCAGGCACCGGGTCTGCCCACCACCAGCCCTACTGAGCTACCCCCAGACTCCTTTTCTAGACAATAGGAGAGCGCTGGGAACTCCCACTCTGTCACCCTCCAGTGCCTTGGCTCCCTGGAAGCCTCTAGAGCCAGATATTCATGAAGCCGTATTTTCCGTCTGCTTCTTCAGCCCAGGTGAAGGTGTGCAAAAGGATTTTCCAGAACACTGGCCTAGTTCTACTTCTTTCGTGAAGCCCATGGAAGACTGTCCCCTTTTAGGAAACCCATTGTGCCCAAAGAACCACCATCACCACCCAAATTCCGAAGGCATTCACTCACGCTACAAATGTTGACTTAGCCCGTGCTGGCTGACAAGGCCCTGAGCCAGGGTCAGGAGGTCACAGAATTCAATGACGAGGACATGGGCTTCGGAATCCAGGAGACCAGATTCCAATCCCGCTCCCCCACCCCACCCCGTACTGGTGGCTGCGTAACCTTGGAAAATAACAGGAACAGGAGACGCCTTGACCAAGGGCTAGCTGCCATTCTAAGCACTTCATGTGCACCAACTGGTTTAACTCAAACGCCTTAAGAACGCGCAATGAATTATGCCCCCATACAACAGATGTGAGAAATGAGGCACAGAGCCACTCAAAACCCTGCCCAAGGTCCCAGGGTGAACAGCTGGTGAGAAAGGTTTTTTCTTTTTTAAAAAAACAGCTTTATTTCATCTCATTTTTTTTGTCTTTTTAGGGCCACTCCTGAAACATACGGAGGTTCCCAGGATAAGGACTGAAACAGAGCTGCAGTCGCCGGCCTACACTACAGCCAGAGCAACACCAGATCCGAGCTGCGTCTGCAACCTCCATCACAGCTCATGGCAACACGGGATCCTTAATCCACTGAGCGAGGCCAGGGATCGAACCTTCCTCCTCATGGATGCTAGTCAGATACCACTCTGCTGAGCCAGGATGGGAACTCCTAAAAAAAAAAGGCTTTATTAACATGTAACTTACATCCCGTAAAATTATTCACACCCAGGCAAGTTTCTCCTCATCCTACAGAATTCTGCCTCTCTGGCCACTTAGCTTTCCGGAGACACTACTATACAAAAAAGCCAATGATAAACAGTTAAGGGGTTAAATAAGGGACTATTACTAAAGCAGCTCAGCCCAGCCCAGCACCTGACTCAAAGAACCGGACCCAACAGCCTGAAAAGGAAATAAAAAAGTCTGCTCTCCAAGGGTTTAATCTAATCAGAGACAAAGCTAGTAAATACAGAAAACAGCCATAATAAAATGCAGAGAGAGATAAATGGCACAAGAAGGGCAGAGAAATATACAAAGGGGAATTGTGTGTTCAAATGGGAGGATCTGTGTTCCGGAGCTGAAGTCTCTGCAGCAGCAAAGCCGGGCTGGGAACTCCAAGTTTAATATCACTCAGTCACTTAAAACACAAACTGCGTGAGAGCAGCCCAGAGCCGCTGTGAACAAAAAGAGCCTCGCGTATCTCATGACACGAGGCAATGAAACAACGCTTGCTGTGGAGGACGGTCTAGATCCCTTTTTCTAGCGATGGATTTGACTGGCTTTCAGCAAACCTGACAACTTTGGCTTCCGAACCCTCTGAAGGAAGCACTTCCAAGAATGAATTTAGTGTATTCGACCCCACACATCTGTCTGGTCTCGTTCTACAAAGCCGACTGTTATTTTCTCAGGATAATCACCTCCCTTACCGACCTTGAAACCCTCTTCCCCCCACTGTGACTGATCTGGGGGCCAGAGTTCCACTACTGTCAACAGGAGAGAGGGCAGACGCCCAAGGGGTGAGGGGCAGCAGAAGAAATGCTCTCCCATGCCAAGGCCGGCCGCTCTCTGATTAAAAAAACAAGAACAAAAACAAAACAAAACAAACAGGAGTTCCTGTTGTGGCTCAGCAGTAATGAACCCAACTAGTGTCGGTGAAGATGCAGGTTCGATCCCTGGCCCTGCCCAGTGGGTTAAGGATCCGGCACTGCTGTGAGCTGCGGTGTGGGTCACAGCTCAGATCTGGTGTTGCTGTGGCTGTAGCACAGACCAGCAGCTGCAGCTCTGATTCCACCCCTAGCCTGGGAACTTTCATAAGCTGTGGGTGTGCACATACACCCCCCAAAAAAACCCACCTGCCAGCGTAATAGGCCTATTTCAGGTCCTCTGATTGACAAGGACCACCAAGCACAAAAGGGCTCAGAGGTCAGCTGAAGCGCAAGACACTGTTACCTTAGATGTGACCCACTTTCAAATACGTCTTCTGGCTCCCGGGGGCCCAGTGACGCCACGTGATCATCTGCTGTCTGCTTTAGAGAATAAATTCCTCTCTATGGGTTGAACTAAGAAACTTAACTCCTGATTTCAAAGATTAACTAACTGGCCGGGCAGAGCCTCGGAACTCAAACCACCCCTCGCGCTGACCCCCAGGCAGACAATGTCCGGGGCCTCCAGATCCGGGTGAGAGCCGTGGGGAGTTAAGAGCAGCCCTTTAACAAAGTGATATCTGAGGAGCGAGAACAATCTGGCGATTGTCGAGGCCGACTTCCTGTTCCCTATCTTCCACGGCAAATTAAAAGTGGGGGAAAAAAAAAGGAAGAGAAGCCCCCTTCAATGAGGACAGACACAGCCTCAGCTAGAGGCTCTGTGAGAAGCAACAGGATCGCTTGGCGATTTCACAGAAGCGCTCACACGCAGCCCATATCCGTTATAGGCCCCGAGGGCACCCGCTGCCTGACAGAACAGCTGCTGGCCCCACCTTGGGCCACCAGCAGACTCCAGAAGGGACCAGAATGGCCCCCCCAACCCGCCACCACTACAGACTGGAATGAGGCCTACAGGAAGGGGCGCCCCTTACTTCAGGAAGGCCTCAAGTGGGTTTCTCAACCTCAGCAGCACTGACAAGGGAGGCAGCTAAGGCTGTGGAGTGGGGGCTGGCCGGTGCGGGAAGAAATTTAGCAGCATTCCTGGCTTCTACACGTGACATTACCCCCACGCCTAGCTGTGACAAGCAAAAATCTGCAAACGCTGTCAAATGTCCCCCTGGGGCCAAAATTACACCCCCCTTGAGGAAACCACTGGTCAAAAGGGAAGAAGACTGTTTCAGGCCCGCTGACGTGCCACCCGAAAGCAGTCTGAACTCATTCACAGCTAAGGACTGGACATCAGAAGCCAGTGCGGCCAAAACTACTTTATCATCATCCCTCCTCCCAGCTTCCGCCTCCTCCACCTCCACCTTGAAGCTCTCCGCCAGCACTGACACCTTCAACAACCCCGTCACTCCCAAACCAACAGCCCCTCTCTTCTCAACTCCCTGGGTTAAGATGGAAAAAAAAAAAAAAAAAAATCTGCATTCGAGAAGCCTTCATGATTTCTGAGTGGCTTGAAAAACTTTCACTCCCTCTGTTTCTGCTCTTTGCCTGCGCCTTTGTAACTTTATCACACAGGGAGCCAGGATTCAAAAACAGAAGTCATTCCAGGGCAGGGCTGTTGATATTACAAGACCCTGCCCCCCAAGCAGGAGGGCACGAACCAGCCAGTAAGGAATCAGAGGACTGGGAAAACCACACCACAAAGTTGCACAACAAAGACTGGAAAAACCAAGGAGAAAGCATCAACTGTTACGAAAAGGACCAAAGAAATGAGCACTGACCACTCAACTGATGCACTGGTGATGGCGTTTTCATTTAGAGTGATTTCCTAGAAAATGAAAAACCACTGGACAATTTTTATTTATTTATTTATTGCCGCACCTGCAGCATATGAAGGTTCCCAGGCTAGGGGTCCAATCAGAGCTGAAGCTGCCGGCCTACGCCACAGCCACAGCCACAGCCACAGCCATGCCAGATTCGAGCCACCATCTGCAACCTACACCACAGCTCACAGTGAGGCTGGGTCCTTAACCCACTGAGGAAGGCCAGGGATCAAACCTGTGTTGTCACAGATACTAGTAGGGTTCATTAACTGCTGAGCCACGACAGGAACTCCATCACTGGACAATTTCATCCATCCCTAAATAAGGCCCAAGTGCTGCTACCATACCCCAAAGGATTATGCAGACAATATCGAAAAACCTTTTACACAGCAACACTTACAGAAGGAGATACAGACTCCCTCTTTTAAAAAACAAAACAGCCATGGAATAGAAAACTTCAGTTTGGAAAAAGGTATAAGCAAGGTACACTTATGGTTTCACTTTTTAATGCATCTAGTATGGGCAATATATGGGAAATCCCTTCTTTGGCATCTCCAGATCTTAGCTGCTGAGAAGATGCATTATAGCACATATTCACGTGATTTCACTTTTATAAGCTTAAACATGACTTTAAAATGTAATATTAAAACTCATCTCTACCTACTATTAAAAGTGTAAAAAAGTGATGACTCAAAACAAAAGCAAGACTCACCTCCAAATATTCTCTTCAGCAGTTCTAAGCAGAGAAGCTGTTAATTCCTATCAGTTAGCAATACATGGATGCCATGATGAAACCAACATAAACCTGTGTGATCATGCCTGTTAAACCACACATGAGATCAAACTAAACTGACAGTCAAGGGAGGGCCCTCAGGCTCCTTGGAAAGAAGTTACAATGAGGTTTTCTAAAGATGCTTTTGTATTACCTTTTGCTTATTTAGGTGGGAGGTGGGGTGGCATATGGATAAACCCTGTCAAATACCTTTATTAGTTAAGCCAACTGAAAATAGGGGTACACAGAGGGACCCGTGTTAAAGCCCCCTGACACTGTACTCCAAGGACACAGAAGTGCATCCATTCCTAAATGTAGGACTCTTGCCAAACAGAAATCAACACAAGTACAGAAATATATAGGTCAGATATACAAGTTACGTCAATACATATATAGGTTTTTTACACACTGTGCTTTATACACAAAAATTTATTTATATAAAATCAGAGCCAATACTGGAATATTACTCAGCTATAAAGTGGAATGAAGTACTGATACACACTACCAAATGAAACTCAAAACCACAGTAAATGAAAAAAGACACAGAAGGTCACATATTGTACAATACCATTTAAATGAAATATCTGGGGAGTTCCATCGTGGCTCAGTGGAAACGAATCTGACTAGTATCCATGAGGATGCAGGTTCAATCCCTGGCCTCACTCAGTGGGTTAAAGATCCAGCGTTGCCATGAGCTGTGGTGTAGGTCTCAGACATGGCTCGGATCTGGCGTTGCTGAGGTTGTGGCACAAGCCAGCAGCTACAGCTCCCATTCGACCCCTAGCCTGGGAACCTCCATATGCCATGGGTGTGGCCCTAAAAAGACAAAAAACAAAATAAAATAAAAAAACAAATGGGATATCTGGAATAGGTAAATCCACAGAGATTAAAAAGCAAGTTTGTTGTTTACAGGAGCAGGGGTAAATAGGGAATGACTGTTTAATGAGTCTGAGGTTTTATTTGAGGGTTAAATCAGGTCACACGGGTGAAGCCCTGATCCTACAGGATTAGTGTCCTCATATGAGACCTCACTCACGCCCACAGGCTCCTCTCCTCTCTCCCTGCATCCATGCGAGGGCATGACCACAAGCCAGTCCTCTGCAAGACTGCAAGGGAGGCGTCACCAGAAACCAGATCCTCCAGCACCTCAATCTCAGGCGTCTAGCCTCCAGACCCGGAAGAAAATACAAGTCTGTTGTTCGAGCCCACCCCGCGTGTAGTCCTCGGTGACGGCTGCCCCAGCTGAGACAGTAATGACCAAACCCATTTTACAGAGAGAAGCATGAGGCACTGAATGGCGATCGTTAAATCCACTGTATTCATGGGAACCTGCCACAGGTCACAGGCCCAGCTAACAGCAGGACATCACCCATACCCAGGCGACATACTTCCGAGACCTCCTCTTCCAAGCTGCACTCTGTGGGGAAGTGCGCCAGCCCTTCTGCATGAATGCCAAGTAATGAAGAGGAATAGGACAGCTCCCAGGTGGAGCAGTGGGTTAGGGACCTGGCGTCATCACTGCCATGGCTCAGGACGCTGTTCTGCTGTCGCTTTGACCCCTGGCCCTCGAACTTCCACATGCCGCGGGCGCAGCCAAAAAAACACCCAAACGAAACAAAACAAAAAAACAGAGGGATGGAACAGAATCTTGGTCGGACATCCTCCGACTCTTCAAACCTCACGTCTCTGCCCCCCAAAAGCACACACTTTTAAAACTGAAAAAGCAAGTTTCCTCTCCCCCTGCCCCGCAGCCCCAAGATACAATTATTCAGCTTCTATCCCTGGTTTAGCCAAGAAAAACAAAGAATGGGCCAAAAAACGACTGAAGCCCATTGACGATCCATTCCCAAAATGTGGAAATGCAGCCTAGATACCGCCCTCACAAAATTGTTTCACAACAGAGTAAATACTTAGGGGAAGCAAGTTAAAACTAACCAAATGGAAAATATAGGCCTTTCTGGTCCCTTCCTTTGCTCCAAAGTAAAGAAACATCACTGCCTCACTATGTAGAGAGTATAAGCCCCATCAAGTTTTGTTTGGCCTACTCAGTAAAAATCCAAACATTCTGCATTACTTGTCAACAATTTACAAATTGGGACAGTTCACAGAAATCTACATATCTGGTCTCTACAACCTGGAAGATGTGGCAAGATGGAGCTTTAATTCTCTTAGGTCTGTGAGCTCCAGTTAACCACAGTCCCCGCCACTCCCTATAGCCCACGACCTGGATCATTTCACTCATCTTCCTCACTTGCTAGCCCCTAACTTGCAACCTTTACACACAGGGCCTCAAGCAGTGCAGGCCTCGTATACAGGTTTTAAAATACGTATTATTTTGCACATAAGGCCTCCATTCAGAGTAAGATTTTGAAGAGAAGTGTTTCAATTATTTAACAGGCTTGTCAAGCAGCGCTCTTAATTAAACTTGGCTCAACTCAAAAGAAAATGAGTATGTTTTTAGACCAGTCTTGGACATAATACATAAGATCATATCTTAATTCTGACCAAATGGCAGCATAAAGCCCATTTTAACAGCATGAATTTAGCCACCCAAGTAAGGATTCCATTTATAGCTGCCAGGGGTTACGGCTTCCAACATCTTTCACCCACCACTCTGCCCTACCACTAACACACACACCCCGCATGTCACTGCCTCAATATTGAATTTCAGCCTCCAGCTAGTCAGACTTTTTCCATTAGTTTGGTTTGGGATGATTCCTGAGCTGTAGGCACGATTTCTGGCCAGTTGCCAGCTGCACACCAACCGGAATGCAAGGAAATTGTTTATTCCTCCCAAAATAAAGACCTAATTCTATCTTCCCTTTGGTTTCCATAACGTTCACCGAAAAGGATCCTACGTTTCTCACGGGGCTTCCGTTCTATTGTGATTGATATCCTCACTCAAATCTCAAAAATCACTGCTTTCTCCCCCCGTTACAAGTGATTTTCGTATTCAGTTGAAAGGTGCTAAAAACAAATTTTAAAAGGTTCAACATGCTCTTAACATGCTTGCCGATTAATTTAAAAAATCCAAATCTTGATAATCATCGACTCTTCTTTGACATGCAATAGAGCAGGGAGCTGTTTTCTTGGGAACTCTGGAAGGAATCCAGGCCTTTGTGCCATGAATTACGTGTGAACATTTCAAACTGTGATTTTTCTGCTTCTCCTCATGGGGCCATCAGAAACTCAAGCTTGAACGGTTCATCTCAAGTTTCAACCCTGGTACTGAGAATCTCCTTCTTCACAGGTCTTGAGAATGAAGTCACCTTTTGAGAAGCTGCATCTGTACAGCGGATATTCCAGCGGAAGAAGGGAGACCTGTCAATCTCTGAGATCAAACCAATCAGGGACTGGGGGCGGCGGTGGGGGGTGGGGGACAGCAGTGGGAGGGGGAAGCCAAGAGAGGATGGCTCCATACAGAAACAAGATCAACCCTGAGCAGTGGTCCAAGCAGGGGCAGGTGTGTGACTATGTGACTGTGTGGGCATGGCTAGGAGTCTGGAGACAGAACAAGAAATGAGTTAAAACTACAAATCGTGTGTATGAGAGTTCCCATCATGGCTCAGTGGGAATGAACCTCACTAGTATCTATGAGGATATAGGCTCGATCCCTGGCCTCACTCATGGGTTAAGGATCCAGTGTTGCTGTGACTGTGGTGTAGGCCAACAGCTGCAGCTCTGATTTGACCCCTAGCCTGGGAACTTCCGTATGTTGTGGGTACAGCCCTAAAAAGACAAAAAAAAAAAACGGGGGGGGGGGATCACATACACGGATGAAAGTTCAAAAATGAAGGCAGAAAAGTCAAAGGTCCAAATACAAAAGGAAAGCAAAGCCTAGACCCGCAGTGGCGGGGGCGGGGCATGGGACACAGGTACAGAAGAGGCACCAGCAGAAGGATTAACCTCCATAATGTGAATTAATTTCTGCACCTTAATGTTGAAAATTTTTATAGCCTCTCAGTCAAGGCAAGGAACAATATGGCACCCTCAGCTACTCTGGGCTCCTTACACGAAGCAGGTGCCTGGGAACATGACCTTGGGCAATGAGTCAGGTCAGGAAAGGCCAAGCAAGGCGCACTAGCAACTTCTCTCTGATCTCAGCAAAATGATAAAGACCTTAATATTCCAAGGTGAGGGCCGCAGGTCCAAGAAGGAAGATAACCACAGATTCCCACCTGCTGGCCACACGGCCACTCTAAGTGATTCTGACCTGTGACAACGTTTCCAAGGACCTTCACTGAGCTTCTACTGGAAAACGCTAGGAAGCGCACAGGGTCCACTCCTAAGAGAATCTTCATATCATCAGCCACAAATCTGTGGTACCAGAGTGGCCAGCAAAAGGGTAAATCAAAAAGTCCACGACCACCTCCTTGCAGGGACCACTGATGTCCGAGGAAACCCACGTGGCCCATCTGTCCCTGTTAATTCTGTAGACTCGTTATTTCTGCCCAGTCCACTATTTTCATTTTGCCCATTTGCAAATACTGTTCTCAGCCCCGGCTACGCGCTGTATTTGAGGGAGCCCTAGACCAAACACACCCTCAACTAGGTACACAAGCCATGGAAATATCCTTGAAATATGGTCACTGCCAAGTGTGGGATCCTACCGCCCTAGGAAAAGTCCAAACATCTGATAAAATTCACAGTCGGTCTTCCAGCCTGGCAAGCCACCTGGCTGGGAGAGTGTTGATAAGCTCCTGAGACCTCACCCTGGAAGAGAAGAAATGAACACGGAGGCTCTGGAGTCAGACAAGAGACCTTCAGCCCTGCCTATCAGCTGTGTGACTTGATGAGTGACGTAACCGCTCTGAACCCCATGTTGTTCAGGTCCGTATGGGATTAACAATCGCTCCTAACCCGAAGGGCACTCAAAGAGGTTATGTATCTGCAAGGCTTGGCACAGCACGTGGCAGCAACTCAGCAGCTCATAAATGTCTTCTATTCTTGTTGCTGTCAGTTTTAGAGGTTTACGGCTTCTAGATGAATCTGAGCAACCTTGCAAGGTGCCTAAATTCATCAATTGTACTTCCTTGGGTCCTCTGGTGCCCCATTCCACCCCCTTTCGAGACATGGTCTCATGTTTAAAACAGCCTTGGGCTCACAAGCACCCAGACCCTTCACAGGTCTGCTTGCACAACTGAATCATGACACAACTTCTGCTGGCACAACTGAGTCATGCCGAATTCCCATTAATTCCAGGGTGGCCAGTCCAAGCCTTGGTGATGACATCATTGCTGAAGTCTCATCACCAACCTATCAAGCCCAGCTTCCCATCATGAACCATGCCTGAAGTCCTTAACTACACATCAGGGTCAGCTACCACCCGACAAATTATCCACTTAGTAAATTAAGTGTTGTGTTCGCAGATGGTGGTGTGGACTCTGTTCTAACAACTCCAACATCCCATTTTGGAGCCCTGAGGAGTCTTTTTCTTTAAATGATTCCTAACCAACAAAGCACGCATGACATAAAAGTTCCTCTAGAAAGAAGTCTCATTTATCTGGTTAAAAAGCAACAAACTCAATACAAAGTAAGATTATTTCTTTTTTTGGTCTACCTGCTGGGGGACGGGGGAGGAGAAACACGGAAAGAACTCACTCCTAACAGGATGTACACTTTAAAAATCTTACAATTTTATATGTTAGCTACACTTCATTTAGTCAAAAAAAAAAAACTCAAAAAAACAAAAAAAAGCCACCTACTTTAAGATGAGTCCAACCTAATTTCCCTCCTGCTTTAAGATTTGGTAAGAGCAATAAGGGTGTGAACATCTTCCATTGATTTTTCAGCAAATAAAAGTTTTGCCCTTGAGTTCCCTTCGTGGCTCGGTGGTTAACGAATCCGACTAGGAACCATGAGATTGCGCGTTCGATCCCTGGCCTTGCTCAGTGGATTAAGGATCCGGCGTTGCCGTGAGCTGTGGTGTAGGTTGCAGACACGGCTCAGATCCCGCGTTGCTGTGGCTGTGGCGAAGGCCGGCAGCTACAGCTCTGTTAGACCCCTAGCCTGGGAACCTCTATATGCCGCGGGTGCGGCTCTAGAGGCAAAAGGCAAAAGACAAAAAAAAAAAAAAAAAGTTTTGCCCTCTGATTCAACTGCCCTTACTGTGCTTTTAGTGATTCATTACTGTGGCTTGCAATAAAACAACATGCTAGGTGAAAATTAAGCAGAAAGAAAAAACTCACACTTACTCATCAAAACTGGGAGTCGCAGGAAAAGATAAGAGAAGGTGTGGAATTTGTTGGTAAATGTTCACTGATCCTGTTCAAAGAGGCTAAACCTCTTGCATTATCAGGGTTGCCACCCCAACTGCCTGGTAATTGAAATAATCAAATGACAGAAGAGGTCCCAAGAGCAGAGGGCAGATCTTGAAGGCCGGCCTCTGCTAGCTGTCTTTCATCTCAGAAATATACACCTCCATTCCCTGAGACACTATGACCAACCTTATCCTGCCGCCTGTTTCTTTGCTCTTTGGGATAAGTGGAAGTTCATTACTAAGAAGGCCTAGTAAAAGTACTTTATATTCCACTACATAAATATATAAGAGTTCCTGCTGTGGCTCAGTGGGTTAAAAATCTGACTAGTATCCATGAGGATGTGGGTTCCATCCCTGGCCTCCCTCAGTGTATTAAGGACCTGGTGTTGCTGTGGGCGGTGGTGTAGGTTGCAGACGCAGTTTGGATCCGGCATTGCTGTGGCTGTGGTATAGGCCGGCAGCTGCAGCTCAGCTCCAATTCGACCCCTAGCCTGAGAACTTCCATATGCTGCAGATGTGGCCCTAAAAAAAAGAAGCAAAACAAAACAAAACAAAAGAAAAACTCTCACATCAGTCAAAAGGTCAGTGTCAAAAAAGCTTTCTTTAAATGTTATTGCTTGCTGTGGACCTAAAGCTGCTCTAAAAGAATAAAGTCTTGCTGTTCCCTGGTGGCCTAGTGGTTAATGACCTGGAATTGTCACTTCTGTCGTGCAGGTCTGATCCCTGGCTGGAAACTTCTGCATGCTGTGGGCACGGCCAAAAAAATACCAAAAAAAATAGGATCCTTAAACTTGAATGAAATAGCACTTTTATCCATCTCTTCTGAGGAACACGTAAATGAACGGCCCAAATGCCCCAAGCCATGACTAGCTAGCTAAATGCCACTTAACACCTACAGGGCAGACAGAGTAAGTGGCTCCACAGATCCATCAACTGCACAAACTCCAAAGCGAAAATGCCTTCTCCTGATATCACCCCATGGGAACCCGGAGCTTATCAGAAACAGACCAAAAAGTCAAGAAAAATGACTTAGGAAATTCAGCATGACCCCTGCCTGCAGTGGAGATGCTCTCCAGAAACCTACAAAAAAAATGTCACTGAACCCATTCTCTGAATCTTCTCTCCAAACACAACGCCCACTGTGACCGTCACTCAGGATGCGTGTTTAGCCGTGGTCGTCACAAAAGCCATCAGAAGGACGGTGCCTCTGGAAAATTTCTATACGCCTTTGCTTCGCTGGCAAATTAGGTAATTCTTCTTGGGCTTGGACCACGTGACTTTGGTCTGCTCTCTAAGAAGAAGCAAATACACACTCCCAAAGATCTCCACGCAGTCTATCTTCACCTCCTGCTATGCAGACCGACCCATCGCCTCCAAACGAATCCAAGTTCCACACCGCGGAAGAGCTTTGGGTCCCAGCCCTGATTCGACCACTTTCTAGCTGTGTGAACTTGGAAAAATTACTGAACTCCTTTATGACTGTGTTTTCATAAGTAAAATGGAGATGGGAATGGTACGAATCATACAAAATCATTGGGGAGACTAAATGAATTTCTCCATGCAAAGAATTTAAGCACAGCCTCGGCCCATGGCAAGTGAGCGGTCAGCTTTTGCAAGTTAAACTGGATAACAGAAAATGCAGATGGCCTAGAGGATGAAAAGACAGCATAACGGCCACCATGCGGAGTTTCACATGTTAAAATTATTACCAAAATCCCACCCTATATTAAAACCTAAATCTACACTGTATTTCCTCCTTGGACAAATAAACCAATGACTGAGTTAAAGAACACTGCTAGAATATATGTCTTTTTTTCCTTTAAAAGGCAGTTTTGTCCCAAACTGGTGTGATAAAGACAGGATATACCTTTTTTTTGTTGTTTTTAATTAGCTTTCAAAATTCTGTTTTCCTTGAGGGAACAGCTATTCAACTTCATCAAACATTTCATAATAACGCAAAATAACACCCTCAGGGGACCTTTTATTCTTCAGACATATATCCTATTTCCTTGTTTCACACGCACAAGCCAGGTCTAATGATTTCCATTTAGGGATCTGGTGGAAGTTTAAGAACTCACGGGGATCTTTAAGAGACTCCAAGGACACAACCTAAGCGATATTTCCGAACTCATCATTTGGTGGTAGACCCTGGGTAAAGTCCCCGAGTACTCTGGGCCTCAGGATAAATGGAATCTACCTGACATCTCAAAGATAATAGGTGAATAAAGGTAAAAAGTTACCTTCTGGGTGGAGAGCCATCTAAACTCCTTCTAAGAGATTTTTCAATGTCAGAAGCCTATTTTTTTAACACTGCCAACAATCCACAAAAGAACAAGACTTACGGTAGTCAAGCTAGACTAATTTTTGCTCCCTATTTTCACTCTTAGAACTTAGGAGTCACGTTTTATGGTGAAAATATCAGAGGGACAATTTAGCCCTCACAACATATACAAGAGCCCCAGACCTGCTTCCCTTCCAGAAGCCAGTCCTCATAAATTCACAACCAAAGCTCACTTTATCAGATGTTCCTGGTTCTTCCTCTTTTTCTTTTTTCTTTTAGGGAGGCGCATGGAAGTTCCCAGGCTAGGGGTTGAATTGGAGCTGCAGCTGCTGTCCTAATCCACAGTCACAGCAACACAGGATCAGAGCCACGTCTGAGACCATACCACGGTTCATGGCAATGCCGGATCCTTAATCCACTGAAAGAGGCCAGGGATTGAACTCGCATCCTCATGGATACTAGTTGGATTCGTTACCGATGAGCCACAATGGGAACTCCCAGATGTTTCTGCTTCTGATAGAAACTTTGAAAAATAGGAGATTCCATCTTCTAAATATGTATAAAAAAGGCCCACTGGCCTTTTTGGAGAGAACCTTAAGCGAAGGTGATTTTAGAACTTAAAACACAGTAAGCTAACCCACCAAATCTGCCCAAAGGCAAGAAGGAAATTGTTACAGCTGAAAAAGCTACATTACGAAGAGACACATCCAAGAATTTCAGTGCTTCTCAAGGTCTGAAAATTAATGCCAGAATTTACAGCCTGCACCTGACTTCATATCCTTGAAGCGGAACTTGGCATCTACTTTTGAGAGAATCCCCAAAGGAATGAAAATCTTATGGAAACGCAGTATAGCTGGGATTAACAAGGCAGCATTCTGATGACCCCCATCCTAACAAGGCAAGTAGTGTGTAAAACAGTGGGGAGGCTGCTTCTAACTTTTATCTTCTTAGAAAACTGTAGGCAGTTCAGAAACACTGCCTGGTAAACACTACTTGTGGACAGCAAACAATACATCTATTAGATGTGAACCAAAACCCCTAGGCAACCTGACCTTGGTAAGATACTTCCCCAAACCAACAGTTCTGCCTGCCTCAGTCAGAAACCACGAGGCTAAATCGAACATATACATGTATATGTGTGTGTATTACAAATATTTACACATATGCATACATATGTACACGCATACTTATGACACATTACTCTCATATAAACCAGTTTAAATTTTTTTATAAAATGTCTCCTTTACATGTAAAAGGAACAGATTTTACATGCTGCTGAAACGCTGATCACAACTCTTTACAACACACTTGGTGGAAAAAAAACAAGAGCGGGTCAACTTTATTCCTATCAAGTAGGAGTTACAAAGAAAGAAAATTCCTATGCGGAGAAACCCTTTGATATACAGCCTAGATGGCAAGGAGCAGACCACCAGGCGTCTCCCTGGGACCTAGTGCTCACTCTCAGCTGATTTTAATTATAGAAGGAAAAGGGGGGCAAGATCAGGGGTCCTGGGTTGGCTCAAAAACTAGCAGCCGGCATCAGGGGAGTTCAGACCGCCTGTCCTCGGGAGCTGTCACGTGGCCCCTCACCTGGGGGGCTGGAAAAGGTAAAGAGAGTTCCTTCCCATGGGATTTACCTAAGTTTCCCCTCTCTGTGCCCAAGAAACTCTCTTTTTCCAAAGCATGGGACCAGAAGCAGGCAGCAAGGAGGAGGCTGGGCCCAGGAAGGAGTAACGGGGAAACGCTCAGCTCGCTTCTCTATTGGGCTCATCTCCACTGGGCAAGACCTGGACCCAAGTGAGGGCGCGTCCCTGCCTGCAGGGTCACCTGCCCTTGGACCTTGCCTGCTCCAGCTTCTCCAGTCACACCATCCACCCAGATGGTCCCTCACCACAAGCCTGACAAGTGGGACACTTTCAAGGGCTTTGGACATCTTGGCTTACATCAAAGAAACCCCCTTCCATCTGGTGCTGCCAAGATACTGATGGATGACCAGAACATCTTGTTGCATTTTTGTTCAGCGTCCAAGAAGTCTGGGCTGGAGCAAACTCCAACATCCATTCACTTGCCTGGCTGGTCCAAGTGGGACCGTCATATGTTAAGGCTGTGACCTTGACAGCCTAGCCAGCAAAAGCCTCTGATTTCATGATGCTTCTGTCTCAGGGAAAGAGACCATGAGTAGGAATCTGCTGCTTGGTAGGATGATGAGCAGGAGTTCAAGTGCACTGGGGCTGACCAAATCTACCTCAAACTACTTGAGACAGAGTCACAAATCAAAAAGTTCTTTAACAGCAGCACGGAAATATACTGCAAGAAGTAAACAAGGCAGGCCAGGTGAATCTGAGCTCTTAGCAGCCAGGGGACAAAACCAAGAGTAATTTACTAGGCAACGAGAGTTTCTGTTGTGGTGTAGCGGAAACAAATCTGACTAGGAGCCATGAGGTTGCAGGTTCGATCCCTGGCCTCGCTCAGTGGGTTAAGGATCTGGCGTTGCCATGAGCTGTGGTGTAGGTCAAAGACGCAGCTCAGATCCTGCGTTGCTGTGGCTGTGGCGTAGGCCAGCAGCAACAGCTCCAATCATACCCCTAGCCTCGGAACCTCCATATGCCACAGGTACAGCCATAAAAGCAATAATAATAATAATAACAGATTCACTAGGCAAATAACTGCTGGCCTCAGAATGCTAATGGATGTTAGCACAGGTATTAATAAAGGAGACCAGTACACTGGAAAGCTACAGACGTACAATGCAACACAGTACCGGTGCACAGAACCCGGGTGAGTCTCACAGGAATAAGAAATGCCAGTCTCAGATTTACACACTGATCCCACCTACATAACAGTCTCAAATGACAAGATCATAGAGAAGAACAGATCAGTGGTTACTAGGGACTGGGGAGAGGCAGGAAGCATGGAGAGTTCTGTACCATGGCTGTGCTGGTGGCTGCACGGATCTATACTGTCACGACATGGCTTAGAACTACACACTCATGCATACAGATGAATGGATGTGGAATCTGAACGAGGGCTGTAAATTGCTCCAGTGCCAACTTCCTGGTTTTGATACTGTACTATTATCTGCTGTTATATCAGATGTCACCACCAGGGAAGCTGGGTGACAGGCACCTGGGACCTCGCAGTGCTATTTCGGCAACAGCTCAGTTTATATTTAAAAAAATAAAATTAAATTAAAAAGCAAAGCATGTTAGAATAAAACACTACAAAATACATAAGGAGAGGGCCAAAGAGAGAACTTACCTCAACAAGTTCTCAACACTTTGAGAAAATATGACTTCCTTCTTTCCTAATGGAGAACAAGTGTCACTTTAATTACTCAGTATAATAAACAGTTCACTTATGCTCTAGGGAGTGGACTTTGGGAATAAGAGGCGAAAATACCAGAAGGGAGACCAGTGAAAGCCTTTGGGCAGAGGGTACAGCTGCGTATGAATATTCCAACCAGAAAGAACAACACGACTTAAATGATAAACCAAGTCTAAATGTCCAAGTCTAACAAGGAGAGTGTGGATCTAAACAGAATAAAATTTCAACCCTGAGAAATGTGTGTTCCTCATCACCCAAAGAGAAGGAAAGAAATTAGGAAGCGGTATTAAATGAAGAAGGGTGAAGAAAGTTCTGGTAGGATCCAAATTTAAGTTGTGGCCATAAAGGAATGGCCATGACACAGTGATTCTCAACTGGAGCAACTCTGCCAGTCTCCGTCTTTCTCCCCAGTGGACTCTGCAACGTCTGGTGACATTTTTGGTTGTCACACCTCAGGAGAGAAGAGGCATCTCATGGCCAAGGATGCTGCTCAACAGCCTACAAGGCAAAGGCCAGCTCCATCCCCCCCATGACGGATCCAGCTGAAATGAAACGGCGCTGAGGTCGAGAAGACCTAGGAAGAGGGCACACTTGCCCACATCTGGAAATCTGAGGCTGAAAAATCACCAGAGGGCTGTACATACGCCTTGGCCCTTAGTGCACATCATTAAAAGAATAAAATGTGGATGGGAATAAACAAAAGCAAAGCTGTATTAAATGACAGTGGCATATACTGTAAAAGTGGAGTGTTATCTTCACCTTGCACTCAACACCTATTTCAAAGTCCACGGAGGAGTTCCTGCTGTGGCACAGTGGGTGAAGGACTCGATGTTGCCACAGCTATGGTGTAGGTCGCAGCCATGGCTTAGATTCGATCCCTGGACCAGGAACTTCCCTACGCCATGGGTGTGTCCGAAAAAGAAAAAAAAAATCCATGGAAAGATTTCCTGGGGGAATTTAATAAGAATAGTAAGTCAAAGTCAAAGACACACACACACTCTCAATAGTGTTGTATGTTACCTAAATCCCTAGAGTTAGAACCATGACCACATAACTGCTGTGGTCCAGGGTTAAGTCACAAAGATAGTTACAATGCAAAAGAATGAGAATTAAAAGAAAAATTCATACAAACAATTCCTTAAATACATGGCCAATGACTCCCCAGGTGGAATAAAGTCAGGTTCCTTATGTGCTTTGGCATTAAATGAATAGGTTATCATGCTGGGACCTTCTGGGAGTAGGATGTAAATCAACACGTCGCTTGTAAATAATTGTGAAAATCACCTCCCTCCTCTGCTCTGGCTCAGAGAAGAACCCCACGGCGGACAGAGAAATCCAGTATCACATGCTAATTTCCTCGGTGAAGCAATGCCTGTCATTAAGACTCTAATATGAAGTTCGAAAATCTCTGCTGTCATAAATAGATCGTGACAGGGTGTTGTCTCAGCTGCACCTGCTGTAAGCTACACTGATGCCCCTCAGAAAACTGCTGCTGCCCAAGAGTCTAAGTAAAAACGGGCAAAACCCTTTGAGCAAACATTTCCACTCCTTGAAATTTTTATCCTCAAGAAATATTCAGACAAGCATGCAATGACCTGAGTACAAGACTGTATGTGTGCTGTTCTCTATACAAGCAAAACCCTGGAAACACCTAAGATGGACAATGAAGTGGTAGGATATGTCCAGAAGGATGGGCAGGGCCACTCTAAGACCAGACACCTAGGACCCCTGCCCTGGGCTGCAGGCTTCATAGTGCCCTGTACATCACAGAGGAAAAAAGCAAAAGTAAATAAATAGAAGTTCCTCAAGTAAAGAGCAAGTCACAGTCTTTGGTGGAAAATATTAATTTTGAGCTTGCATAGTGACAATTACTTGATACAAACTATTGTTTATTATTAATAATACTAGCAAAAGCTTCCAAAACCCCCATCAAAAATACTTGGGCCACTTCACCTTAAAATATGTTTTTAAAAATTTTACAGAAAAATTTCTTCATTCACATAGGAATTACATAAGAAACATGCAACGAAACTGGTATTTGAAGAAAATTAAAGATCAGATTAAGGAAATAAAAACATTTGCATGACTAGGGAAGAAAAAAGATTTTTTAGATACAGACTATTTTTTAGATACAGACTATTTTTAGATACAGACTATTTTCTGGCCAAAATGCATTACAGTTTAGTCTCCTCTGAAAACAGATTGTTATTGTATTAACTTCTATTTTGTTTTCTTTATAATATACACAGGATTGAAAAGTTTGAAAAATAATTTAAGAAACAGTAAAAATTCACATTAATGATACAACTTATAAATTGTAAATAGTTTGTACTTCTTGCAGCATCAATAACCTATCACACATAATCTTATTCCAATTTTTTTTTATTTTTTTGCCACACCCTTGGCATGTGTAAGTTCTCAGGCCAGGGATCGAACCCACGCCACAGCAGCAACTCAAGTCACTGTACTGACAACGCCAGATCCTTAACCTGCTGCTTCTGAAGGGAGCTCTCTCTACTTTTTTTTTTTTTTTAATGGC
>PVHT020000007.1:367999-406194 GCA_004024745.2 Catagonus wagneri
TTCTTTTTTTTTTTTTTTTTGTCTTTTTTGCCTTTATCTAGAGCCACACCTGCGGCATATGGAGGTTCCCAGGCTAGGGGTCTAACAGGAGCTGTAGCTGCCGGCTTTCACCACAGCCACAGCAACGCGGGATCCGAGCCGCGTCTGCAACCTACACCACAGCTCACGGCAATGCCGGATCCTTAACCCATTGAGCGAGGCCAGGGATCGAACCCACAACCTCATGGTTCTTAGTCAGATTCGTTAACCATTGAGCCACGAAGGGAACTCCTGCAGTCAGATTCTTAACTCACTATACCACTGCAAGAACTCCCCTCCATTTTCTTTTTTTTTTTCTTTTTAGGGCCACACCCGTGGCATAGGGGTCGAATCAGAGCTGCAGCTGACTACCAACACCACAGCCACAACAATGTGGGATTCGAGCTGCGTCTGCGGCCTACACCACCGCTCATGGCAATGCCAGATCATTAACCCACTGAGTGAGGTCAGGGATCAAACCTGCATTCTCTTGAATACTAGTCAGATTCCAAATTCTTTTAATTTAAATATTGCTGCATGAATTTTGACAATGCCAACAACTATTGTCTGCCTTAGCAAGGCAGGTCTTCTCCAAACTGAAATTAAAGAACCACAATGACTCAAGAAAGGTTTTCTACTTTTGCACTATTATTAAACTACAAACTATTGTGAAAATCTTGATGCTAACCATATAATTAGTGGGTCTGCTAAAATACAAGGGAAGAAAAGTAATTTATGGAAAATTTATTATGGAGTATATGTCTATTACTCATGCAAACATCACTGGTCCAGCAACAAAACACTCACACAACCGCAACTATAATTATCTCACTTTACCTTTGATAGTCTGACTTTTGGCAATAACAACCATGGCTTCAGACATTTTTCGATTATGTCCCAATGAAAATATATTTGTCAGGGTAGGAGAACGAAACACTTATTTACCAGTTTGGATGTCTGATTTGTAACTTAAATATTTAGATATATGATATGGAGCTTACATTTGTACTTTTGCCCCTGGCCCTGCAAATGACTGTCTGTATATATGCAAGTTTCTGGGCATTTTTTAAATTTTTATTTAATGATTTTTATTTTTTTCCTTTTTATCTGGTTTACAGTGTTCTGTCAATTTTCTGCTGTACAACAAGGTGACCCAGTCACACATACACATAAACATTCCTTTTTCTCACATTATCAAGTTCCATCATAAGTGACTAGATATAGTTCCCAATGCTATACAGCAGGATCTCATTGCTTATCCATTCCAAAGGCAATAGTTTGAATCCATTAACCCCAAATTCCCAGTCCATCCCACTCCCTCCCCACCCCCGGCAACCACAAATATTTTCCCCACGTCCATGATTTTCTTTTCTGTGTTCGTTTGTGACGTATATTAGGTTCCAGGTATAAGTGATATCATATGGTATTTGTCTTTCTCTTTCTGACTTACTTCACTTAATATGAGAGTCTCTAGTCCCATCCATGTTGCTGTAAATGGCATCATTTTGTTCTTTTTTATGGCTAAGTACTATTCCATTGTGTATATATACCACATCTTCTTAATCCATTCATCTGTCCATGGACACCTGGGTTGCTTCCGTGTCTTGGCTATTGTGGTTTCTGGGTATTTATAGCTTTTCTCAAGCAGCTCTTCAAGGGAAAAACATTACAGGTGTGCTTTCACAGGAACAAACACAGAGGCAAAGAAAGCATATACCACAAAACGTTAAGAGTCGGACTGAGGAACGCTGATGGCATTTTCTAAATTTTCTAAACTTAGCCCATACTCTTTGAAGGATTAAGGAAAGAAAAAATAAATTGAAGAATGACATGGAAGGAGTTCCCGTCATGGCGCAGAAGAAACGAATCCGTCTAGTATCCATGAGAATGCAGGTTTGATCCCTGGCCTTGCTCAGGGGGTCAGTGACCTGGCACTGCTGTGAGCTGAGAACATAGACTGCAGATGCGGCTCAGATCTGGCATGGCTGTGGCTGTGGCCACGGCCAGCAGCTTTAGCTCTGATTTGAGCCCTAGCCTGGGAACTTCCATATGCCATGAGTGCAGCCCTAACATTAAAAAAAAAAAAAAAAAGCAGTCGGGGGGAGAATGACATGGAAAAGTAATACAGTAAAGCTATTTATCAAAGTTTTTGTTTTTAAAAACACTAATTCAAAATATAGTTTTAGTAACCTAACTTAAGTATCTATAAAGCTAATAAAACCCAAAAATCAATGGGAGCCGTGCACATGAGCATGCACTCTACTAGATAAACTTCTTTTAAACAATTTTAACACACAAGGTAGATACTATAACACAGATTCTTCAAAGAGATAAGTCCGCCTGCCTCCACAACGAACACCGTTGTCAACGATTACTGCTTACATGTTATTAACCAGCTCTCAAAAAATTACATTTAAAAGAATTATGAGGTTCTTTGGGGACCCAATGTTAGGTAAAAAAAAGGCCAAGTGAAAAAACTACATTCTATTCCAACATCCCCAAATCTCATTTTACCTTGCCCTCAAGTCACCACCAGGGAGTAAATATAAAACATCCTAATATAAATTGGTGAAGTCACTATGGGAAATAGTAAATAAAACTTAAAAGCTAAAAATTAAAAGTTGCCATATGATCCAGCAATCCCACTCCTGGGCACTTATCTGTTTAAAACCATAATTCAAAAAGACACATGCACCCCCATGTTCATCGCAGCATTATTCACAACAGCCAAGACGCAGAAACAACCTAAATGTCCATCAAGAGAAGAATGGATAAAGATGTGGTACATATATACAATGGAATACTACCTAGCCCTTAAAAAGAATAAAACAATGCCACTTGTGACAACATGGATGGATCTAGAGATTGTTACATTAAGTGAAATAAGTCAGAAAAAGAAAGACAAATACCATATTAAGTAAAGTTAAATCAGAAAAAGACAAATACCATATATAGCCATAGATAGATTACATACATGTAAATATATACATATATATAATATATAATTATAAATATATGATACATATTTAGACTATATGTGGAATCTAAAATATGACACAAATGAACTTACCTGCAAAACAGAAACAGACCCACAGACATAGAGAACAGACTTGTGGTTGCCAAGGGGGGATGGGGAGGGAGTGTGGAATTAACAGATGCAAACTAGTATATACAGAATGGATAAATTACAAGATCCTACAGCATAGCACAGGGAACTGTATTCAATATTGTGTGATAAACCAATATGGAAAAGAACATAAAAGAATATATATATGTATAATGAACCACTTTGCTATACATCAGAAACTAACGCAACACTCTAAACACAACACTGTAAACTAAATATACTTCAAAAAAAAAAGATAAAAAACATCCTATCCCAAAGTATAAAAATTCAACCCTGCCCACCTCTTCTAATATAAATATCTCACTTTTTTTTTAATTACAATTTTAAACGTGTTTATACAGTGGCAATTTTCATCCTGACTGGCACTTAGGTAAAAGGTAGACTATGAAATGCAAAGCTGCCATCTGGTCCTCCCCTGCTCTGGCAGTGTTTCAACAGATGTGTCATGGCTTTGCCATAAGACCTCAAACACATTTTCCTGTAACTGGCAGGGTCAGATGATATGATGTCATGTGACCTGAGAGGCTAGATTTAAACTAGGGACTCAAGTTTCATACTTCAGGCCTGGCAGACACGTTTTCCAAATGGCTCTTAGCAAGGCAGCAAAATGTTTTATTCAAGGAATGCTCTTTATGTTCCGCTCCGCTGTCAGTGATCACTCCACCCAGGAGCATTAATAAGCTAACAGGTAAAACAACGGATGGAGAGAAACTCTGGGAAGGCAGCCAGAATCTGTAATCAGAAAAGAAGACTCCATCAGAAAACTTCCAAGAGGAGCCCTCCAAAAACTGACAGAATTAGGGAAGAAAAATGAGCCCTACCATTTAATAGAATAAATACTTCTCAAAAATCCACTTTTCTAACTGCCTTATTAACTAAATCTTCCCACCAAACTTATGAGGTTGGTTGGTGGCTTTAGAAACCACATTTTACAATGAAACAGAAGGTAACTGTGTCTTTCCTAAGTAAAAAGTACACTGAATAAATATTGGTGGCATGTTCAAAAGCCGATTAACATTTTCCTGCTGATTAACATTTTCCTGCTGACTTTACAATGTTTCTGGGGCACAGGCCGCTTGTCTTCCCAAAGCCCCATACAGTTGTCAACTCAAAACTCATCTGTCTATGGCATAAAGTACCGCATCTAAGAGTCTAGAAACAAGCATAAGACAAATGACAAATAGGAGAGGAAAGCATGCCAGTGAAGAGCCAAGAGGCTCTGGAGACAGCCTGTCTGGGTTCAAAGCCTGGCCATCACTTTCTAACTGTGTGGCCTTGGGCCAGTTACTTAACCTCTCTGTGCCTCACTTTCCTTATGAAGCCTTAATCATAGGGTTGTTAATGGAAGGAATTAATTACTGAATATACACTGCTTAGAAACATGCCCGGGCACATAGTAGGCACTCGATAAACATTAGCTGTATGTATTACCATCTTCAGAGAACTGTAAAATGCTTCATAATCAAGTAGAAAAGTTAGAAGCATCTCTCCTCCTGCCATAAAAATCTGTACTTGAGGGGAAAACTAGAGCTACATAAGGATAGAATCCCATCCTTTGAGTGCAAGCGAGAGGATAAAACTTATAAATTGGCTATTTAACCTCTCAAGGCTTGGTTTACTCATTTGAGAAGGAAAAAAAGAAAGTAAAGCCTCTAGCAAAAAAGGGGTCAAGCAAAGTTCAGAGGAAAGAGGGGTAGGAGTGACCATGAACTAGACCTATTAGGAATGGTTCAAAAAAGAAGCCAGACAGGCAGGGCACTCCATCAGCAGAGGGGACGGCATGCACAGTGATACAGAGCTACGCTGGTAACAGATCCTCCGAAGTAGAATTCATGTTGGGGGAAAGACTTAAGAGAGATGCAAGATCAGAAGGCCTTGGAAAACAGATTAAGAATGTGAACTTGATTTTATAAGCCATCTAGGCATGGTTGAGACAGAATTCTGGCCAATCGACCAGAAGTGTACTGGTCAAAAAGGGAGCGAGTTAATAAATGCAATCTAGCACCAGAGATGATACTGGGAACAGCCCTAAGGCCAAGGTTTCCCTGCACCATTGAGTACTGGGGCTTCAGCCACCATCAAGGCCACTCAGTCTTAATTTCTAAATTACTAGAATCTTTTATTATTTCCCAAGTGCTTTGTAAGTCTTACCTTGAATTCACCTAACAACCAAGCAAGGTCAACACTATTATGCTCACTTCCAGAGAAATAAAGCCCTGACAGGTCAGATAACCTGGCTGAGAGCCCAAGGGTGGGGAGGGCGCAGTCAAGCTCCCAAAGTCCCCATCTTCTACTACACTTAGGGCTGAGATGCTTCCCCCAACCCGGGGACACTCAGGCCCCCTGGGAAGTGTGACCAAGCTTCACGCAGACTTTGCACCTTGCTCAAGCTTGAGTGTTCCCTGCAAACTAATGACCTGAAAGTATGATGCAGCAGTTACTCTCAATGCAAAAATGCAAACCCATTAATAAGCAGATACTCTATTTCCTACTGATCTCAACAGAAGAGCACATTCAAGGCTGAAGTCCTTAAAGGTGACTCCATTTAAAGCCAGCAGAGCTGTGCCCTCGCCGAGTACAGCAGCCCTGCCCCGCCCATCCAGCCTGCTCCTTGCAGCTGCTCCCAGGGCTTTGCTGTGCCCAGTGGGGGCAGGAGCCAAAAACTGACAAGAGAAACCCTTGCTGGGAGTACGTAAAGGCCAAGGCACTGTGACTCCCTGTGGGAAAAGGGGCTACTGCATAATGTTCTGATTTCATTTCGTAATACTCAATGGAGTCGGCTGGAGGATGTGGTGGGACAAGGAAGTCCTCGGTGCTTCCCTTTTGCCCTTGAGAGATGATGTGGGGGAAGGGGGAGGAAGGAGCTGACAAAAAATAACAGTCTTAATTTTTTTTAAACCAAGAAATACAAGAGGTGAAGAAGAAGAAAAAAAAAAAACTATGGAAACGAGAAAAATAGGCTCAAGAACTCATTCCAGCTTTAAACTATCTGAATTCCAGGTAACAACCAAATTACGAGATCCCTTCCCAAATTGCGTGGAAATGAGGAAGGTATTTCCACTTAACGTCTTGCAAGTTGGGTCTGTTCCAGCCCAGGAGGAACCAGGCTGTAAGAAACAGGTACAGCTGGAATGTTTTCCATAGACAAGTTAGCTCTTAAAACATTAACACCTGTTTTACGTTTGTATTTGAGTATCTTTTTAAATTTTTTTTCAATGTGTAAAGTTTTATTGAAGTATAGCTGACTCACGATATTGTGAAAATTTCTGCTATATAGCCAAGTGATTCAGTTTTACACATACGTAGATCCATTCTTTTTCAGACTCTTCTCTCTTATAGGTTATCACAGGATGTCGAGCAGAGTTCCCTCTGCTATTATACAGCAGGTTCCCATTGGCCATCCATCCCACATACAATAGTATGCCTAAAGTTCATACTATTGTGACTCAGCGGTAATGAACCCCACTAGTATCCATGAGGATGTGGGTTCAACCCCTGACCTTGCTCAGGGGGTTAAGTAACCAGCTGCCTTGAGCTATGGTGTAGGTCGCAGATGTGGCCTGGATCCTACATTTCTGTGGCTGTGGCATAGGCCACAGGCTGCTGCTCCGATTCGACCCCTCGCCTGGGAACTTCCATACACCACATGCGTAGCCAAAAAAAAAAAAAAAAAAGGTGGGCCTTTGCTAAACCTTACTTGTGTAGATTTCACATATTTATTCTGAAAATCAAAGTGTTCACAGAAGTCTCATTACTAATCCTCAAAAGACTTTTGCTTGACCAGTCATTAGGCCATGCCTGTTCCTCAAAGAGAAGACAGAAAAGTCAAGCTCATTTATATGTCCAACTGGTACTGACCAGCTGCTGCTCCAGTATGCTAGGTGCTCAACCCAGCCCTGGGGACTTGGAAACGGCAGTCACTTCAAAACATCAACAGGTTTACACAGTAGTCTCGCCACTTTCCCGATGGAGCCTTTTCAGTTTGCTTTAAAAATTGCTTCTGGTTACAGACATACCTAAACTTAGGTTCTTTCTGCAGGAAACATTTTTAATAACTTACTTCTAAATGCTGAAAACACAAACTTCCCAGAAGTGCACACACAATTTACTCTAGAGAAGTCATAGAAATCTAAGACAGGCTATGAAGAAACTCAAACTCTGCTGGGGAGCGCGGGGCACTCAAGGTTCTCCAATACCGGGGTATATTCTGAAGTCAGTAGCCATCAGCAGGATGGGCACAAATCCCACAAGCTTCTGGGTGGCCGGCAGTTAAGACGCCCGATGCTACTTAAAAGCAGGCAAGCGCAGGCAAGAAGTGTGCCTGCAACACGCAGGGCAATTAATTCCACGGGGCCACTGCTCAGTGGATCTAACTCAGTGGTTCTCAACTGCAAGTGATTTTTGCTTCCCGTGGCTCTTTGCAGCAACGTCTACAGACATTCTGGTTGTCACAATTTGGGGGTGCTACGAGCATCTATCCGGCAGAGGCCAGGGATGCTACTCAACATCGCACTATGCACAGGACAGTCCCCCCACACCAAAGAATTAACTGACCCAGAATGTCAATGGTACCCAGTTTAAGAAACCCTGGGCTAGCTCTAAACAGCAGCTGCTAGTCAGAAGGAGCTCCCATTTCCTTAATATTTGGCCGTTCATACATAAAGCTAATACATGTGACATCTCATTCAATTTTTTTTTCAATTGCTAATTTTAGCTTCAAATTGCTATCCACCAAAGCAATAAGGGAGTATCCCTAAATTACAGTGGGAAAAGTCACCAGAGAACGGGACACTACTTAGAGATAAAAGAGGCCCTACAATTTTGCTGTCCTTGGAAATATATCACTTCCACACTTGTTTCTGCTCAAACAGGACAATTTAACAAAAGGATGCTCTGTTAGAAGACACCAAAGAGGAGTTCCCATCGTGGTTCAGTGGTTAACGAATCCGACTAGGAACCATGAGGTTGCGGGTTCGATCCATGGCCTTGCTCAGTGGGTTAAGGATCTGGCGTTGCCGTGAGCTGTGGTGTAGGTTGCAGACGCGGCTCGGATCCCGCGTTGCTGTGGCTGTGGCGTAGGCCGGCGGCTACAGCTCCTGTTAGACCCCTAGCCTGGGAACCTCCATATGCCGTGGGTGCGGCCCTTGATAAGACAAAAAGACCGAAAAAAAAAAAAGAAGACACCAAAGAGAGACCGGATCTATGTTAGTAGTCTGTCTCCAATCAGTACAGCACCTACAGCCTCCTTGGCCCTGCTGGCTTCACTTTCAAAGTAACTGTGTTTAGGGGAGGAACTTGGATTAGAAATACTGACTAGAAAGAAATAAACCAGAAATTCATTTATGATTAGAAATTAACACTGTAATACAAGTACATCACAAGATTAATAACATTAAATACATAAAAATTTCCCCCAGTACTGAAGTCACTACAGAAAAAAGCCCGTGAGTTCCATAACAACTTCTTCAACCTTAGGCAAATGACTTAACATCTTTGAGTTAAAGATTCTTCATCTAGGAACAGAAGGGAATGGAGGAGATGACTTCTGAAGGCCAACTTCAAGACTATATTAATCACGGAAATAAAATCCAACCACTAGGCTTCCTTACCGAGAAAGAGCACTTCAAAGTTCAACAGGACGACTTGGGGGCAGGAGGTTGCAGCTGTCCCACGTTATCCTGCAGTTCCTCCCACTTGCACTAGGGGGCACAGTTCTTCCAAAGGGGAGGTCACTGGTCCCCCAAGGTCCACAGACAGGCTTTCTGGGGACTGGGACCCCAATAAATCCAATACAAACTTTATGTCTCAACAAATTTCCTAAGGAACTCACAACACAAGAGCAAAATAAAGGCCTCCCTCCCACTGCCAAAATAAAAGTTAAGAATTAGTGTCCTGCAGGCAAGAGCCTCCAGTTTTCTTACAGATGAAAGCAATTAGTGCACTGGTCTTTCATCAGTGGTTAACCTGTAACTCCTGCAAAAAGTTCTGGTGCCTTCTTACAAGAATGAAAACAAAAGTCTATGGATTAGAAAATGCTATAGTCTCATAATTGTAAACTTCACTTTAAAAAAGTAAAAAATATATATTAACGAATGATTAATTCCTCTCCAGTCACCACCTCTCACCATGAATGTGGGTATAACATGTGAGACACCACTTTTTTTTTTTTTAAGGGATATTACTATCATGCAAGAACATTTCACTCAGGCCATTTTAAATAGTTGTCAGGATGTTTATAATCAGAGGGCATCCAGAAAGTACAACGACTTGAAATAATGTATCCAATCAAATCTGATAAAGTTAGCCAACAGAGAGGCAAACCTTCACCAATCTAATTTGCTGGAAGATTCCAAAACTGTCCTGGATTTACAGAACATCCCCTGGCTTTCAGTGAAAGTCACATCAGGCTCCTTAAATCAACTCGGTCTACTTTGAGCCACTTCAAACCTCAAACTTAAACAGAATTTATTAAATAAACACAACCAAGAAAGGAAAGGGAGCCAAGAAACTACTGTAACTCTCAGTCCTGGGGGTGGGGGGGTGTTCTCAAGTCAGATTTCAAGTAACTGTGGTGTCCCGCCCTCCATGATCCTACAAGGAACATCAGTTTAATCTTTAAAAATAACCAATGTTCGCTCTAAATGCTTTTCTTTAAATTCGAATTTAAAATCTGTCAAAGACAGCACAAATTCCTGCTTTTTATCTCCCTGTCCGGAATGATCTCAGATCCTAAAAAGAGCACTTCTTGGTGAGCACTAGAACCCAGACTCTAAAGGTCCGACAGGCAGAAAACACGGTGAATGATTAAACCCTCGCCTCCCCCTTCTCACACTTCATTAAGCCGTCTCCTCTGGAAGTGTTTGCACCCCTCTCACAGGAAGCCGGCACGTTTTGCAAAGGAAATACCAGACCAGACCCTTTCTTGGAGAAGGCACGTCCCCGATGAATATTTTATTGGGCACCCTGGCAGTCGAGCATGCAGACCTCCTGGCCGGGCCCCTCGTCTGCCGCCTTACCTGGCGCCGGGAGCCGCGGAAACACCCGGGGAGCCGGCCACCCCTGCAAAAGGACGGTTCACCTTCGCTCACCGGGGCCAAGTTGAGAGCGCGGGACAAAATAAAACCTTGCCTCGGCTTACTCAGCCGGAGACTCCCCGGGGGTTGATTTCTGACGACTGCCAGAAAGTTTCGCCTTCTCGGGCTTAGCGCGCGCGGTAGCAAGTGTGCGCGCTGCGCCGCGGGCACATCCCTCCCTCCTGGGAAGCCAGGTCCGGGCAGGAAGGGAGCCCGCGCCCGACTCCCGAAACGCAGCCTGAGCCGGGCCGGGACGCCGGCGCCCGCCCTCCCAGCCGCAAGCGCACTCACCTCGGGGAAGAAGTTGTCCATTGTTCCCGTGCGCTACCCAACTTGGCCGAGTCCGGCTTCCAGCTCGAGGAAGTCAGCCCAACAGAAGATCCGGGGAAACCATGCGTGTCACGGCGCGATTCCCAGCAACTCGACCCCGCGGGGCTCCCCCGCTGCCATCGCTTTTTTTCCCCTTATCGTCTTTCGCACCTTTTGTTTGCCCAAACCCAAGTCTCTAACTCATTCGTCCCAACTGCAGCCTTTGTCTCCTCTTTCTCCAAGTTCCTCACTCCTGGGCGCAGCGCTCGCGAGCGGAGAACAGCTGGTGGCACATTCTTCCCCCCCCCGGCTGGGGGAGGGTGGCGGGGAGCTGGGGAGCGCGCCCCCTCCTTCTTCTGCCCTACGGCGGGAGGCGCTCGGGGTGGGCACGAAGGACAGCGGCTACAAAGCTAGCCCGGAGCTGCTCTCCCGGCGCGAGCGCCGCCGCGGTGAATATTCGGGCGCCAGCGCTCAACCGGCTCACCGCCGCACGGGGACTTGCGGACGGGAGAGCACGGCCCGCCCCGCCCGCTCGTCCGGCCCCGCCCACTCGCTCCCCTCGCCCCGCCCCGCCGAGAGCTGAGCCCCGCCACCCTGCCCGTCCACCACGCCACGCCCCTCCAGAAGCCGACCCCTCCCCGCGCTTCAGCAGGGTTCGGCCCCACCCGGCCGGCGCACCCCGCCCCCGTCTTCACCCGGTCCCCGCCCACTCTGCTCCTCCGACTGCCTCAGGCTCCTAGGCGGGCGGGGAATGCGGGGCCCAATCGGCTCCACCTACATCCCCGCCCTTCCGCCTCCCAGCCTCACCACCTAGTTTAAGGCGGAGGAGTTGACTCTTCCTTCTGGTGACAGAGACCAAATAGTCACCGAGGAGGAGGGGTTGGGGGACTTTCTTGTGTGCTTTTGATCTTTAGCAGACCCTGGAACCGGCTCAGCACGGATCTCATTAATGCGTCGGCAGATGAACGACCCCGGCGACGGAAGCGCTGTCCGCCGAGCTGCCCTGGCTGTTGGGCCAAATCAAAGCGGAGAACCGAGGCTAAACAGAATTTCTGGAAGCTGCCTTCCCGTGTGGAGTTTCTCTCCTGCTGTTAGGTTAAAAGACTTTTTCATCGGAGCCGGAAAATGTAGTTTTGTAAATTGGGAGACGACGTGGCCAATTGCACCCTAAAAATGTAACCCTTTCCTGGACCTAAAAGAAGCAGATAGTCAAACGGAAAGGAGATGAATGAAGGCTCAACCCTCTCCCCTCTCCACCCACCGCCCCCCCTCTCCCCGGGTACTGAGCCTTGGTTTCCTCTAGGGCAGGTCCTCAAACTTTAGCGTGCACAGGAATCAACTGTGAATCTTGTTAAACTGCAGATCGGAATTCTGTGGGGTGAGCACCGATGAGCTGCATTTTCAGCAAGCTTCCAGGTGCTTTCAGACGCCCGACCTTGTGCTGTTTTGCAAACTGTTTGGAACCTCTCTGTAACGAGGGGAGAAATTGAGAGCAAAAGTTTAGAAACTTGTAGCAATTTTAAAATGCTCCTGATATACAAGCACGTGATTGGTGGACTCCTTGAACCGAGTACAAACCAGTTTAGGTGTTGTCAGACTCATAAGTCATACCTGGCACCCCAGGGTTCTCCTATTGGTTCCTGACAGATTGGGGAGGGAAAAAAAAAAAAAAAACAAGGCTGTTTCTTCACCATAAATAGTTTGAGAAGCTCTGTCTAGGGGATTTGCTAACTGCTACTCATCCTTTAAAACAAGTTGAAAAGTCACATCTTTCGGGAGAAGCCTGCCCAGAGATGCCCAACCAGTCATCCCACTTCCAGCTCCACCTAACCATTGGGTGTGGTGGATTCCTAAGACTACTGGGGAAACTATGTCATGTTGGGGTAAACACATCACGTCCAGGTATTTTTACTGGTGTCCTACTCATCTTCACTTGGCAGAATCGAAGCTCAAGAGAGGGAACTGTGGAGTTCCCGCTGTGACTCAGTAGATTAAGGACCAACTAGTATCCACTGATGATGTGGGATTGATCACTGGCCTCAGTGGATTAAGGATAGGTTGTTGCCACAAGCTGCAGTGTAAGTCACAGATGCTGCTCAGATCTGGTGCTGCTGTGGCTGTGGCTGTGGCTTAGGCGGGCAGCTGCAGTTCCATTTCAACCCCTAGCCTGGGAACTTCCATATGCTGCAGGTACAGCCCTAAAAAGAAAGAAAAAAAAAGGGAACTGTACTTTCAAATTGGTATCTTCAACCTGTCTCAGAGAATGAATGAATGAAGCATCTCTCTGTAAACCTCCTGTGAAAGTTTGTGTTTGTAACCTATCCTAGAGCAGTTCTTCAGCATTAATATCATTGTGTCCACTCCACTTTCCTTTGGAAAGGGTCAAGGTATAAATTAATTTGTGATACGGTGCTCTGGGATCGCCCTGTTTCACAGGTTTACACAGGTAAGCCATTAATGATTGTGTGCTGGGTGGATTGGAGCATTAAGATGAAGCCCAGGATAAAAACCAACCATCACAGGCAGCAATCAAAGTGTTTAGTCAAATGAGTCCCACTGCCACCTGTGTTCAGATACTGTTGCAGAGCAATTAGAGTCATTATGATGGTAATCTGTAAAGAACATCTTTCAAGAGAAAGTACCAGGCAGCTTGTTCAAGTGTGGGTGTGGCTTGGTTACCAGCATTAGCCCAGCCACTGGCAGCCTTGGCCATGTCATTTCAGTCACTTTCCAATACTGGCTCATCAACTGTAGCAACTGTGCCACCCTAATACAGCATGCTAACAATAGAAGAAACTGGGATACCCTCTATAAAGGGTATAATTTTTCTATAAAGGCAGAACTGCTCAAGAAAATAAAGTCTTTTAATTTTTAAACAGTTACTTCCCTATTGATTAAGAAGATATGGTTACAGGAGTTCCCTTTGTGGCTTAGCGGTATGGAATCTGACTAGTATCCGTGAGGACTCAGGTTCAATCCCTGGCCTCGCTCAGTGGGTTAAGGATCCAGCGTTGCCATGAGCTGTGGTGTGGGTCACAGACGCTGCTCCGATCTGGTGTTGCTGTGGTGTAGGCTGGCAGCTGCAGCTCCGATTCAACCCCTAGCCTGGGAACTCCATATGCCTTGGATGTGGCCCTAAAAAAACAAACAAACAACAAAATATCTACACACCCCCAACTTGACCCATAAAAGATTTGTGAGCCAGAGCTAATACCTAAGGGTTGAAATTTACTGAATTGTATTTCTTTAAAAAGTTTACACCACTTTTTCAAAATTCCCTAGGACACTTGTTAGAAAGGCAAACAAACCTAAAAACCCATGACTCTGAATCTCAGGGGTGGGCTGATTGCCTAAGAGTCTGCATCTTAGTAACCACCCAAGTAGACAATCCTGAGTTTGAGGATCATCACTTTAGGTTGTCAGAATTCATCAGATTTTATGTATAAAAAATGTACACTCTCAAAAAATGTGTAAAAGAGTAAGATCCTCTTTGCTGAACAAACAGCAAAGTGCGTGTTATTTTAGGCATTCTACACAGGATAGCGAACATTCAAGTATTTGGGGGTGGAATCAGTTGTTTAAAAGGAATATTTAAATTTACAAGGGCTTTGGCATAATTGAACAAAAAAGGGAAACATTTTTTTTTTCAATAAATTTCTAAGAATGTCTGCTTGTACCATTTTTTGAAAAGTTAAGTGCTTCCTTTCAAGGAGCTGTGTTACTCATTGCTCAAAGCTGTTTGGGCCAAAACATTAAACCCTGCTCTCTGAGAAATGACGGTTAGAGGCTCAAGAATGTTAATGCCAGAATGGACACATTTTCTGAGGCCAAGTTCCTTTTAATTATCCTACTTATTTCTCAAACGTGGTCATAGTGTTACATTTGCAAAATAAAACAACAAAAAAAGCTCAAGTTACGCTCTCTTTTTCAGCAGCAAAAATTAATCCATAAGTGACAAAAAATGTATTCGTATATAGATGAGACTATTTCCCCCTTGAAGGGAGACTTACATATGTCTATGCGTGTGATGAAATACACCTTCTGCTTTTGTTTCCACCATGTTTGTTGTTTTTAGTCAAAATGCGTTGTCTTAATTTCCTTCATGATTTCGAACTAAGTTCCTTTGCTGTTGTTTTTTGGTGGCTAGCACTTCCTAATCTGGATGTATCTGAGTGTATGGCGTCTTTTTCATTGACTTTGTTTTTATAAAATACTCACCTCTCTCTGCTCCAGTCCAACTAGTTATTTAATTGTTAGTTACAGGAAGGAAAAGTTCTGGAGTTTCTTTCACACAAATTAGAAGTTAAGTGACACAACCTTAAAATCCTGCTTTTCATGCTTAACCAAACAACTGTTCCTTTCGGTTCACTTATAGTCTTTGATGTTTAAAAATTCACGTTTTTGCCTTTTGAACAAATAAAACTTAAGGGAATCTTTTCATGTTCTTTAAATTTTTAAACAGTTGTCACTTTTATTGCTCATAACTTACAATTCAAAAACCCTCAAAGGGGTTTGCTTTTTTTTTTTTCCATGTGAAACTTAAAACAATTATGAAAGGTTTCTTTAGAAAGGATAAAAATCAGCAGAAAAAAGAATACCTGAAATATTTCACATTGTAGTAGAACTGAACAAGTACAAAAGAATAAACACAGAAATAAAGCAGGTGTAAGGCACTCAAAAAACTGATTTGCTAGCCGTCATTTTTCTGAAGAAGATGAGCTACAGCTCAGATGTAATTTACCTCAACAAGGGTCTTTAATGGGCAGTCAATGCCAAGCAAACCTCCCTTACTTCATAGGACAGCAAGAATGCCTTCTCAGTTGACATCCCACACAAAGTTGTTTTCGTAAATTAATCCATTTCCATTTAAAGTGCTGTGTCCTGGAGTTCCCTTCATGGCTCAGTGGTTAACGAATCCGACTAAGAACCATGAGGTTGCGAGTTCGATCCCTGGCCTTGCTCAGTGGGTTAAGGATCCGGCGTGGCTGTGAGCTGTGGTGAAGGTTGCAGACGCGGCTCGAATCCTGCATTGCTGTGGCTGTGGTGGAGGCCAGCAGCTACGGCTCCTGTTAAACCCCTAGCCTGGGAACCTCCATATGCCGCAGCTGCGGCTCTACATAAAAAAGGCAAAAAGACAATAAATAAATAAATAAATAAATAAAATAATAAAATAAAGTGGAAACAAATCTAATATCCATGAGGGTGTGAGTTCGATCCCTGGCCTCCTTCAGTGGGTGGAGGATCCGGCATTACTATCAGCTGGGGTGTAGGTCGAAGAAGCAGTTCAGATACCCAGTTGTTGTGGCTGTAGCGTAAGCCAGCAGTTGTTGCTCCAGTTCAATCCCTAGCCTGGGAACTTTCATATGCTGTGGGTGTGGTCCTCAAAAAAAAATGCAAAAAAAAAAGGGCTGTGTCTTGTCCTGTTGGGTGTGATAAATAAACAATATAAAGATCTGTGAAACCTTCCATGATGAAATATTCTACCCACTCGGAGTATGTCTGAAATCTCCAATTTTCTCTTGATTTCTTTGTATTTTCCCACTCCGTCTCTTTTCTGAGATCAGGGTGGCTCCAAGGCTGACTTTCCAAAGTTTACCATCTCTCCACCTCTGTTGTTAATCAAAACATGCTTACCACTTCCAAACCATGGGCTCTCACTTCCTCTTCTCTCCCCTCTTCTTACATCCTCAGTCTTTCCTGCTCACTAGACTGTGTCTGTTCCATCTGAAAATGATTGTGTCTTGACCCAACTGCTCTCTGAACCACTGGACCATCTCTTCAACCCCCCTAACTTTTCACTGTCTATCCTTCATCCCCAAGCAATTTACTCACCAACCCATTAGGATAGGAGATCGTAACCCCATTTTCTTGAAGATCACCCTGACCTCAAAATAATCAAATTCAACAGCCTGTTCTCAAATTCCATCCTCCTTGACATCGCCCTCTTTTGAAACTCCCATCTTTTAGCGTTGGGTCCAGTTTCATTGCTGTGTAGTTAGTTGCCTAGGACCCTAAGCCCAAAAGGCACCCCGATCTTGGTTTCTTAAAATTCGAATGATTTTTGAACCAGCTTTTTCCATTTTGCGTGGGGCCCCCAAAATTATGTAGCCTTGCTTTTATGACACTCCATTTGTCTGGTCCTCCCATTTTTGACCTCATTCTCTGTTGCCTTTGCAGCCTCCTCCCCTCTCTCCCTCCTCCAAAATATGGGCAGTCTCTCCCCTTCTCCACCCTTATGTTCTCACCATCCATTCTCAGTATGTCAGCTGCCATCTCTTCACAAATGATTCCCAAATCCATAAGTCGAGCTCAAAGAAGTCCCAGCCCCATATTTCCAACCCTCTGTTGGATTTTTCCTCGTGAGATCCTTTTCATCCTACACGTGCCAAACCAATGCTTCTTCACTCTCCTCATCCACTTTCACCAGCCTCCCTTTACTAATGGAATCATCATAATTCTGTCATCTTGATGAGTAGATATCTGCCATTCAGGGCTGTCCCATGGATCCTGTCCGAGGACCCTGTCCATGTGCTGAGAGTGCCCCATCTTGGGAATCCCTCCAAACTAATGGCGAATCTTCAGGCTTCCTTTGCTCTAAACATGTGACTTCAGTTCTACCAAGGAGATGCACCCACTCAAGTTTTAACTCAAGGTTCCTTTTTAAGGAACAAACTACATGAGGACACAGGAGAGGCTCAGAGCATCAGTGTCAGTGGCACAGTTGGGGGGCCAGCTGTGGGGACTTCACTCCCAGATGGCCCCGATGGGGTTCTTAAGTTGGTAGGCACAGCAGCCTCTGACCAGCCAGGCCTGATTGGTGCTGTGGTTCTAAGAATCTGTTTCTGGAAGCTTAGCCTAAAACTCATTTCTTTGGCTCTTCCAACGATATGGCAAGCTTTGTAATACTTTTTCATAAATCTCCTCTGGCTTAAATTCTCTGAAGTAGGAGGTCCTGTCGTGGCTTAGCGGTAACAAACCCGACTGGTATCCATGAGGACATGGGTTCGGTCCCTGGCCGCACACCATGGGTTAATGATCTGGCATTGCCACAAGCTACGAAGTAGGTTACAGACGTGACTTGGATCTGGCATTGCTGTGGCTGTGGTGTAGGCCAGTGGCTATAGTTGTGATTCAACCCCTAGCCTGGGAACCTCCATATGCCGCAGGTGCGGCCCTAAAAAAAAATAATAATAATAATATATAATAATAGTGATGTTTGGAACTTTTTTTTCCCTTCAAGTTTTCATTCAATGCAAGTGTGCTGCTTCTGAGAGTATTAGGAAAAAATCAGATAAGTGCAGAAAATTGTTTATATAAAAATGACCAGGATAGAGTTGTTTAGAATAGTTTAAAAGCTGGTCACAGCCTAATTGGCCCTCTGCAGATGGGTTGAGCAAATTCTGGAAAATGCGCAGAACAGCATATGTTTGTGTGAGTTGTCTGTTTCTGCATATCCACCTTCCTACAACTAAGTGGCTTCAGACAACAACGACATTATTTCTCACAAGTCTGTGGCCTGACTGGGCCTGACTGCTGCTGTCACTTGGGCTCTCTGAAGCAGCTGCAGGCAGATGGGTGCCAGCTGTGACTGGTGATGGGACACAGCCGTCCTCCTGGGGCAGGCGCCTCTCCGGGCAGCTGGGACAGCTGGCCACTCTCTCCCTGGTTTCTCTTCATACCATGGAGGACTCAGGATTCCATTTGGGCAAGAACAGGACTGTTAAGACCTTTTGAGAACTTCCAAAGATGTCACGTGACATTGCCTCTGCCACATTTTAGCGGTCAAAGCCTGACATAAGACTGTCCCACATTTTATACTCTCTTTTTTCTTTTTTAAAAATTTTCTATTAAAGTATAGTTGATTTACAATATTGTGCCAGTTTCTACTGTACAGCAGTGACTCAGTCATATATATATACACACACATATACATGCATTTATACACATAAATATGTACATATATATACATACATACACACACACATTTAATTTTCTATTAAAGTATAGTTGATTTACAATATTGTGCCAATTTCTACTGTACATCAGTGACTCAGTCATATATATATATATATACACACACACACACACATATATACATGCATATATATACATAAATACATATATATATACATACACACACACACACACACATTCATTTTTTTTTAAATATTATTTTCTGGCATGTTCTATCCCAGGAGATTGTATATAGTTCCCTGTGCTATACAGCAGGATCTCATTGGCCATCCAGTCTAAATGTAATAGTTTGAATCTGCTCACCCCAGACTCTCCGTCCATCCCACTCCTTTCCCCCATCCCTCCCAGACTCTCTTAATGGAAGAAACTTCAGAGCATCTGTAGCCATTTTTTCTTTTTTTTTTTGAAAGAAAGAGGGGGGTAGGGAGTGTGTTAAAATGTACGAAACACCACATTCACCATTTTAAAGTATACAGTGACATTCACAGTGTTCCCATCCAACTGTCTAGTTCAGAGTATTTTCATCACCTCAAAAGATAACCTTGTAACCATTAAGCAGCCACTCAGATTCGCGTCTACCCCCAGCATCTGGCGATCACTGATTTGCGGTCTGTTCCAAGGATTAGCCTATTCTGGATATTTCGTGTAAATGGAATCATGCCTACCTTTTGTGACTCAGCATAATGTTTTTAACGTTCCTCTATGTTGTAGCATGTACCAGTACTTCTTTTCTTTTTGTGGCTGAATAATATTCCATTGTATAAATAGGCCGCATTTTGTGTATCCATTTGTCACTCGACGGACATTCAGTTTGTTTCCATGCTGTGACTATTGCGGAAGGGCCATTATGAATTCTTATATGCCTGTTTTCAGTTCTTTGGGGTATATACACCTAGGAATAGAGTTGCTGGGTCATGTGGTACTTCTGTGTTTCCCTTTTTGAGGAACCACCAAAGTACTCCTCTGTGGCCACTTTTTTTTTTTTTAATGGCCACACCGGTGGCATATGGAAGTTCCCAGGCCAGGGACTGAATAGGAGCCACAGCTGTGACCTACGCCAGACCTGCAGCAACACAGGATACTGTGACCCACTGCACTGGGCGGGGGATTGAACCCCCACCTCTGCAGAGACCTGAGCCACTGCAGTCAGGTTCTTAACCCACTGCACCATAGTGGGAACTCCCTCTATGGCCATTTTTAATCCACCATACTGTCTGTATTTATTGATATGGAGATAAGAAGAAGTAAAAGTTATGAAATGACATGTATCATCTGTAGGCTACGGAAGTTTAAGAAAAACAAACAAACGGTGGCTATAAGCAGACATGTTTATTTTTTTCTCACAAACAAAGCCTGGAGGGTTGAGGTGTTCCATAAAGCTTCCAAGGACACTGATTCCTTCCAGGTCTCTCTCTGCAGGGAGCCACTGAGGCTCTCAGCCTCACAGTTCAGGAAGGCGTCCTCAGCTTCCTAGGCTGCATTAGACTGTGGGGGAGCGGGCAGTGGCTGATGGAGGGGGAAAAAAGCACCCCACAGTTTCTTATGGCAGATTCCCAGGAATTGTCCCACAGCACACCTGCTCTCTGTGGGCCAGAACTTGGTCACTAGTTACAAGGAATAAAAAGCAATGTATTTATTCTGGGTTTTTATTTTCCCACTAAAAGCTGTTACTTGGAAGAAGGAACAAATGGATACTAGGGAATAGCTGCCTGTCTTTTCCCATCTGATCAAATGAATTATATAGAGCACCTTAAGGAAAAAACAAAAATGTCTAACGGATGTTATCTGTAGATAACAAGGACAAAGACAGCTGAAACTTATTCTTAACTCCTTTTCTGTATGTTCTGAATTTGTAATACCTATAAAATCATATGGTTATTTATTTTTTATTTTTTTGTGCCCAAGGCATGCAGATGTTCTGAGGCCAGGGACTAAACATGAGCCACAGCAGTGACAATGCCAAATCCTTAACCCCTAGGCCACCAGGGACCTCCCATACAGTTATTCTTATTTTGAAAAATAAAATACACATTTCTTTTATCAGAGCAGAAGTTAATTCACTCTTCCTTTCTTTTGGTTATTCTTTAAAATAATTTTTTTATCTGTAATATCAGGTATTAGAAGATATAACGATGAGAAAGACAGGGTCCCTAAGGAAATCAATAGACCAGCTGCAGAGAGAAACTAAAAGATAACTTGGAAATGCTGAAAATTTCCATAGTAAAAACATACACAGGGTTTTGAGGGAACTGTAAAATAAAAAGTGAAGCCTGTTGGAGGATTAGAGTCTGAATAACGCCCTTCCCCCAGTCCTAACTCTGAGTAACTTAGCATGTTACTGTATTTGGAGAGAGAACATTTCAAAGGTGATTAATTATAAACAAGGCCATTAGGATGGGCTCTAATCCACCGTGACCAGTGTCCTCAGAAAAAGAGGAAATGTGGACACACAGAGAGACACGAGGGATGTTTGCACAGAAGAAAGATCACATGAGGCTTGCAGGAAGGCAGCCGCCTGCAAGCCCAGGAGAGAGGCCTCCAAAGAAACCAGCTCTACTGATACATTGACCTTGGACACTTAGCCTTCAGAAGTATGCAAATCATTGTGTCTTTTGTCACCCAGTCAGTGGTATTTTGTTATGAGATCCAAAAACAAAGTAATACAGGGAGAAAATTCCCAGAGAGCTGCACTTGAACTAGGTCTCAGTGGATGAGAAGGCATCACCCAGGTGGGGAAGAGAGGAAAGCACGTTCCGGGCAAAGGGAAAAGCCAGAAGGTATGAAAAGCATTATTCAGCCAAGGGTACCAAAGATGTTTAGGGCAGAGTGTGTGTGTAGAGCTAGAGGAGACAAACCTGGAAAGCTCGTTTTAACCTTCTATTAGGTCAGTTTACAACTAGTGCTATGCTAGTGCACGCCTGACAATTGACTCTATGGAAAGCATAGCCCTGATTAACACTGAAGATTTTGCCATTTTCTGTGGTGTGAATGTTCTCACCTTGGCTGATTTCAGAGATTCACTGGACATGGCGTTGGCAAGGGCTGCACAGAAGCACATCATTATCTGTTATTTCTACCATATCAGGTAGAGTAGACACCACTAACTTCAAGTGCGTGGATAAGAGCAAAAATGTACTAGATATAATTTGTAAGCATTGTGTTGAATATTTACTATTTGTGGGTTTAATATAATGAATGTAATTTTAAGTTTATATCACTTAGTTTTGACTAATGCCAGTGTTTAATAACTGGTTCACAAAATGTCTGAAAATGTAACAACCTATTCTCATGAATCAGGAGAGCACACCCCTGTTTACATCCACGATTTCATAAATTATTGCACATGCCCTTTGGGGGATGGTTAGGACTCAAAAGACAAAATAATGCATAGCAGCTTTTATCACAGGGTTGAGAAGATGACAACACACATGTTTAAAAAGACCTTGGGATAATTGCTAAGAAGGTAGAGGATTGTGGGAGTCAGGCGGAGGCCTCAGGGGACTGTATCAGTAGTTAGACCATCACAGAGGAGGTGGGATTAACCAGAGTCTTCAAGAAGAGGGGTAAGGGGTGGAGTTCCTGGCATGGCTCAGCGGAAATGAATCTGACTAGTACTCACGAGAACGTGGGTTCAGTCCTTGGGTTTGATCCCTGGCCTCGCTCAGTGTCTTAAGGATCTGGTTCGGGTCTGGTGTTGCTATGGTGTAGGACACTGGCTACAGCTCTGCTTCAACCCCTAGCCCAGGAACTATGTCTCGGGTGCAGCCCTATAAAGACCGAAAAAGCGGGGGGGTGGGGGATAAGGGGATTTTTGGAATCCAGGAGGAAGATGAGGAATGATGGAGGTCCTGAGATGGAGGGAAGGATGGATGACGGAGTTTTCAGATCAGATGCCCTCCACAGGCTCAGCTCCTCAGTAGACCGGGAGATCAGGCAATTTGCACTTTTGCTCCTCAGTAGACCGGGAGATCAGGCAATTTGCACTTTTGCTCTGATACAGGTACTAGCTTCGCTCATTGTTATCCTGAAAGCCAGAGTATTGCAGCCTTCAGAGAGTAAGAGGTGGAGGGATTCTGGCAGCTATAAACTATAGGGCAAGAGGGTTTAGGGGTGGAAAGGCAGAGTATCTATTGTGCTGCAGAATCAGGTTCAAGACAGCTGTAAGTAGGAAGCCATCAGGAGAAGATGCAGGAGTTCCCACTATGGTGCAGCAAGCTCGTGATCTGGCTCATCTCTGTGGTGGCACCAGTTCAGTCCCTAGCCCAGCCACAGCGGGTTAAGGACCCAGGGTTGCCGCAGCTGTGGTGCGAAGGCTGCAGCTGTGGCTTGGGTTGGATCCCTGGCCCAGGAACTTCCATAAACCTCTGGCGCAGCCAAAAAAGAAAAACAGAGAAGATGCAGAAAAACTGGGCTGGGGGCACCACACTCGCCGAGATCACAGATGCAACCACATGGGGACTCCTCCGTCTTCTCTCTCGAAGCCATCGTCCTACACTTCGGACTTATTTCCCGCTCCCACCAGACAGCATCATAGCCTCTTCCTCGTGATGTCTGATCCTATATTTCCTGACCCTCCTCATCCTTCTCACTCCAGCATCGTCTCCCCCACCAGGCCTTTCTGATCAGCCCACAGGAGTAGCTCCATCTCTAAATCCCTCAAGGAAGCCACATCCTCCTCCAGCTCCCACCCCATGGTCTTTGCAGCAGAACACATTCAAGGCTTTCTCTCTAATGGGGCCTCCATCTCCTTGTTGCCCCCTCACCCTCAGCTGTCTGTCTCTCCACTGTCAGTGCTACCCATGATTTCTCTGCCCCACAGAAGCTAGAGTGATATCTTAAAATGTAAATCAACACCACCTTGAGGTTGCACTTAAATGCGCAAGGGACTCCTTAACACTTAGCTTCAGATACCAGTTCCTTTCAGGTTGATAAAGCCCTGCAGGACCAACCCTGCAAGCACACTGGCCTTCTATAGAGCTTGATCCTGCCTCAGGGCCTTTGTACTTGTGTTTCCTGTGCTTGTAATATCTCCCTTCCCCTTCCATGCACTTGATGGCTGTCTCATCTCCTCACTCATTGCTTAGCTCAGGTATTTTCTGATCAACGAATCTACCTCTGTACTGATACACCTGCACACAGTGTCACGGGTCTCATGTTGCTCCACCTATTTTTTTTTTTTTTTGGTAGCATTTATCATTCTTAAAATTCTCTTACATTGTACTCTTTGTTTTCCTCAGCGGTCAGCAAACTGAGGTCCATGAGCCAAACCTGGTGCAAAATCTCTTCTTCAAATGCAGTTTTATTAGAACCAGCTATCTCTACTGACAGATTGTCCATGGCTGCTTCTGCACTAAGGGTTGAATAGTTACAACAGAGACCTTTTGGCCCAAAGAGCCTAAAATATTGATATTTGTCCGTTTAAAAGATTTCCTGATCCCTGGCTTACTTGTTTATTGCATTTATGTGTTTGCTGTCTGCCTTCCTTTATTAGAATGCCAGCTCCACTTCCAACCCCCCCCCCTTCTTTTTTTTGACCACACTGTAGCATGTGGAAGTTCCTGGGCTAGGACTGAACCCATGCAAGAGCAGTGATGATGCCAGATCCTTAACCTGCTGAGCCACAACGGAGCTCCAAAATGCCAGATCCTTGGGAACAGAGGTTTGTCTATTTTATCTCCTGCTGTATCTCAAGCACCCAGAGGAGTGTCTGTCACTGTTGCCTGAGTGAGGGGTGATGATGAAGGAGTGATAGAATTGGTAACTAAAGCACACAAGTCTTGACACTGACCCAGCCTAATTCTACCACCAGTCCTACCGGCAATGCTTCTACGGCCCAGGGCTAAGGTGGGTTCACAAGCTCTAGTGTGTGCTGGGCACCGTTCTAGATGCTTTGCTTGCATTATTGAATCAGCAAGGGAGGTCTCATTCTACCCATTTTATGCAGGAGCAAATCGAAACGTAGAATTCAAACAATTGCCCACTCCCCACCGCTGAGCAGTGGCACACAGCTCGGTGCTCTTTCTTCTATCCTACCCTGGAAAGACCGTGAACTTCAGAGAAAGGCAGAACTGGGTTCACAATCAGACTTTACCTCTATAACTTTGAACTTGGCAATTTGTTTAGCGTGAGGCTGGAAAACAAGCCCCTAATTCCCAGGACTGAATAAGATAGGGAAAGTGTCAACACAAGGCCTGGCACCTGGTAGGTGCAAAAAAAAAAAAAAAAAATGTTAATTTCCTTACCTCTTTTTTTAAGACAATGAATGGGACAAGTTTCATTTGATCCACACTTGACCTTAATCCCTGGCAGGGGGCCTGAGCGTGTTGAGCCTGCTGCCCTGCCTGGCCAGCAGCGGCGCCTGTGTTTTCATAGCGGGGACCTGGCAGGAACACTTGCAAGCCCTTGTCCCCCACACCTTTCTCCCTGCCCTCTCACCTCTACTGGAAATCGCCCTCACCTCTTCAGCTGCTTTGCCTTTGGGACACAGCGTCTGTCTTCTGCCACCCCCTGCTCATACCGAACCCCTTGTTTCTGATCACTGTCCTAGAACAAAGAGAGAAATTGCAACAGACACAAGATTCAGCAAGAAATAAAATGTCAGTGGTCTGGGCACTAGCATCTGAATAAGTGCCGAAAAGCATGCAAACAAAGTCATTAAAGGTTTGCAGGAATCTAAGTTTGTTAAAAACATATTAACTTAATGTCAGAAAAACTCATTGGAGGCATGATGGTAAGAACAGAAACAGGGAGATATATATGTTATGGGTTGTGAATTAGTCATGGAGCTCTTTGAATTAAGCTAGAAGCCCAGCCCTGGCTAACTTAGGGGGGAAGAAATTTATTTGCAGTATTGTGGTACCTTGTAAAATCAAAGGGTGGCGTCAGAGGGCAGAGGCTTCCTTCTCTGGCATGATGTTGAATAGATGGCACCTCTCTTACCACCAACACCTTGTTATGTTGGGTACATGGGCATCCTTGAAAATTCATGTATATCTGAATTGAGAGACATTCTAAAAAAATACTTCTACATTCTACAAAAAGACTATTCAAACTGTCATCAAAAACAAGGAAAAACACAGTTCTCATTGTGGTTTGGAGGAAACAAATCTGACTAGCATCCATGAGGCCGAAGGTTCGATCCCTGGCTTTGCTCAGTGGGTTAAGGATCTGGCGTTGCCGTGAGCTGTGGTGAAGGTTGCAGATGCGGCTCGGATCCCGCGTTGCTGTGGTTGTGGTGTAGGCTGGCAGCTACAGCTCCTGTTAGACCCCTAGCCTGGGAACCTCCATATGCCGCGGGTGCGGCCCTAAAAAGACAGAAAACAAACAAACAAACAAAAAAAAAAACAAACAAGGAAAGACAGAAACCGTCACGGACCAAGGAGGAAAAAGAGACCTGAGGACTAAGTGTGATGTGGATCCTGGGACAGAAAAGAGACAAACTAGTGAAATCTGAGTAAAATCTAACGTTTGGTTAATAGTGAAAAGTTCCAAAGTTGGTTTCCTCGCTTTGACAAATGTACAAAGCAACATAGGATGTTAACACAAAAGGAACAATCTGTACTGTCTTTGCAGCTTTTCCATAAATCTGAAATTACCCCCCCAAAGTGTGTTTTTAAAAAAACTTTAAAAGGTAGAGGGAATCCGCAAAGCCCCAAAGAAAGACAAGGCAAAAACCACAATGGCAAGTGAGTCCCCAGGCCAAAGAGGAATAGGACACAATACTCCCATGAGTCACAGCTGAGACTCTTGCATAAAACATGACTCTTTAAAGTCTATACCCACAGAAGCTCACAGCACTGAAAATCCCCAACTCTTGTTGAAGTACTGACAAGAAAATTTGTCAACTAAGGCTTTGATGTGGGGTGAAAAAATCAAAAAGCTTTCTGGAGCACTCATAAACACAAGCAGCTCTTATTCTGGTTTATGACTTTTTTTTTTTTTTTTTTTTTTGGCCATGCCAGAGGCATGCAGAAATTCCCAGGTCAGCGCTGGTACTCTCACCGTAGCAGTGACAATGTTGGATCCTTAACCCAGTAGGCCACCAAGGAACTCCACTCTTAGTCTGGTTTAGACTTTCAATTTGTATTGCCTGTTCTAAGCATAATTATACACCTACCCCCCACCATTCATATGTTGAAATCCTAACCTCCAATGTGCACTGTATTTGGAGACTCAGCTTTGAAGATGTGATTGGGTTAAAATGAGGCATTGGAGTGGGCCTCAATTGAAGTTGACTTGTATTCTTCTAGGCAGGCAAAACGTGGACATGGACAGACACCAGCAGCATGCATGGACACAGAAGAAAGACCATGTGTAGACACAAAAGAAGGCAGCCATTTGCACACCAAGGAGAGAGGCCTCAGGAGAAACCTGCCCTGCTGACATCTTGATCATTGACTTGTAGCCTCCAGAACTGTGATAAAATCAAGTCTGTTTTTTTAACTTTTTTTGGTTTGTTTTTGCCTTATTTACAGCCATCCCAGGCTAGGAGTCCAATTGGAGCTGCAGCTGCCAGGCTACACCACAGCCACAGCCATGCCAGATCCCAGCCAGCTTTGCAAACTACATCCAGCTCACAACAACGGTGGATCCTTAGCCCACTGAGCAAGGTCAGGGATCAAACCTGCAACCTCATGGTTCCTAGTCAGATTCGTTAACCGCTGCGCCACGACGGGAACTCTAGTACTAGTTAGATCTTTAACCTGCTGAGTCACAACAGGAACTGCCAAGTTTTATTGTTTAAGCCAGCCAGCCTGTGACGCCTTTTATGGCAATCCTACTAAGCTAATAGATTCGCCAAGTGCCCAGTGAAACCCAAGCAAAAAATTAACTTTAAGCCCATAGAGTAGGTAGAGGCCTTTCAGGGCAAATCTTCTAGGTAAAAATTCACTCTTCCCAACATCCCCAGGATTCCTGCTGACGAAGACCAGCTGTGCATGAACATGCACTAAAACAGAAAACCCTAATAACCGGGTCTTGGGGAAGACAGAAGCTTATTTTTCCTCTCATTAGAATGAGGTCCTACCTAGGCTGTCTGGGGCTGACGCAGGGCATCCACGCCCTCAGGGCCCTCCCATTCCTCTATTTTCTGTAAAGCGCTTTGGAATGAATGGGTTTAAGAGACAGTGGAAGAAGAAGACAAGATGCCACTAAATACAGACTCGCTGGGAGTTTTGTTCTAAAGGGAAGAAGAAAACCAGAGGGGTACCTAGACAGGAAAGCAAAGACAAAAGAGAAGTTTTATTTTAAGTTGGGGAAACTGCCCAGGTTTGGATGCTGCTGGGAACGGAGATGGAGGGGAGGGAGCCCAGCTGGAGAGACGCCTTTGCGTTGGTAGGAGGGGGAAGAGAGGTAGGATCCAGTGAGAGCTGAGGGAAGGAGGGCTGCAGAGAACAAAAGAGACCCCCCCCTTTGGGGGAGGGCGGTGGGAACTGAACGAGGAGCCTACCTAACTTAAGCTCGAGGAGCCCTCCCTGGTACAGGGACCAGAGCGATATATTCCTGTGGTCCCATGATTCTGTAGATCTTCCGTGAGACGCTTTCGTTGTAATCCATTCACCTGAAGACTGCTGTGTGTTTTCACTCTGACTCTACTCTGTCTCACCTCTGTTGCCTTTTGTGGCCACAGAGTGCTGGGAGCCTTTGGGGAACGTGGGTGGGCGGGGCAGGTGTTAGTGGTGTGTTAGCCAGTGTTCTCCAGAGAAGCAGATTCAATAGGATGTGTACACACACAAGGACACGCACACACATGCACACATGCACGTGCTCATGAGTGATGAGTGTGTGTGTAGAGAGAGATTGATTTTAAGGACTTGGCTCCCATGATTGTGGAATTGTGGAGGCCTGGCTAGTGCAGAATCTGCAGGATGGGCTGCAGGCGAGAAATCCAGGGGAGGGCTGCAGTCTGAGTCCAAAGGCAGTCCACTAGCAGAATTGCTTTTGCTCAGATGTCCCTCTTCCTCGTATTATATTCAGGCCTTCAATGGAGTGGCCCAGCCACATTATGGAGAGTAATCTATCTACTCAAAGTCTAGCAATTTAAATGTTAACCTGATCCAAAAAACACCTTCAGAGAAACATCCCGAATATTTTTTTTTTTTTTTTTTTGGCCTTTTAGGGATGCACACATGGCATATGGAGGTTCCCAGAATTCTAGGTCAAATCCGAGATGTAGCCGCCAGTCTGTGCTGCAGCCACAGCAACACTGAATCTGAGCTGCATCTGTGAACTATACCACAGCTCACAGCAACGCCGGTTACTTAACCCACTGAGTGAGGCCGGGGATCGAACCCATATCCTCATGGATACTAGTCAGATTCATTTCCACTGTGCCACGATGGGAACTTCCTGAATAATGTCTGACCAAGTATCTGGGCACTAAGGTCCAGCTAAATTGACACCTAAAATTAAGCATCACAGATGAGATGTGTTTTTGTTTGGGATTATTTTGTTTGTCTTTAAACGAGTGCCAGCTGTCTGAGTGCAGGAATTGCCTCGGTGGTTATTGTTGCCTCATACATTGCTGACTCTGCTGGGATAGAACCCGGGGATGTGAAAGGTCTTCTGAAGACGTCACCATGACCCCGTGCTGCCCTGCACCAGAAGCAGAGGAAATGCTGGGTTTGAAATAAATGAAGCAAGTCTGCAGAAAGCTCTTCCAAATCTCACAGCTCATATATAAAAGAACTTCGAAGTCTGCCCAAACTTGCCAACAATCCTAAAAATGTACATGACTTTGCCATTTAATCTTTATGAAGTGGAAAGAAACTCTTCTACACGATGCACAATAAAAAGCAAAATCTATTCGTTGTGTTAGAGACTAAATTACCGTTTTTATTCTCGATATAGAAAATGTTATTATGAAACAAGCTGTCATTTGAAGAAGTGATTAAAGGATATGCTGGGAGGAAATATAGGAAAACATTATTAGATGAGTGTTCATTAATAACAAGCTTCTTAAGATTTGCAATTTGTGGTGATTTCTTTATTCATGCTGCATAATATTCACATTTGTCCTCATTGTATTGTGTTTAGGTTTTTATAAAGAGAGTTTCCCAAAATTGCATATGCTCTGGGTCCCACAAAATCAGGATCTGCCCCTAGGTAGTGCTGAGGAGAAGGAGCCTTTGAAGAAGAGAAGATACCAGGTGGACTAATGGAAGTCAGAGAGAAGACTGTTTCAAAAAGGGGGTGGCTGGTGGTATAGAATGTTCTGGGACTTGAGAGACATTACTGTCAAAAATTGCACACTCACTCATCAAAAGGCTTCCAGGGTTTAAAAAGTGCTTCATCTTGGGAAAACTTGGGAAATTATAAGTCGCATCCGCCTCAAAATCACTAAGGGACAGGGCTGCCAGATTTAGCAAATAAACACAGAGGATGCCCTGTTAATTTAAATTTTCTATAAAAAATGAAGTTTTAGTATGAGTCTGTCCCATGCAATACTTGTATCTTATCTGGCAAAACTACCTGGTGAGCTTTCTAAAAAATACAGTTAGGCAAGTGGGGCACTATTCAGAAGAATCCAGTGAACTATCAAAATAGATCTCTCCAATTTGATTTCCAATCCAGGTCCACCAATTTGTTGCACACCCTTTATAATGAAGAGCATAAAGTTTACCTTGGGGCAAGCAGAGCGATGTCATGGTAAAAGAGTAGCATATTGACCAAACAAGCTGATGTTGGAGTCCTCATTTCCTACTTATTATTTTAACTTTTTATTTTTGTTACTAATTTTTCCTCTTTACTGAGGTAAAACTAACAAATAAAATCTTAAGATGTTTAAAGTGTACCTCATAGTCATTACGATATGATATATCAAAGGATTCTCATCATCTAGTTAATTAACACAACCATCACCTCACTTTTATCTTTCTTGCATGCGTGTGAGAACATTTAAGTTCTACTTTGGTAACCAATTTTATTTATTTATTTTTTTGGTTTTTGTCTTTTTAGGGCCACACACATGGCATATGGAGGTTCCCAGGCTAGGGGTCAAATTGGAGCTGCAGTTGCTGGCCTACACCACAGTCACGCAACACGGGATCTGAGCCGCGTCTGCGACCTACACCACAGCTCACGGCAATGTTGGATCCTCAAGCCACTGAGCAGGCCAGGGATCGAACCTGCATCCTCATGGATACTAGTCGGGTTTGTTAACCACTGAGCCATAACAGGAAGTCAGCAGATTTTAATTATACAATATAGTGTAATCGACAATAGTCACCAGGTTTTACATTAGATTCTCAGAGCTCAGCTTGTAGCTGAAAATTTGTACGCTTTTACCAGCCTCTCCCTAGTTCCCTCACCCATCCTACCCCCTACAAACAATTTTCTACTCTGTTTTCTAATAGTTTGGCTTTTTTTTTTTTAAAGACTCCACATATAAGTCATACCACGTAGTGTTCGTCTTTCTTTGTCTGGCTTATTTCACTTAGCGTGATGTCTTCAAGATCCGTCCATGTTGTTGTAAATGGCAGGATTTCTTTCTTTCTCACCACTGAATAACCTTGATTTGTAGATATTCCACATCTTCTTTATCCAGTCGTTTGTCAACGGACAATTAGGCTGCTTCCATGTCTTAACTACTGTAAAGGATGCTGCAGTGAACAAGGGCTGCAGGTGTCTCTTTGCCATCGTACTTTCGTTTCCTTCAGATAAATACCCAGGAATGGCACTTCTGGATCACATGGGAGTTCTATTTTTAGTTTTTTGAGGAAGCGCCATACTATTTTCCACAGTGGCTCCACCAATTTATATTCCCACAAACAGCTCATAAGCGTTCCCTTTCCTCCACATCCTCACTAACACCTGTCAGGTGATATCTCATTACGGTTTTGATTTGCATTTCCCTGATGATTAGTGATGTTGAGCACATTTTCATGGTCTGTTGGCCATTTGTAGGTCTTCGTTGGAAAAATGTCTATCCAGTTCCTCTGCCCATTTTTTAATTGGATTGTTTGGGTTTTTGCTCCTACTCCTTTGTTTGTTTACTGTCCTTTTTGGTTGCTCTGAGATGTGGACTTCCTGGGCCAGGGGTCAGATCCGAGCCGCAGTTGTGACCTAAGCCACAGCTGCAGAAATCCTTAACCCATTGTGCCAGGCCAGGTATCGAACCTGTGTCCCAGCACTCCCAAGACACTGCTGATCCCATTGTGCCACAGCAGGAACTCCTGCTCCTACGCATTTAAAGTAATTATTGTGTCAGAGCTCCCATTGTGGCTTAGCGGGGTAAGAACCCAACTAGTATCCATGAGGATGCATGTTCGATCCCTGGCCTAGTTCAGTGGATTAATGATCTGGCGTTGCTGTGAGCTGTGGTGGAGGTCACAGACATGCCTTGGATCCCATGTTGCTGTGGCTGTGGCATAGGCTGGCAGTGGCAGCTCCAATTTGACCCCTAGCTTGGGAGCTTCCATATTCTGCAGGTGTGGCCCTAAAAAAGGATAAAAAAGGAAAAAAATTATCGTGAAAAATACATATAACATAGCATTGCCATTTTAATTATTTTTAAGTGTACAATTCAGTGACATTAAGTACAGTCACAGTGTTGTGCAGTCATCACAATTTATCTGTTTCCAAAATGTTTTTTATCACTCCCCCCCCACACACACACACAACAGAAACTCTGTAACAGTTAAGCAATAACTCCCATCACCCACCCCCACCCCAGTCAGGGGTAATCTCTCTATTCTGTTTTCTCTATAAATATGTTATTTGACCTCACTTATATGGATTATGTTTTCAAGGTTTCATCTATGTTGTAGTGTAATGTTCCATTGTATTTGTATACCATGTTTATTTATCCATTCTTTGGTCAGTGGACATTTGTCCCAACTTTTGACTAATGTGAATAATGCTATACTGAACTATGGTGTACAAGGATCTGTTTGAATATATATATAAATTGCTAGGTCATATGGTAATTCTATGTGTAGCCTTTTGAAGATCTGACAAACTCCCCACTCTCTTGTTTACAGCCTACTTGTTATACAAGCACAGGCACTGGGTTCTAATATAGCAGCACATGGGACCAGATTCCTGGGCAGGTGGCCTGTGCCATTTCACAGGGCCCCATACTCAGAATGGCCTCTGCTGAGAAGGACCCCATGTATACTTTAATCCTTTGCTGCCACCATCTTTTTTTTGTCTTTTTGCCTTATCTACGGCCGCACCTGCGGCATATGGAGGTTCCCAGGCTAGGGGTCTAACAGGAGCTGTAGCTGCCGGCCACAGTAGGGGCCGAGCCGCGTCTGTAAACTACACCACAGCTCAACGCCGGATCCTTAACTCACTGAGCAAGGCCGGGGATCGAACCCGCAACCTCATGGGTCTTAGTTGGATTCGTTAACCAATGAGCCATGACAGGAACTCCTGCTGCCACCATCTTGAAATTCTGTCTTTGAACTTGTGTTTTACAAGAGGAGTCCCATAGGACAAAGGAGAAATGCCCAGTATCCTTGTTCTCAGCCATTCCTTGCTGACTCATTTGCATAGAGCATACATATTGACCCGAGCTTGGCGTTCTGGAGGACCCAGGATGCCTGGGAGTGGAGTGAGACTCTGAGTACCAGGAAAGTGTGTTCTATCTATGACTGGGTAAAATGGGTGAAGGAGTGCGGATAGCCCCAAGTAGCCTTACTTCTTTTCAAATCACAACTTGCTTTGAATAGGAGTTCCTGTCATGGCTCAGTGGAAATGAATCTGACTAGCATCCACAAGGACGCAGGTTCGATCCCTGACCTCACTCAGTGGGTTAAGGAGCCGGCATTGCCGTAAACTGTGATATAGTTCTCAGATGTTGCCTAAATCCCTTGTTGCTGTGGCTGTGGTGTAGGCCAGGGGCTGCAGCTCCGATCTGACCCCTAGACTCTATCATATCCCTTCTTATTCACGTAACTTCCCTCATTCACCAACTACCTCTGCTGAAAGCGATGGTATAGAAGGAAAGGGAAAGACAAGGCAGTGACTGGTTACTTTTCCTTTCAACTCATCATGAATTCAAAAACAGAACATGGTGGTAATACGTGTGTGCAGCAAGAAGTGAAATTAAAACGGTCTAGGGAGTTTCGTGCATTTCTACCATTCTTGTAAGAATAAAATATATATGATGCATGTAAAAGCAATGAAACATGAGTTGTGTAATTTCTGTGGTTCTGCCTATGAGTCAAATGCCCTGATGTTTTGTTTAAAATTAGCATTGCACAATAAAAGATGGATGATGAAATTCTTGCTAATAATTTGCATTTTAATTTTTCTTTACTGAAATGAGTTTAAACAGCAAATACAAAAACCACCATGACAAGTCAAGAGAGAGAATACAGAAAGAAAAAAGCATTTCATTTTAGTGCTTTCGGTGGCGCTTTTTTTCTTAGTTTTTGAACAAAAGGGTGTGCATTTTCGTTTTGCACCAGGGCTCATAAACTATGTAGCCAACCCTGACAGCCCCCTGTTCTCAAATACTACAACAGTAGTTTTATGTGCAATTAAGGTAGCTGGGGAGGGTGGAGGAAGATCTTGAAGTGCCATGGTGTTATTTTAGGAAAGGAGGAGCTGACCATGATTTTGAGAAGGAATGCACTTCAGAAAAAAAGTACACAGATGAAAGAGCTTGGAGATTCAGGCTTTCATTATGTACTGTGTCAGCATTCTCATACCCAAATGAATGACAGATTTCCTGTTTTAAAGAGAAAGAGAGGCACGGAAAGGCCAAGTCAGATGAGCTTCCTCTTTCAGTAAATATGACATATCACACAAATAAGGGCTTAAACATGAAGAAGACGATAACAATAGGTTCTACAGTGCTGACAATGTTATGAAAGACAAAAAATTTTTTGCATCCAAAAATCACTATAAACTTTAGTCTGATGGACATTTGAGAAGGCTTTATTTCAATTAACTGATCAATAAAATAAAAATATATTCAACTTTCATGTCTCTGCCTTAGATTTTTTAACATGAATATTTTATGGCAATTCAAGTAAGCCAATACATTTCAAAATAATAGCAGTATCAGAAATAATAGACCTGCTCCCCTTTGACAGATTTTATTTTTTTATTTTTATTTTTTTTGTCTTTTTGCCTTTACGTAGAGCCGCACCCGTGGCATATGGAGTTTCCCAGGCTAGGGGTCTAACAGGAGCTGTAGCCGCCGGCCTGCGCCACAGCAACGCGGGATCTGAGCCGCGTCTGCAACCTACACCACAGCTCACGGCAATGCCGGATCCTTAACCCACTGAGCAAGGCCGGGGATCGAACCCGCAACCTCATGGTTCTTAGTCGGATTCGTTAACCACCTAGCCACGACGGGAACTCCCCCTTTGACAGATTTTAAACTTTTGTTTTCCTTAAAAGGTACACTAAAACGAACATCAAATATTTTGGATTAGCGACTTTGAAGTTTTGTTTTTCTCCTTTTGGAAATTTTAAATATCTTTCCATAGAAACCTAAAAGAAATTCTGTTATTTCTTTTTTCTTTTTTTTTCTTTTTGCTTTTTAGGGCTGCACCCTCGACATATGGAAGTTCCCAGGCTAGGGGTTGAATTGGAGCTACAGCTGCTGGCCACAGCCACAGCCATAGCAATGCCAGATCTAAGCCACGTCTGTTACCTACACCACAGCTCATGGCAACGCCAGATCCTTAACCTGCTGAGTGAGGTTAGGGATGGAACCCACAACCTCATGGTTCCTAGTCAGATTCGTTTCTACTGAGCCACAATGGGAACTCTGAGAGGTGATGGTATTTCTTGAGTTTCTCTGATGATCTGCTGTTATTAATCTGCTACCAATTAGGATAACCAAGTGACACTACGGGAAGTGATTGAGGTGTGTCTAGTCTTCACAACCTAAGTCACGTTGAATCTATGCCCTCGGTCAGGGAGAAAAACTTGCAAAGACATGCAACCTCACATTTTTCAGGAAGTAACCATCAAATTCCCCAAGCACTAGGCAATATCTGGACTATGCTAACTCATCGTGATTTCCCTTACCTCACATAGTAGTTTAGCAAGAAATATAATGCTCCAGGGGCCTGAACCTGTGCCTGGCTCTGAGGATCATCTGTGGCTGGGTGCTTCAGCTGCTGCTATAGTTGTTGACTCCTTCCTCTCCAGCAGGGCAGGTGCTCCTGCCCGAGAGACCAGCCCACACCTCAGGTGCAGCAACACCAGATCCAAACTGCATCTTTGATGCAGCTGGCAGCAACGACGGAAGCAAGGCCAGGAATCCAACCCACATCCTCATAAATATTTGTCGAGTTCTTAATCCACTGAACTGCAGTGGGGACGCCCACGAATTTAGTTTTACTTGTGTTTCATGTCACTCTTTTAGAAAAGTAAATAGAACAATTTTAAGTCAGTATAACTGCCTATCGATTTCTTTATTTCCCTTTTTGTAAAATAAAATTTAAAATGAAAAAACCTCACATATTATTAAAAACTTTTATTAAATGTTTTTAAAACTTTATTTTGTGCAATTTACCTAGATTAGCTAACTTCATCCTCCCATAATACTACAAAGTACATTCTATTATTATCCCATTTTAAAGATGAGGAAACCAAGGATTAGAGAGTGAGCAACTTGTCCAAAGTCACAAAACTTATAAGTAATGAAGATAGAATTGAAACCCTGGTCATTTGATGCCACACCTGCTCCTCAAAGATTCTGCTAAAGTACCACGATTTGCTTAGCTACTAATTGGAGATTAAGATTGGAAAGACTTGCGGTTCCTGTCGTGGCTCAGTGGTTAACGAATCCGACTAGGAACCATGACGTTGCAGGTCGATCCCTGGCCTTGCTCAGTGTGTTAAGGACCCGGCGTTGCCGTGAGCTGTGGTGTAGTTCGCAGATGTGGCTCGGATCCCGCGTGGCTGTGGCTGTGGTGAAGGCTGGCAGCTACAGCTCCCGTTAGACCCCTAGCCTGGGAACCTCCATATGTCGCGGGTGCAGCACTAGATAAGGCAAAAAGACAAAAAAAGAAAAGATTGGAAAGACTTTGTTATGAGGCTTATGGCTAAATGGAAGAAACACAGCCTGAATGGTAACTTATACAGTGTATACCATCAAAGTTTTGTGTATATTATCAAAGTTTTATTATTGAGTCAGTGTCAATCTTGGAAGAGTCTTTCCTCCCTCTCTTCACGATGCTGACTGCATGCTTGGGTACCTGCTACATTTGAACTTTGAAAGGCAGTATAGCAGAAGCCAAATATAGTAAGGTATTACCAGCCCAATGTCATTTGTCTCCTCTCAGGATTTTTGTATCCAAGCTAAAACCACTGAAAAGAACTATAGAGGAATACAATTTCTCTTTGCTGTCCCCAGTATCAAGAAGGTGGTCTAAAACTACCTAATGTTTTAGGAATCTCAGAAAATATGAATTGATAATATTTACATGAACCTCTGTACAATCTTAAAATATTTGATTGGGGAGTTCCCTGATGGGTCAGCAAGTTAAGAATCTGGCATTGTCACTGCAGTGGCTAGGGTCACTGCTGTGGAGTGGGTTCTTTCTCTGGCCTATGAACTTCCACATGCCATGGACAGAGACAAGACAAAAAAAATTAATCGGATAATCCAAGAGCCTTAATAAAGAATACTGTACAGTAGGTTCTTATTTGTCGTCTGTTTTATATAGTGTATCTCTTAATCCCAAACTCCTAAATTATCTCCCTTTCCCTCCAGTAACCATAAGTTAGTATTTTATGTCTATGGGTCTATTTCTCTTTTATATGTAAGTTCATTTGTATCATTTTTTTAGATGCCAGAGTCCCATCTATTTTCAAATCCCACAGTCAACTGCAGAACCTAAGAGTTAAGGCTTGATCTTCAAGGGACCTCACAATCTGTCTTTCCTCTTCCCTCTGTGCCTTTGCAGTCTCTTTTACTGACCCCGTCTCCTCCAGCCACCCTTTGATATCACGTTTCTCTGCTCACCACATGATCACTTGGGGAGCTGGTTAATAATGCCAGGGTCATGGAGGTGGGGTCTGAGAATCTCAGTTCTAAACTAGCTCTTTAGCTGGTTCCTTGGCTTCTTAAAGTTTAATAACCAATGTCTTAAATACTAACTCCAAAATTCGACCCTCCTAATCTCTTCCTTCTTTTGTGCTCCAGCTAGCCCATCACCTGGCATGCAGTAGATGAATTAAATATTTACGAGATGAATGAATAATGTCAACCAAAGCTCTAGCTTCAGCAATTGCTTATGTGCTGAGGACTCCTTAAATCATCTCTAGCCCTTTCTCTTCTGAGCCCTCGACCAAACACTCAACTGCCAAACATACAACAGGTACTCAAACTTAACAATATTTTGCAGAATTGGAAGCTCATTTTCTTTTCCCTGTAACTCCCTTCTCCTTCGCAAATGCAGCTTTTCCGTAGTTACGATGGTCACCATATACCTTGTGTTTCAAGAAGAAAAGTGAAATCTTTCTTTACTCAGCCTCATTCTCATTGGGGTATTCACCAACCCCGAGTCCTGTTATGGCACCGTCTCCTGATTCTGTCCCTTATCTTTCACTACCAACGAGAATGATCTTAGCTCAAATTTATATGTTCTGTTGCCGGGAAAACTGCACAAGTCTCCCAATTAATCCTTCAGCCACCAATCCCTTCCCACTCCAGCCATTTTCTTCACTGCTGCAATAATTAAATGTTCTAAAAGCACGTCTGGTCCTATCTGCTCCCTCTCTCT
>PVHT020000007.1:407194-441511 GCA_004024745.2 Catagonus wagneri
TTTTCAAAGAACCAGCTCTTGGATTTATTAATTTTTTCTATTGTTTTTTGACCCTCTCTTTTTTTAAGATGACTTTTAGAATAGAATCTCTAGGATGGTGAACAAAACCTTGAAGAGTCTGTTTTCAGGCTATTCTCTCTCCCCTCCACCCCTAAACACACATGTGCCTCATGTCCCAGTCACATTGAGCATCTCATTGCCTGGACTGAGCCAGCCCTTTGACACCTACCTGCCTTCAAACATGCTGAGTTATTTGCCTTAATGGCTCACCTCCTTCTCTGCCTGGCACTTTAATACCAGTTCAAAGAACATCTCCCCTGGATAAATGTTTTAAGTGAGAATATGCATATTTATTCATAGCTTTCTCTGTTTCTAGCATCTATTATCATATTATTATATTATTGTTATTATATTATTATATTATTATTATGAATATATTTATTCATAGCTTTCTCTGTTTCTAGCATCTATTATTTTCTGTTCATGCCTCTATTATTTTGTAGTATTGCATTGGATAGAAATTAGCTACATGCCTGCTTCCACATGCAAAGGACTATGATCTTCTAAGAAAAGAGGAAATGTCTTAGAGTTCCCTTGCAATACAGTGGGTTAAGGATCTGGCATTGTCACTGCCGTGGCTCAGGTAGGTTTGATCCCTGGCCCAGGAACTTCCACATGCCACAAGTGTGGCCAAAAAAAAAAAAAAGAAGTCACGTGTTTCTCATCTTTGCATTTTTAGTGCCTAGCATAGAGCCTGTTACATGGTATCTGTTAAGTGTTCACTTACAGAATTAATCCATCAATATCAGAGCTGACTCCATAGAAAACGTCTCGAGGGTTATTTTGGAGGGCATCATAAGACCACATAGTGCCAATGGCAAATAATGATGCCTTTGGGTATTCTCACCAAAGTCTCTAGAATCATCAATTTATTCCATTTCCCCTTCCATACTTGGGATAGATGAAAAATTGGATATTTTAATTTTATTTGAAAAATTGCATTTAACCTCTCCTAGAACATTCTTTATCTGATGAGAGCATTTTTTAAATTGTCTTATCCTTAGAGAGTCTTTAGTATAGCAACAGCAGGCCAAGTTTTGAATAATTACAATAGATGATGAAAATGCTTATTCAGTGTAATCAACAATTAAATATAACTAGATTAGGTATGAATTAAGACTGCCAGTTTTCCGGGGTGGGGGGATGCAACTGCCAAAACTTTCTCCCTATTCTGAAAGATCTTTCCTGGAACTTATACCTGATTCCTTCATGAGTATCTCAGTGCCCACTGGAAGCTCATGGCTCTTGGTGACAGCAATCAATGAAGGGGAGTGTTCTGCTTGGAATTATGGAGTATTACTGATTAAAACTTGGTCTTGGGAAAGATGAAATAGTGACTTTAAAGCGTAGAATCTCTCTCTCATCTATTTCCTCAAGGAATGGATAAACATTTTTAAAAAGCGAAAAAAAAAAAAACAAAACAAGAAATACTATCGATAGCTAAACATGGGAAAATGTATAGCCTCATGTCATTACCTTCAAAATAGGATTAGATGCCAAGCAGGGGAATAGAAGATTCTGGCATGGTTTGTTCAGCCTCTAAAAAATGCTCATCAAACTTCCCTAATCTGGAGAGGAGACTGATGAGTGGAAGCCCAGGGGAAAAAAATAAGGAAAAGCAGAGTTCCTGTCGTGGCTCGGTGGTTAATGAATCCAACTAGGAACCACGAGGTTGCGGGTTCGATCCCTGGCCTTGCTCAGTGGGTTGAGGATCCGAGCGTTACCCTGAGCTGTGGTGTAGGTTGCAGACGCAGCTTGGATCCCACGTCGGGGTGGCTGTGGAATAGGCCAGCAGCTACAGCTCCTGTTAGACCCCTAGCTTGGGAACCTCCATATGCCACGGGTGTGGCCCTAGAAAAGCCAAAAAGACAATCAATCAATCAATAGAAAGATAGCATGATCTAAGGCCCTGCCTTACCACTCCAGAATATAGCAGTGAGCAAAGGCTATGTCAAGCTTTCCCTTTTCCAGGGCTCAACTGGGGGGGCTGAGCCAAGTCTTGGGAAAAACCTCTATGAACATAGGCTTGGAAAAACCTCTAGAACATAGGCTTTATGAACATAGAGTGACCCTTGGCACAGAATATTTAATAGAAATCAGACAGGAGAGCAGAGCCTAGGTGTTGGGTGTTAGATGATTTTATATTTTAATCTTTGTATTCTCCTTCATCATTTAAGTGTCTTGTATTGAGTGAGTGTCTTTAAAAAATAAAACAGTAAAGTCAGAGTCACTTAAGAAAAAGAAAAAAGCCGGAGTTCCCATAGTGGCACAGCGGAAATGAATCCAACTAGGAATCATGAAGTTGCAGGTTCAATCCCTGGCCTCGCTCAGTGGGTTAAGGATCTGGCGTTGCCATGAGGTGTGGTGTAGGTCGAAGATGTGGCCCAGATCTGGCGTTGCTGTGGCGTAGGCCAGCAGCTATAGCTCCGATTCGACCTCTAGCCTGAGAACCTCCATATGCCACAGGTGCGGCCTTAAAAAGCACACACACACACACACACACACACACACACACACACACATACACATACACACACAAAGAAAAAAAAAAAAGCCCACAAAAAAAAAAAATCCAGTCTCGAGAAAGCCCTTTTTTGACTTTTCCTTAGGATCCTCATTGAGAAGGGATTTCAGCTTGCTGACCAAAAACTAGTTCTCGCATGGTCTAATTAAAGTGACTCATCACCTTGTGAGCTTTCTTCCCTGTCACAGTCAACAGCGAGTACATGATCACTCACCTAATCCAGTACCTTCCAGAGACTCGAGACATTGGGTGTTAGAACTGGGGAAGAAGGAGTTCCTGTCATGGCTCAGTGGTTAACGAATCCGACCAGGAACCATGAGGTTGTGGGTTCGATCCCTGGCCTCACTTAGCCGGGTTAAGGATACAGTGTTGCCGTGAGCTGTGGTGTAGGTTGTAGATGCATCTCGGATCATATCATGCATTGCTGGGTGCCATAGGCTGGCAGCTACAGCTTCAATTTGACCCCTACGCTGAGAACCTCCATATGCCACGGGTGCAGCCATTAAAAAAAAGGATTAAAAAAAAAAAGAACTGGGTAATGAAACTGTCTCTTCCCGTTCCTTGGCACCTCAGGTGATCTTGGCTCCTTGCATCCTTCACATCACTTTTCTGCCTGGGAGGTAAAAATATTTCAGGTGTCAAAAGCATTACATGGATTGCAGTTGATTCTAGCTTAGAAGACAAATGATTTACATCTGAGAAGATGTTAATGTGCCTTTTTTTTCTTTTTCTTTTTAGGCCTGCACCCATGGCATATGGAGGTTCTCAGGCTAGGGGTCAAATTGGAACTACAGCTGCTGGCCTACACCACAGCCACAGCCACATGGGATCCGAGCCACATCTGTGACCTACACCACAGCTTATGGCAATGCTGGATCCCTGACCCACTGAGAGAGGCCAGGGACTAAACCTGTATCCTCATGGATACTAGTCAGATTTCTTTCCATTGTGCCACAACAGGAACTCCCTAATATGACTATTTAAAAACTAAATCCTATTAATAAGCAACATAATCATAAGACTTACATCTCCTGGCCTCTTGCTACTCCCACCACAACAAAACAATTGAACTAATTTCTCCTATGAAAGTTATTTCTTGGGAGTTCCCTTGTGGCTCAGGAGGTTAAGGATATGGCATTGTCACCGCTATGGCTCTGGTTGCAGCTGTGGTACGGGTTCAGCCCCTGGACTGGGAATTTCTGCATGGTATGGGCTCGGCCAAAAAAAAAAAAAAAAAACAGTAAAAAACAAAAGTTATTCCTTAAATGAAGTCAACTTGTTAAGAAGAAAATTTAGAAGAAAAAAAAGGAAATAACATTTTGATGCAGCTTATGGCAAGCTAGAGGCATTTGCTGTCACAGAAGTTCAAATGGTCAAATGAAGTGGTGAGAGGACTTGAAAGGCCAGTGAAATGAAAGCGTTTTCAGGGGGCAATGGCTGCAGGAAAAAAGGGGTCTGGAGGGAGACAGGCAGGCGTTGCCTTGATCATCAACTTTTTTTTTTTCTGTCTTTTTGCCTTTTCTAGGGCAGCACTCGCGGCACATGGAGGTTCCCAAACTAGGGGTCTATTTGGAGCTGTAGCTACTGGGCTATGCTACAGGCGCAGCAACGCCTGATCCAAGCCACATCTGCAACCTACACCACAGCTCATGGCAACGCTGGATCCTTGACCTGGCTGAGCGAGGCCAGAGATCGAACCCACAACCTCATGGCTCCTAATCGAATTCATTAACCACTGAGCCATGACTGGAACTCCTGAGCATCAGCTCTTAAGAGGAGGCCAGATGTCTAGTTTTAGGGTGAGTAAGAGTTTCATCTTGAACTGGTAACAGGAACATGCTCATGCTCTTGACCTTGATTTGAATATGTAGAACAAGATCCTTTGTTCATTAAATTGAAGTTACTTTCCTTTTTACTTTTTTTTTCTTTTTTTTAAAGGCCGCACCGCTGCATATGGAAGTTCCCAGGCTAGGGGTTGAATCGGAGCTGCAGCTGCTGGTCTACGCCACAGTCACAGCAACGCCAGATCCGAGCCGCATCTGCAACCTACACTACAGCTCATGGCAATGCCGGGTCCTCAACCCACTGGGCAAGCCCAGGGTTCAAACCCCCCGTGGATACTAGTTAGGTTCATTTTCACTGAGCCACAGTGAGAACTCCTGAAGCTACTTTCATTTTAATGCCACATTTGACCTTTGGTCTGACTCACATGAACGGGCCATGTGGGGTTATTGTTATCTGTGGACCTACAAATGCTGTGATTGAGGTAAAGCCATTGTGCCAGGCACTGGCGACACAAAAGCAGATCAGAAGGAAAGAGCTCAGAGCCTACCAAGGAAAACAGACATGTAAAAAAATATATATAAAATAACCCATTAACACTGTGATACAAGGGAGGATAAAGTGCCGTGGGAACCTGCAAATCAGGACCTGGATTGTCCCAAACTTTCCTGAAGGAAGAATCATCCTACATCAAATGCTGGAATCAAGATTCCTTGATTCCAGCCCAGATCTACAGAATGAGAAGGTCCAGGGGAAAAGCCAGGAATCTGACTACAAAACAAATATCCCAAAGGACTGTTAACGGAGGGCCATTTGGGAAGTGAGGGTGAGCTGGAGCTTGTCAGGTGAAGCGGGGAACAGAGCTGACCTAAGATAAAGAAGAGCACCTCAAACTTCTGTGTGTGTAGGAATCGCTCAGGGCTGTGTTGAAAGGCAGTTGTTGATTCGGGAGTTCTGAGCTGGGGCCATGATTCCGTCTCTAACCTGTTCCCAGTTATGGCAAAGCTGCCGGTCAGCCAGACACACGGGACCTCTTGTTGTCTTTATAAGAAAGTGCAAACACTTAATCTGTATACAAGATCCTCTGTGATGCAACCTCACACCTCTCTGGTCTAATCTTTCCTTTCCCATCCTGTATTCTGCTCGACAGACTCACCTCTGTTTTGTCTACAAGTGTTTGCCTGTATTTTCTGTTCTATTCACCCTTTTTTTTTTCTTTTTTAGGGCCACACCGGAGGCATATGGAGGTTCTAGGGGCTGAATGGGAGTTGTAGCTGCGGGCCTACACCACAGCCACAGCAACACCGTATCGAAGCCATGTCTGTGACCTACACCACAGCTCATAGCAATGCCGGATCCTTAACCTACTGAGGGAGGCCAGGGATCGAACCCGCATCCTCATGGATCCTAGTCAGATTCGTTTCCGCTGCGCCATGACGGGAACTCCTGTGTTTGGTTCTGAATAAAAGCTTGTCTGATGATTGGATCATGACTGATGATTGGTGAGAGCTTTTGAGCTTTTTGTAAACTTCAGAGGATGGAAATGTCTTTTGATGAATTTTATGAGAATCCCTTTTTCATGCCTTTAAAAATACAATGCTTGGAATATGGGGGCAATCAAACCACAAACAATTCTGAACTAGATTCTATTGAGGGGAGAAACAAACTATGCAAAGGATAATTAACTCCCAAACCTTAAATAAAGAGGAAAAACCTCATTGAAGAGGTGAGGCAGGTATCCCTGGCTGACAAGGAAATTCAGTTTCCATTTATCGGGCCTCCTGTCCTTTCATGTCCTCTTTCTCCACTTGTCAGCCGTAAGTCATTTCATTCCCATCAGAAATATTTAAAGAACCCTTTGTAACAGCCCAGCAGTTGAAGATCGGGATACAATTTATCTCTTAAAGCCCTCATAGAGGCCTTTTGTTTTCCAACGGGCTTGTAATCTCTCAACATGGATGTTGAAACAATTTATGGGATATGCTTGCATTTCCTCCTTTTTTTTTTTTTTTTTTGGTTTCTCTCAGATCCTTTATCCAAGGTTTCCATGCATTTTAACGTATTAACTCTTGTTAGAGGATTTTTTGTTTTGAAACTTTTTTGGTCCTTTTATATTAATTTCTCTTTTTTATTGTGATAAAAACAGATGACATGAAGTCCAGTCTCCTGAATTGCTAAGGGTATATACAGTATTGTTAATTACAAACACAATCTTATTCAATCTCTAGATCTTCATCCTGCATAAGGGAAACTTTATTTTTTTATTTTGTTAAATTACTTAAGGGAAACTTCGTATGTGGTGAACAGGAGCTCCTTCTCTTCCCTCCTCTTATTAGATCACAATTTTAAAATATCTTTTAGGACAGAAGATAGAGGAAAGAGAAATAAGGTACAAGAGGAGAACTGATCTATTTTCTAAAAGGTTCACTCCCTTCCCATCTGGATACATTACATTTAATTGAGGGGCCTGGGAAGTCTCGGAGAGTCGAAAGAAAATATAGACTCTACCAGAATCACAATGGCAAGAAAGGGTCTGAATTGCCAAATGCAGACCACCACTGGGAGAGTTACAGAAAGAAGAAAGTCCTGTGGGAGTCCAGTGAACTGAGCTTCAGTCTGGGACTCCGGTGTTCCCGGGACCCCCTCACTGCGCCAGAGTGGTTTTCAGGGGACACCTTCTGGGTCATCTTGCTCCACGAAGAGAAGGTGAAGGTCGGCCTGGCTCTTTCCTAGTAGTCTTCTCTGTCACCTTCTCTCCAACACATCACCTTGTTTGGAGCTTCCTGTCATCTTTGGTTTACCAACGCAAAGGAAGGAAGGGAGGAAGGAAGGAAGGAAGGAAGGAAGGGAGGGAGGGAGGAAGGAAGGAAGGAAGGAAAGGAGGGAGGGAGGAAGGAAGGAAGGAAGGAAGGGAGGAAGGAGAAAGAAAGAAGGAAAGAAAGGGAATGAAGAAAGAAGGAAAAAAGAAGAAAAGGAAGAAAGAAGAAGGAAAGAAAGAAAAAAGGAAAGGAAGAAATAAGGAAAGACAGGGAAAAAACAGAAGAGAAAACTAAAATTTTGTTAAACAGGTGTGTTTTTTTTTCACCTTCAAAAAAAGATTTATGAGGTTAAATGAATACATCTCTATAAAGTGCTTTGATATTTTAAGAAGAGGAAACGATCTGTGAGTGAGCTTATTCTGGCTTAAAGAATTACCTGAAATAAAGCAACAGGGTTTGAGATTAATACTTTCTGTTTCTCTTTGGAAAACTGGTTTTTAGAATGTGTAAGTTCACCAGTGCCAGAGGAGGGTTCACTCTGGAGAATATTTAATTTTCTAAGATTTACCTCCTAAGATCGACTTTAAAATAAACTCTTTAGGAAACAGAAGAGCTGTAGCCCAGGGTATGAATGTAGTTGATAAAAATATATTCCTTCCATGAATTTGTTTTAGAAGGTCTTATCATCATCTGAAAACCCGTGAAGTTGACGTGATTTGAGTTAACCTTAGAAACTTAAAGGAAATAAAAGTCTGAAAAAAGGAGGAACTGCATGGAGCCCATGGATCAACGTCTTGAATATAACAGAAGAGTAAATTGGTTTTCTTTTCTTTTTCTTTTTTTTTTAAAGTAGGAGCTCCTATTATAGCTGAGCAGAAACGAATCTAACTAGTATCCATGAGGATGCAGGTTTGATCCCTGGCCTTGCTCAGTGGGTTAAGGATCCAGCATTGCCGTGAGCTGTGGCGTAGGCTGCAGACTCTGCTCATATCTGGTGTTGCTGTGGCTGTGGCTGTGGCTGTGGCTGTGGCTGTGGCTGTGGCGTGGGCTGGCAGCTACAGCTCTGATTTGACCCCTAGCCTGGGAAGCTCCATATGCCGTAGATGCAGACCTAAAAAGGCCAAAAAAAAAAAAAAGGTAGCGATAAGGCTATATGATTACTGATTTTTTATTTTTACCTACCAAGAAAAAAATTTACAGATGTTCCTCCTCATACAACATATAAGGCTGCTGCCCCGGCAAACTCTTTCTTATTACAGAATATTTTGACACCCATTCTGGTAGTTGGATGTACACAGGAGACACCTGCAGGGTGGTGGGCCTCTTGGCTGTGTGAAGTGATTTTACTCTTAGCTGTGGCATTTCACAGAAATCCACCCCTCCCTGCCCGCATCTTTTGTCTGATGGCTGCGCTGTGGTCTTTGTTGTACAGGTTACACGTGGAACGCTCTTTCGATTTCATTAAATAGGCAAACACTCATTTGTTCCGATTTATGAATGGGTTTTTCCTGGAGAGCTGGTAACTTTTGTTTGGCATATGATTATTTCCTGTCATTATTCTTTTCGGGACTTTTTCTTATGTGCTGGCTCATTTCCTGCAGCTGGGCACGATTTGTCAATTATGTCAAAAAGCCAGTCTCCGCTCCTCCCCTTCAGTCAAGACCAGGATAGTGGGGAACCGGCCAGTCTTCTCTCCCAATAGAATCCATTTCTCTTCCAACAGAATCCTTTCTCTTACACTTCTCCACTGTTTTCCCCTCTTGTTCTTCTCTGTTGAGTCTTCAGAGCAGACCCATATTATATGAAGGAATGGGCATTTCATTCATGTATCCATCGGTTTCTTCAGAAATCACCTGCTAGTTCTATCATAACTTTGAGACTCATTCTGCAAGCTGGAGTTAGGGATAGAAGACAGACACCTTATGAAGTAAAAACCGGAAGGAAGAGGGGAGAGGCGAGTTGACGAGTCCAAAGAGGAAGAAAGAAAACAGAGGTCTACAGAACTGAAGGAAGAGGAAATTGTTGGAAATGAACAAAGTGGACAAGAAAAGGAAGAGGTTCAAATGTGTTGTTAGTTTTTATTTTATTTTATTTTTTTAATAAGAACAACAATAACAAAACAGATTAATTCAAAACCAACTATGGGAGTTCCCATCGTGGCACGGCAGTTAACGAATCTGACTAGGAACCATGAGGTTGTGGGTTCGATCCCTGGCCTTGCTCAGTGGGTTAACGATCTGGCGTTGCCGTGAGCTGTGGTGTAGGTCTCAGACGTGGCTCGGATCCTGTGTGGCTGTAGTGTAGGCTGGCGACCACAGCTCCAATTAGACCCCTAGCCTGGGAACCTCCATATGCCACGAATGCGGCCCTACAAAAGGCAAAAAGACAATAAATAAATAAATAAATAAAAAGGAGTTGGTGTTCCCAATGTGGCACAGCGGAAATGAATCCGACTAGTAACCATGGGATTTTAGGCTCAGTCCCTGGCCTTGCTCAGGGGTTGAAGATCTGGCGTTGTTGTGAGCTGAGGTGTAGGTCACAGAGTTGGATCAGATTCAGCATTGCTGTGGCTTGGGTTCGACCCCTAGCCTGGGAACCTCCATGTGCCTCAGGTGTGGCCCTAAAAAGCAAAATAACTAACTAACTAAATAAAGGAGTTACCTTTTCCTTCTTATGAAAGAGGGGAATAACAAGTGAATGGAATAATAAACTCTAAAAGGTTTAAAATGTGTAATGTGTTGCTTTCCTGTCTTGAAGCCCAGGCTGGGGGCTTGGTGAAATCCAGGGCGTGAGAGGCAATCCCTGGCTGTGCCACATCCTCTCCAAGAAGTCAGAAAGCTGGCTGCCAGCTAGCTGGGAGGGAGAAAGGACATAGTCTCTCCTGCCTTCCAAAGCTGTTCATGTTCTGTTCGCCAGTAAACTATTGTAACAATTGATCTCTGTGTGAACTGGATACTCATTACATCCTGCTGAGCAAAATACTTAACCCGGCAGATTTCCTTTACAAAAGACCTCTTCTCCCTGCTTGATGGCCGCTCATCCCTGTCCTAGCTGGTGGTCCAGGTCACTGGCTCACGGCCCCCAGCGCTAGACACAGTCAACGGAGCAGGAAAGCCAGAGGGACATTCTTCAATGAAAAGCCACAGCGTGCTTTGTCATGTGCAAGGCCGGTGCTCACACAGCACTGAAATACCGAAGGAAGTCCGAAAAAAGGAAGTCTGCCAGCGGGATGCTTGTGATATTTTTGGCAGTGATGTTCTCACTACCTGCACTTTGTGTGTGTGTGTGTGTGTGTGTGTGTGTGTGTGTGTGTGTGCCTATAACGATGTTTACTGCAACTGGGAAAAAGAATAGCTACTAAATTGGGATATGATGAGCTTCTCAGCTGGGGAGAGAACTGGATCCAACAGAGAAAACATTTGGGACTTGAGATATTGTGTTGGCTTTGAGATTACATTTATATGTGAGGAAAAGCAAGGGAAAAAACACTTGCCAAGGACAGAAACAGCTTAGCTGTGTCCTGTCTGTGTATGAAAAATGGAAATATTTGACTTGAGCTTTATGGTTGTTTTGTCTAAAAAGATTAAGGGCTCTAGGCTTTGTCCACCTCGTCATCACATGGTTTTATCCTTTTAGTTTGATGGGCTAGGTTTTATGCTTTTTTCTGTTTTTTTTTTTTTTCCCCCTCTATAGTCTGTTTTATTTCAGCAAATGTTTGGTGGTTCTGGGTGATAGATTTGCTAGAGAACTGTTTGGGATTTTGATCCGTTTCAAGATCAGTGACTCTTTGGGATTGTCACTGGAAAGGCGTTTGAAAGCTCTGGAATATGTCTTCTTTCTGCCTCTGAGAGATAAAGTCACACCAAAAATATGATTGTTTTTAGACTTGTCAAGAGCCTCTAGCGAAACAATTCAAAACAGTTTAAGCCTGGGATAGGAGGAAAAGATAAATGCTTTCCTCGGAGAAAAGTGATTGAGGGTCTGGATGGAAGAACCTCCAGGCAAAACCGTGCTCCCTGGAAGGATAATTAGCACAGCGAATGGTGAGAGGAGACTGTTCTCATAGAATGTTCCCTGTAATTACCCCACCAGGAATGTTCTCAGGACTAAATTGAAGGGGTTGGGGGACTATTGAATGATCAGTGTTTGGCCTTTTATCCTAAGGAGGGTTTCACTCAAAGTCCTCTTTCTTCCTATTTTGCCTCTCAGGCCCCCAAACAGTGGTATTTTTTCCATCCACTTTTTGGGTCTCTCTCTATGCTCATATCCACACACACTGCATATTAATGATACTTAATGTAATACATATGTTTAATAAAACACAACACTTAGAAAAGTTGTCTCAAGTTCTTAGAAGTACATGTAGTGCCACTCCAATGATATTTGAAGGCAAGAGACTTTTCTAAAACAAGACGCTAATGATAATAAAAGGCATTTTATTATATTAGACCCTTGAATGTGGCTTATATGCACAATGAAGTATTACTCAGTCATAAAAAAGAATGAAATAACGCCATATGCAGCAACGTAGATGGGCCTGGAGACTGTCACACTGGGTGAAGTGAGTCAGACAGAGAATGCTAAATATTAAATGGAATTGCTTATATGTGGAATCCAAAAAAAATTATTTGCAAAACAGAAACAGACCCACAGACACAGAAAACAAAGTTATGGTTGCCAAAGGGAGAAGAGGTAGGGAATAGGGATAAATTAGGAGTTTGGTTTTAAAATATGCACACTACTATATATAAAATAGGTAGCCACAACAACCTACTGTATAGCACAGGGAATGCTACTCAATATCATGTAATATCCTGTAATGGAAAAGAATCTTAAAAAGAATAGATTTATACGTATAATTGAATCACTTTGCTCCACACCTGAAAATAACTGAAAATTATACATCAACTACATTTCAACAACAATTTTTAAAGATTAACTAGACCCTTGAAAACTCATCGAGGAACACATCCCCATTCCTCACTAGCCCCCCTGCCCTGTTTTTAATTCTACTTTATTACAAACTTGAGGAATTTGCAATCCATTTTACTATCCAAAATCTTTATTTTCCTCCTTATTTGTAAGAGAACGACAACAAAAAAATCACTCAAAGAATTTGCTCCTCAGGCCCAAAGTCACACATGTTAACTCAGCCACCTCTTCACCTGCTGCTGGACTTGGGACCCGCCCCTTTGCCTTAGAAACCAGGTGCCGCCTTCCATTCCCTTGGCCCTAAACACAGAACAGTCATTCTTCCTGCCTCACCGTTTGCCCTCAGGGGCTGAAAAGTTGCATTACTGGTTGCTCATGTCTGACTGACTTAATTCTCCCTGATTCTTCCCTTTTGCGTGTTTTCTGATGTATTTGTTCAAAGACATGTGAGAGACGGGGAAACGCTACTTATTTTAAAACTTGGTAAGTAAGTAGAGCTTTCTCATGGGAAATCAATCAACTGCCTCAAACTTAGAAAATGCTTAGTTATCCATGGCTGTGTTCAAGAAGAGAGATGCTATCCAAAGACACATCATTAAAAAACCGTTGGTATATGATATCACTTATATGCGGAATCTAAAAAGGTGGCACAAATGAACCTATCTGCCGAACAGACACAGACGCAGAGACAGAGAACAGGCTTGTGGTTGCCAAGGGGGAGGGGGGAGGGAGTGGGATGGATGGGGAATTTGGGTTTAGTAGATGCAAACTATTATGTAAGCAGTTAGGTCTGTACAGTGCAGGGGAGTGTATCCAGTCTCTTGGGGTAGACCATGATGGAATGATGGAAGATAATGTAAAAAAAGGAATATGTGTGTGTGTGTGTGTGTGTATATAAAATGGGGCCACTTTGCTGTACAACAGAAATCAGCAAAACATTGCAAATCAACTATAATTTTAAAAAAATGAAAAAAAAAACACCTTTAGTAAATCAATGGTGCACTTTATTTCTCTGGCACACTTTTATTTTGAAAGAGAGCCCCTTCCCCTTTCCTGTCTAATATTTGATTACATTAAGAACCATAAAAATGCACCTCAGGCAGTGTTTGGGGCAAGTGGACTGAAACAGAGTCAAACCCAATGGCATTTACAAATTTAATAACTGAATGTTTTGATATAGAGAATTAAGTATAAAAAGGTACAGGCATTCTTGCTTTAGTAACCCCTTATGCTTATAATGATTATCATGTTTATTGAAACTATCAGAAAAGCAAAGGACAAATTCATAGAGACAGAAGGTAGAATGGTGATTGCTAAGCATTAACTAGGGGGATGGGGAGTCCGTGTTTAACGGTGCAGAGTTTCAGCTTGGGAAGATGATAAAATTTCTGGAGGTGGTGTGGTGATGGTTGCAGAACAAAGTGAACGTATTAAAGCCACTGAACTGCACAGTGAAAAATGGCTAAAATGGCACACTTTATATGTGTATATTTTGCCGCAATAAATAAATGCAAAAAAAAAGGAGAAAAGAAGGAAAGAAAAGGAGTAATGCTAAGACTGGCTACAGGAAATCACCGTGGAATGAAGTAGAATGTTTATTGTTTGGACTTTTGTAGAAAATAGGCCATAGTTGTCCTGAAATTACTGTCGGGGCAGATCTCTAAAGAAAGAAATGAGGAGAGAAATTTCAACAGCTTAGCATTTATAGGGGACACAATTGGGAGTAAAACACATGCATAAAATATCATGATAGAAGGCCTTTATTTAAAGTGTGGTGAAGGCCGCTGACTCATTGGATGACTGGAGTATTTGTGGCTTGAGTAATGGCCGAGCCCAGAATCCCGGAGTCAGTTAGACTATTTCTTCCCTGGGAAAAAAAAGGGGGGGAGGGGGTCAAGTAAATTCTGTCCCACTCTATCGTGGATATTTTGTTCGACAGTGATTTTGACCAACCCCAGATTCCTCCAGCGAGGGAGCAATGTTCAGTGTTTTTGTAACCTCGATTAACTGTGATATTATTCCAAACAAGGAGGCATACCCCTATGGGGACAAGAGATGGAAAGGAAAGAGCTAAATTGGGAATCTGTTTTTGATCCCAGACAGATGATAGATGTCTCACGGATGGAGACAGTGCCACTTCTGACCTCATCCTAAGCAAAGACGCACTTTGACCAGCTGGGCAACCTCCCTAGACTCAAGGGTGAAGCAACTTGATTGACTCCAATAAGTACCCGAAGAAGGTCAAATTATTCTGATCACGATACACTAATTATTTCTCTTCCAAAGGTTGCGTTCCTTTCTGCGTCTTCTCTGATTGGGATGAAGTAGTAACTTATGACTTGGGGGCTTGGAACGGCCGTGGCTGAGAGTTGCGGTGTTCTGTGAAGGTCATGGCCTTCATCTTAGGGACGCTGTTGAGTGTAGTCAAGCAAAGATATTCTGGAGCCAGACTGCCGGCCTGAACCCCCGGTCTGCGCTTCTAAGATGAGATCTCGGGCATTTGCCCACATTTCTGTGCCTCGAGTTTGTCATCTCTATAAGGAGGATGATTGTAATAGGTCTTACCTCGTTAAGTTGTTGTGAAATGGGATTTAAAACTTATCAAGTGCTCGGAACAGTGCCTGGCACGTAGGAACTGGGCCACAGAAGCTAACTATTATTATTTCCATCCGTCATTGCCTCTTTGGCTAAAACAGCGAGGGTGAAAGCTGGTGTGGTGGTTCTGTTGTCTGGAAGTCAGAGACACTTTAGTCTCTGCACTGGGAGTTCAAGACCCAGTGGCTACAACAAATCATCACATCTTGCACATTAAATATATCACAATTTTGTTTGCCAGTTACACCTCCAGGAAGTGGAAAAAAGGAGGAGAAATCCTTCACGGCTGCTGGACACGTGCATAGCTGAAAATGAAATGAATCATTCCCACATTCACTCATTTGTTGACTCACCACCTGCCAGGCATTGGGGATACCGGGTCAATCATGGCGTGATTAATTATGATGCTCAGTCTAGTGACAAAGGTACTTGCTTGAAGAGATTATCATGCCGGATGTAGGTGCAAAGATGGAGATACGTACGAGGAATCACTGTGCTGTAATGGAGGGAAACTCAGGGGTTGGGGGAAGGTGGGAAGGAATAATCAAGGAAAATTCCTGGAAGTAATCCCCCAAATATGTGTTTGGTCAAATAAAATTGATTTTTTTTTCTCTTAATGGATTTTATTTCACTTATAGGTGTGCATAAATAAAATTGATTTTTTTATAACTTTTTTTTGGTATTTTTAGGGCTGCATCCATGGGATAGGGAGGTTGCCAGGCTAGGGGTTGAGTTAGAACTACAGCTGCTGGCCTACACCACAGCCACGGCAACTTGGGATCCGAGTAGCAACTGCAACCTACACCTGATCTTTAACCCACTGAGTCAGGCCAGGGATCGAACGCACATCCTCATAGATCTTAGTCAGGTTCGTTACTTCTGAGCCACAACGGGAACTCCAAAACTTGATTTTTTTTAAAAGTTGGTAAATGTTTCAGCCTGTGTCTCTATAAGATAAGGATTTTCTCTTACAAACAGAATACCATTAGTGCCTCCAAAAGAAATAATAATGGTTTCTTAATTATAATCAAATATGTAGTCGATTATCAATAGTCCTATACATGTCACATTATTTTTTAGTTGGTTTGAATGAATCAGGATGCAAGTAAGAGCGTATCTTGTAATGGGTCTCAATCTTAGCTGTCCCTTCATCTATATTAGGTTTCCCCCTCCATTGCTCTCTTTCTCTCTCTCCCTTTCATTCCTTCTGATTTCTTTGCTGAAGAAACTGGATTGTTTATCTTGTAGAGTTCTCCATAGATGGATTTTGCTAATTGCACCCTCAGTGGTGTCATACACCATCTCCCGCTCTTCCTTATATTTTCGAAAAATATCATGTTAGATTTAAAGCCTTACTCAGGTTCAAGTCCAATTTCTTTGGTGGGGTGGTGAGCCAAGAAGACCTCACAGAGAGTGTGCTGCATTTTCTTCAGGGGTCACATACGGAAGGGTGGCCTCTCTTTCTGAGATGTTTGCAGCCCTTAAGACTCAATGGTTAGTGACATTCATTCATAAACGTTGCGATGTGGTCCTATTCTAATTCTACCTTTCCTTCTTTGGCTGGAATCCTATAGAGAATTTCCCCTTATTGATTTTTTTGCTTCCTCAATGGTATACACAGTTGGTCTAGGAGAGGCAAGATCAGTGTCTGATTGAAAATCCACGTTAACAGCGGCCCCGTTGGTACCACAAGGTTCACACCCTTGAATGGCAATGAAATTTTTTTTTGTCTTTTTGCCTTTTCTAAGGCCACACTCGCGGCATATGGAGGTTCCCAGGCTACGGGACTAATCAGAGATGTAGCTGCTGGCCTACGCCCAGCCACAGCAATGCAGGATCCGAGCCGCGTCTGCGACCTACACCACAGCTCACGGCAATGCCAGATCCTTAACCCACTGAGCAAGGCCAGGGATCAAACTTGCAACCTCATGGTTCCTAGTCGGATTCATTAACCACTGTACCACGATGGGAACTCCTTGAATGACAACGAAATTCTATTCAGCAGACAACGTGACTAAAGCAAGAAGGTGAACCCATGGGTTTTTATAAATACTTGGCGTAAGAAGAAGTTTCTGCTTACACCATAGCTAAAAAAACACTCTAACTTTCCCCTAAACTTTTAGTAAAAATAGAGATTTTTTAAAACAGCAACTACAAAAAGATAATCTTGCTGAACTGAAATCCCAGCCTATATCTGACATCATTGTAGTTTTCGGTGACCTACTTACTGCATGGCATGATTTACGTTGAGGTTTATTGCTTTAGCAAAATAATGCTTCGGTAGTTCACTTACAAAGAAAAAAAATCCTCTCAGTTTTCATCTCTAATATGGAATGAAACCTTTAAACAGCCAAAACTGGCTCAAGGGTCAGCCATCATTAACACGATTTTGTATCTCAGACCTAAAATAGAAGCACACCTTAACACTGATCTATATGGAGCTTGTGTTTCCTAAAAGGTGAAGGAAAAATATATTCCCATGACTGTGGGTAGGATGAGTAAATGACACCCACCTGCACATACAAATATTTCATTTAATTAAAAATGAAATATTTAAGGAGTTCCCATTGTGGCTCAGTGGGTTAAGAACCTGACATGGTATTTGTGAGGATGTGGGTTTCATCCCTGGCCTCACTCAGTGGGTTAAGGATCTAGGTTAACCTCACTAGTGGGTTAAGGATTGTTGCAAGCTGACGTGCAGGTCACAGATGTGATTTGGATCTGATGTTGCATGGCTATGTCATAGGCTGGCAGCTGCAGCTCCCGTCGGACCCCTGGCCCAGGAACTTCCATTTGCCACAGGTGCGGTCATAAAAACAAAAAAAGAGGGGGGCGTGGAATGGAAAATTTAAGAACCATTGCATTTTAGGTGTCTTGTGACAGTCCCTCATAAATTTAGTCTCAAGGGAAATCAGTTATTTGTGTTAGGTTGGTGACTTAAAAACCATTTTCTGTAGTAGAAACAGGAGTGACCTCTGAGCTGCTGGGTGGATTCTTGTGTGACCCCAAATTCCCCTACCCCTCCAATGGGAGATTGGTCACCCCGGATCCTGACCAGTTTTCCTCTTTCTCTCTCCTTCCAAATCACATAAATCCTTTGTCTCCAGCTACATTAGATCTATTCAGCGTTTCCCTTTTTCATGCCTCCACGATTCCTTAATATCTACAAAGAGCGGATTGATTCCCACTATGCTAGCAGGAAGCAGTGGGTTGTGCGTGTTGGATGGGCCCCAGTTTGAGAAGCAATCCAACAAGGGGAATATTGTCTTTCCTTTCATTCTTTCTTTTATTTTCTTAGAGCATTTTTCTTTCTTATCCAGATTAGTCTGACCTCAACCCAAGACAACTGTATATTACTTTTACCGGCAAACTTGAATGTCGCCTGGGTTGCGTTGGTGGTTTTCCATGAATGTAATGTGATAATCCCAACGGAGCCACCTCAGTCACTTACTACTCTTATCCTGATAAAAATACTTTGTTGGGGCTAGTATGATGTCTTTTATTTTTAATCCAGCTGAAAATGGAAGCATTACAAGAGCTTAGAAATATTAATGAGAAAATTCTCGGCTTTCCATACCCAAGTACCCCAGTCACGATGGACTAGAATAAAAGTATTTTGCCCCAGTTTTACCGCAAAAGAAACATCTTAACTGAAGCTTTCAAGCGAGGCTTTTAAGAAAGAATCAGATGATACACACGTATACAAAATGGACATGCCCTGGCAGATAAAATTAACATTCTCTTATTGCACCTGTAGTGCAAATGGCTATAAAAAGGAGTTGCTAAATAATGTACACTCTCCAATGAGCTAAAATGCAGCTGTGCTCTTTTCTATTTTAAAAATCCTGAGGGTTAAAGCCTAACTTAATCTTTTCTTTGTTAGAGTTTCAACTGATCAGATCCTAGGAACTGCTTGCATTCAAGACTGGTGGGCTAGGAGTTCTCTTGTGGCACAGCTGGTTAAGGATCTGGCACTGTCGTTGTATCAGCCAGGGTGGCTGCTGTGACACAGGTTCAATCCCTGGCCCAGGAACTTCCACATGCAGCCAGTGCAGTCAAAAAAAAAAAAAGGAAAAAAAGAAAAGAATGATGGGTTGCATTGAATCTCACCTACGTCATTAAGAGGCGGCCCATAAGTCTTGACGGACCTTCTGGTGTTTGTGAATTTTTTTTTTTTTTTTTGCCTTTTCTAGGGCTGTACCTGTGGCATGTCTAGGCTTCCAGGCTAGGGGTCTAATCGGAGCTGTAGCCGCTGGCTTACACCACAGCACAGCAACGCCAGATCCGAGCCGCGTCTGCGACCTACACCACAGCTCGCAGCAATGCCGCATCCTTAACCCACTGAGCGATGCCGGGGGTCGAACCCACAACCTCAGGGTTCCTAGTCGGATTCGTTAACCACTGAGCCACGACAGGAACTCCCTGGTGTTTGTGTATTAACAGAAACGGACTTGCCATCTGATTCTTGCTTTTGCTAAATAAACCTGTGCCAAAATCCAAATGGGTGCTTAAAACAGCCGTTTCTCCTCTTTCTAAAGACATAACTTACTTTCATATTTTACCTCCAGGCACCATCCTGTTAGGAGGATTTGTGAAGTGGCACAGACATTTTAAGTGGGAATCACCTAGAAAACGAGTTTTTCTTGTTTGTTCCAGGAAAACAGAAAGATGCCCCCTTCCCTTGTGGTCATCCGGCAGAGGCACAAAGGAATGCCATTGCTAATTTGTTTGGATGTCAAGGCTGATGATAGTACACAAAGACCGAGAGGGTTTGAAAAGCTTTATCACTCATAGTGAGGCTTTCGGGGATGGGGTGGGGTGGTCAGGACAGGTTCCCATCACGTCCAAAATGGGCTTCAGAGACCAGCTTGGCTTTTTACATATCAGGGGGTAGCTAGAGGTGAGGATTTCCACCTACGTCCCAGAGCTTGTGGGGTTCGAACTTCCCACTGGTGTCAGAGAGGGGAGCAGCTGGACTTCCTTATCAGCTGGCCAAGGGGTGGGGGTGGGGAGAAGAGGTGGGGGCAGAGGAAAGGGGGAGTGGAGAGCCGTCAGGTGGTCAAACATCAGATGGGATCAGACTCCATATTACACGTCTCTTTACACTGAAGACCAAAGGCACTGTAAAAAGCATCCATGTTTTTAGACTAACACCAAATGCTGCTTGGGATTGGACAGTTTGGTGGTATTCTCTGGAAGCATTCTAAAATTCTGCTATATATTTTGTTTGGGGGCTTTTAGGGGCAAAACAATATGTGCAGTCAGCCAATCTTCTGTTTCTGATAAAAACATTTGGATACATGAGAGTTCCCTCTATGGCACAGTGGGTTAAGAAACCGACTGCAGCGGCTTGGTTGGCTGGGGAGGCGCAGGTTCCATGACCTAGTTCAGGGGGTTAAAGGATCTGGTGTTGCCACGGCTGTGGCTTGGATTCCATCTCTGGCCTGGGGACTTTCATATGCCGTGGGCGTGACCATGAAAAAAAATTAAACAAAATTTGGATAAAAAAAAAACATAAAATGTCTGGATTATTACAAAAGACATTGAAAAACTGTCCCATTCAAGCAACTCAACTCTTACTGTTGATAGACTATTTTCCACTTTTTAACCTAAATCCTTTGTGCCCTAGGACAAAGTATTTTTTGGTTCTCCCATTACACTCGGTAGAAAGATGGGCAGCTGGAAGTCAAGGGACATTACGGATTGTCAAAGATAATTTTACTGATTTTTTAGCTGGAGAAATTTAAGGCCTCTGAGTGTCTAGAGTGTTAGCTGAGATCACACAAACCACAATCCAAGCCTGAGCCTCATCTCTGGTCTAATGCACCTCATCGAAATGAACTCAGAGGGTTTGGTTGTTTCATATTTTCCTAGGCTTTCAATTACAATGCTTTCTCTACAGAATGCTAGATTTTTCAAATACTCAAACATGTGTATTGTTTCCCTATAATCTCGGTAAGTCTGAGTATACTGCAGAATTTTCATATGAATTCTAAAATAGAGACCCTATATTTTTTTACACTGAAAATGTTAAATTACATCTCAGCATTGAGTAAAACAGCCAGTGACAGATCTTCCCTTTTGCTTATTTCAGTGTGTTTTAATTTTTTAAATAACATTATTTCCTTTGAATGTTTTCCTCCCTCTTTGTGTTACATCTTAGAATTTGTTAAACATAAACTTTTAATTTTAAGGTGTTTTTAGATTTCCATAAAAGTTTTGAAGACAGTACTGTGGGTTTACAAATACTCCATGCTTGATTTGCTCTATCAGTAATGTCTTACATTAGTATGATATATTTATTGAAGTTAATTAACCAATATCGGTCTATAGGATTAAGTACAGTTCATACTTTGTTCACATTTCCTTAGCTTTAAAAAAAATTGTTTTTTTTTTTTTGGTCTTCTGTCTTTTTAGGGCCGCACCTGAGGCATATGGAGGTTCCCGGGCTAGGGGGCCCAATCGACACAGCAACGCCAGATTTGAGCCTCATCTGCAACCTACACCACAGGTCATGGCAACACAGGATCCTTAACCCACTGAGTGAGGCCAGGGATCAAACCCGTGTCTTCATGGATACTAGTCGGGCTTGTTAACCACTGAGCCACAACGAGAACTCCCACATTTTTTTAGCTTTTTACCTAATATTACTTTTCTGTTCCAGGATCCCATCCAGGACACCACATTATTTTTAGTCACGACGCAGCATGCTCATCTTGGCTATGGCAGTTTCTCAGACTTTCCTTATTTGGTTTTGATGTTCTTGACAGACTCAAGAAGTACTGCTCAAGTATTTTGTAGAATGTCCCTTAATTAATATCCTCTGATGTTTTTCTTATGATTTGACTGGAGTTATGTGAGTTCTTGGAAGAGACATGACTTATCACTCTTGATATTAACCTTAATCACTGCCGGAGGTAGTGTTTGTCAGATTAAGGGTATGGTAGAATGTTCTGGAAACCCAGAGAGGACAAGATAGGAAGGACAGAGGGTTTGGTTTTGTTTTTTTGCTTTTTTTGTATGACTGTTACACACAAAATTTACTCCCTTTCATATTATACTCTGGAAGAAACTTAAGGGTTAGTTATGCTCTTTCACCTACCTAAGAGTGGAATATGCATATAAATTAATCTGGAATTTTGCCTGAGAGATTCTTTCTTTCTTTCTTTCTTTCTTTCTTTCTTTCTTTTTCTTTCTTTCTTTCCCTCCTTCCTTCCTTCTTTCTTTCTATTTATCTCATTTATAATATCTATGATAGAATGTACTCATTTATTTACTAATTTGGATTATAGTCCAATATTACTTCATTTTGTTTTCTGTTTTGTTTGTTTTGTTTTGTTTTTTGTCTTTTTAGGGCTGCTCCTGTGTCATATGGAGGTTCCCAACATAGGGGTCCAATTGGAGCTGCACCTGCCAGCCTAAACTGCAGCCACAGCAACCCCCTGATCAAGGCCAGGGATCAAAATTGTGTCATCATGGATACTAGTTAGGTTCATTTCTGCTGAATCACAACAGGAACTCCAATATTACTTTATCTTGTTACTTAAATTGTTTTGGATTTGGCCATTGAGATCTCTTTCAGTTAACTACTGTCCTTTTGACATACCTATTTCATGTTCTTTTTAAAGCATTTTTCCATTTTCCAACACCGTAAGATGCTCCGGTTTCATCTTGTACATTCTCTGCCCCAGTGCTAGAATCAGCCATTTCTCTGAGGAGCATAATTTTTTTTAATTGAAGAATTCTTTTTTTATCTCTGTACTAGAAACAGATATTTGGTTGTGAGGTGTGCTTGTTCTACTGAAATGTCATTGCTTCTAGGTGGTCCTCTCAGCCAACAGATCAAGGAAATATGTATACATATTGGAACCCTTTTATATGCATACCTCTGTTCATGTATCCATCTATATATGAACCTAAACATGAGTTCATTCTGATGTCTCCAACTCTAATCCAGTACCACATGGATTGTTCTAGCCTCCTTCCTTTGTTTGTACCCTCCCACTCCAACATAGAGAAACCCGGCTCCCGCCATCTGCCACTCATTTATTTAATTGTTCAGTTCCAGTTAAACATGTGTAGCAGTTTCAGCACTGTTAATCTGGTTTGGGGATATTTTTCAACTTTATCTTTCAAGCCATCTTCTGAGTTTTTCCCCAATCATCTTTTTTATTTTCAACATCTCTTTTTCCTTCTCTGATGGTTCCTTTTTTAAAACTGATTGACAGTGTTGCCAAGTCCAAGCTCATAATGCTCACTGCATGACAGGCCAATACATTGAGAGAGGAGGTGTTGGGGCAAGGAATAGTGACTTTATTGTGAAAGCCAGCAGACCAAGAAGATGGTGGACTAATGTCCCAAAGAACCATCTTACCCAAGTTAGAAATCAGACTTTTTTTTTTTTAATACCAAAAGGGGAGGGGGTGTGGCTGGTTGTTGCACACTTCTTGGTGCCAGAATCCTTTTTTCTTGCAGCTGTCCACAGAGGTCTGGTCACAATGTTCCTATAAACCTCTAATAAGACAAATGTTATTCTCTGTTCTATAACTTTTTGTCTTTATCTGAAGGGTAGAGTGTTATGCCTTTAAAGGTCAGAACCTTGAGAATGCACTATCCTGTATATTTCAGGCTATAGGCAATGTTCTTTAGCAAAAGATGCAGCACCAGGATGACTAAGCACAGGCAATATAGCATAAACATTAGAGATCCAGTATGGAGTTAAATTTGTTCTTTGTTTAATATCTTCTCTTCTCTTTCCTAAGTATATTAATTTCAGTTCACAGAATTCATTCTGTTCTTGGGATTGTCTCTGTTTCTTCTTTGGTTTTTTGGTTTGTTGATATTGGCCTTTGTCTTTTGTCTTGGAGGCTCTCTTCAAATATCTGATGATCTTTGGCTATTTAAATAGATCCAATTCTGAGGCACGGTGATTTAAAAGTTATTAAAGTGCCTAAATAAGACACTAAATAATTTCCTGTGCTAAGCTACAGATTTATTGGTTGTAATTATGAAAAGAAACGATGATATTGTTGGTGAGATGTTCATCTATTGGCAACCAAAAGACACTCCCAGAGTTACAAGTCAGAATCAGGGGCATAAACTTATCTTTAAAACGTAAAATACCCTAAAGAGTATAGTGATTGCTACTTTTATACACTAAATAGCTAGTTAGGTAGATACAGAGTGAGGCACCAAATAAGCTGTTTGGCAGCTGTGCGCCTTAGAGCATGGTATATGATTGCAGCAGGTGTCTTCTGGGCGGATAGCCAGCATTTTCACTGCGGATCCCCCAGAGGAGAGCCACTACTTTACGGTAATAAATACATTTTATACAATGGGCTGGTAAACACACACAAATACCAACCTTTCTACCTGTTTTATGAAAAAATATTAAAATTTACTAAATGCAAAAATACTCTGATGTTTTCCATTTTAATTTAATAATGATGCAAGGCCAAAAGTTGAAACAATTTGATTCTAAAACTCTCTGTGAATTGACCCGTTTCTTCATTTTGATTTTTTTTTAACCACTCCCTGTCAAATACACTTATCATGTCCAAACTACTTAAAATTCCTGAAAGTGCTATGATTTCCCTTGATTCCATATTTTGTACATGCTGTTCCTTTGGCCAGTAAGTCTTCCTCACTTTTTTTTGCTGGCTAAATTTTTCATGTTCCAAAGCTTCAACACAGGCATTATTCATCTTGGAAAACATTTTTTTTTTTGGTCTTTTCACCTTTTCTAGGGCCACACTCGTGGCATATGGAGGTTCCCAGGCTAGGGGTCTAATTGGAGCTGTAGCCACCGGCCTACGCCACAGCCACAGCAACACAAGATCCGAGCCGCATCTGCAACCTACACCACAGCTCCCGGCAACGCCGGATCCTTAACCCATTGAGCGAGGCCAGGGATCGAACCCACAACCTCATGGTTCCTAGTCAGATTCGTTAACCACTGTGCCACGATGGGAACTCCCGAGTTAATGGGTTTTAAACCTTGTTCGAGTTCATACATTTAGTTTTTTTCTTCCAGTTTTGTTGAGATACATTTGACTTACAGGACTGCGTAAGTTTAAAGGGTACAGCATAATGATTCAACATGTATTATGAAATGATTATCGAAATGAGTTTAGTGAACATCCATCATCTCATATAGATACAAAATCAAAGAAATAGAAAAAGTTTTTTCCTTGTAAGCTTACACATCTACTTTGCTGTTAAGATGCTAGACTGTTTTTACTTACTTTTTGTTAATGCCGATAGTGAACCTGAATGAGTTCTAGCTCAAGATGGATTTCTTTATATCTACACTATCCATTGCACCTGTAGGGACTAAATTAGTCAACCAATACTTGAGAAAGTTTCAAAATAACTTCTCTCTGTAGGAAAAGAGAAGGGCGATTTCTTGAGGACTTGGTGGACTGATCATGAATGGAGATGATTTCTGGAAGGGTAAGGAGCTGGATCGTTCATTTAGCATATTATTTCTACATTTCTCTGTAGAAAAAAAATAGGTACATTCTTAAAAGGGTAGAGAAACAGATTAGAACAGAGAAAGGGGCAGAGACCAGCTCATTGTTCCATCCTGCCAGTAAGCTGATGGAATCCACGGAGCTTCAGTCTGCTTTGAGTCATCTGCATTTCCCTCGCTTGGTTACAGCCCCGGGTGTTGGACCCAGTGAAAACCCCCTCATTACAAACTTAGACCATCATTTTGTTATATTGTGATAATACAGGGTCACAGACGGTGGAAGAAAAATCTCCACCCTGGAGGAAGCTTGGGGGTCATAACATCCTGCAGGCAAGACTCCAAGGTCCATCAGTGTCCCTGGGGCTCCCAGGTGCACCCCGTGTGCTTAGGGCACAAAGGTCTCCTGTCAGTCACCTGCATCTGCTTATAACAGTGCCCCCAATTTTTTTTTAGGGCCACACCCGTGGCGTGTGGAAGTTCCTGGGTTAGGGGTCAAATCGGAACTGTAGCTGCTGGCCTACACCACAGCTCACAGCAACACCGGATTCTTAATCCACTGAGCAAGGCCAGGAATCGAACCCGTGTCCTCATGGATACTAGTTGGGTTGGGATCATTAACCACTGAGCCACAATGGGAACCGCCCCAAAACGTTTTTTAAGAACAAAGAAAATAAAACACACTGGCCTGACCTAGAAGAAACAAATATTCCTGTTGAACGTAGTGATTTTTTTGATGTGTTTTCAGCACAAATGAACTCAGCACCAAATGGGAAAATAATGTTATTCCTCGAAAACCACTGGGAGGAGAATGTTATAGGGAGGAATGATTGGAATATACACACTAAGACTCACACAACTGCCAGGTCCTCATTGGGAACTGACTCATTTATTCATTGATTCCTTCACCGACTCGCGCAACCAGTAATTATTAATCAACTGTAAATGCCAGACACCCTGCTTGCCTCTGGAGAGACAATTCAGAAGATTTAATCTCTGTCCTCATGGAGCTTATTGTAGAGAGAAGGGGATAGTGAACAAATTTGTTTGCAGCAGCCAACAAATCATTTTGTTTACAGTTCTCCAGAAGAAACATAGCAAGATATTACGCGGCCGTAGATTAGTGCCAGGAGCAACCTAATGGAGACTAGGATTTCTGGAAGAGCTCTCCAAGGAATTTACATGTAAACCCAGGTCTGAAAAATGAGTTGAGATTAGATAGGAAAAGGGCAGTGGGAAGAGTGATGGGTGGAACTGTCCAGGTAGAAGGAATAACCTGGTACCTAATATTCATGGCATTGGCTGGAAGTATTCTGTTCTATTCTATTCTATTCTATTCTATTCTATTCTATTCTATTCTATTCTATTCTATTCTATTCATCCTATCCATTTTGCGTTTTAAGGTCGCACCTGCAGCACATGGAATTTTCCAGGTAAGGGGTCAAATCAGAGCTACAGCTGCCAGCCTACACCACAGCCACAACAACATGGGATCCAAGCTGCATCTGTGACCTACACCACAGCTCATGGCAACTCCGGATCCCTGACCCATTGAGCGAGGCCAGGGATCGAACCCATATCCTCATCCATACTAGTCAGATTCGTTTCCACTGCACCACAATGGGAACTCCCAGCTGGAAGTTATTTATTTACCCCACAGAGGTGTAATCCTTTATTGCCCCTCTGTGGGGTGTATATTCCCAGTTGAAGAAATAAAAAGCCCAGAGAAACTGAATGACAGTAAGTAAAATAATTGGAACAAGGGTTTAAATCCACAGGGTACTTATAACATTTAAAAGGGAACAAGAAGTGTTCCTGCTGTGGAGAAGTGGCTTAAGAATCTGACTGCCACCACTTGGTGGCTGCTGAGGTGTGGGTTCGAATCCCGGCCTGGCACAGTGTGTATTTATTTGCTTTTTAGGGCCGTACCTGTGGCATATGGAAGTTCCCAGACTAGGGGTCAAATTGGAGCTGCAGCTTCTGGCCTATGCCACAGCCACAGCAACCCAGGATCCGACCATATCTGAGACCTACACCACAGCTCACAGCAATGACAGATACCTGACCCACTGGTACTAGTCTTGATTTATTTCCACTGCACCACAGTGGGGACTCCTACCAGTACTTTTTAGAATCTGATGAAACTATAGACCCTTTTCCCAGAGAAAGCTGCCCCATACAACATTCTGTGTATAATTTGGGGGGCCTATAGTTTATGGCCCAGAGGTTGAGCATATTTGAGCTATACATTGCAATGAAAAAGGATGTCAGGAAAAACTCATGACTGTTTCTCAAAAGTCTTATTTGACAGTGAAAATTCCAATTTGGAATATGTCGCGGTAAAAATAATTGATCAATCAACCTCCAGGATCAAGCGAACTTGGCTGATCTTCTTGTTGTGCTGCATTTGGAAGCTGTAGTTATGTCTTATGGGGAAAGGTGATGCCAGAAATATTTTTTGATGCAAGGCTAACTTTTTTTTTTTAATCTTCTGTCATTTTAGGGCTGTACCCATGGCATATGGAGGTTCCCAGGCTAGGGGTAAAATCGGAGCTGTAGCCACAGCCTATGCCACAGCCACAGCCACGCCAGCTCTGAGCTGCATCTGCCACCTATGGCAACACCAGATCGTTAACCCACTCAGCAAGGCCAGGGATTGAACCTGTAACCTCATGGTTCCTAGTCGGATTCATTAACCGCTACACCACGATGGGAACTCCCAACACTCACTTTTTAAACGAAGTAGTGGACCGTCTCCAGAGACTAGCAGAAGATAGCCTTGGATGGCGTGCTGCAGTTACCTCACTTCTGAGAACAACAGTGAGACACTTAAAAATTCACAACATGTGAATTTAAAAACTGAAAATGAAATAGGACATCTAGAAGTGCGGGGAGGAATCAATGTGATATCGTGTGAGACTTATGACAACTATATATAAAAGCAACAGATAATACAATTTTGATCCACACAAATGTGAACTGGGGACTCAAGAACGACCTTGGCAGTTGTTGTCAGCCTCAGTGATCTACATATCCTTTGCTTTGTTTTGTGTGCACAGCACTGAGAAAAATCCTGACTGATCTGGCTAAATAATGGTAAATTATAAAGCTTTTAGAAACACCTCATCTTGCTGTCTCAGGGTACTCCCCATTTAAACTCTCTCCAGAAATTCAGAAGAGGAGTAGCAGGAAACGTGTGTTGCAAAGTCGAAGCACTAAGAATATCTCCTGGGTTTGGTTTTCGTTCCCTCAGGATTGCAGAACTGCCCCTTTGACCAGGATGAGAATAGGTGTGAGACATGTGCCTGGGGCTTGCAGAGGTTCAAATAGGGGAGCTGCTGTAGGGGGGGGGGGGCTCCCATGAATAGCTGGGACTTGAACTTTTTAATCATTTTAGCCATTTCAGATGTGTACAATTCAAGGGCATTAATTCACAGTGCTGTGCAGCCTTTTCCCCTTATGCTCTACTTTGGTTTTAAAAGTTATTTCTGGGAATTCCCCTTGTGGCTCAGTGGTTAACAAATCCGACTAGGAACAATGAGGTTGCAGGTTCAATCCCTGACTTTGCTCAGTGGGTTAAGGATCTGGTGTTGCTGTGAGCTGTGGTGTAGGTTGCAGACACGGCTGGGATCCCGCGTTGCTGTGGCTGTGGTATACGCCGGCAGCTATAGTTCTGATTTGACCCCTAGCGTGGGAACTTCCATATGCCGTGAATGCAGCCCTAGAAAAGGCAAAAAGAAAGAAAGAAAGAAAAGTTATTTCTAAGAGTCTATGACATCACTCTGGAAGGGATGCATGTATATACCAATCATTACTTTCAAGTCACCATTCATATAATAATTCCTTAGTGCACATCAGTCCTAGCGGTGGTTATTCTCTTTAATTTAAGCTTGATTTTTTTTTTCCTTCTTTAGGGTTAGGATCCTTCTGGCTTGTCCTTTCCTGGTGGTGTTTCTAGAAGATTCTGGAACATGGATTCTCTGAGTTGCTGAGAATTGGAACTTCCCATGTGACCTGATCCCTATTTAGTGTTCTAAAACTTTAATTAGCTATTTACCCTAATTTCTTTAGTTAGTATCTTACTGGTTTCCTGAGCCAGTCCTAATGACCTCAAATCTCATCAACTTCTCTCTGAGGAAAACTAGAACATTCCAAGCTATGATGTCCCCTCCACCGCTCCACCGTTTTTTTCCCCCAGAACAGAAAAAAATGGAGACAGAATCAACTGCATTTTTTCATCTATGCACACAATAAATTATAATTTTTTTTTTCCAGGTGAGTTGTCAGATCTGAGCTGCAGTTGTGACCTAAGCCACAGTCGCAGCAACTCTGGATCCTTAACGTACTGTGTGGGCAGGAGATCAAACCTGCATCCCAGCACCCCCAAGACACCACCGATCCCATTGCACTACAGCAAGAACTTTAAGAAACTATATTACTGTTGAAAAGGTCCTGTTTTACTAGAATGATCCTCACAACACCCTAGGAGGAAAATACTGTTGTCACCTCTTTATAAAGAAGATGAAATGGAAACACAGAGAGGTTAAGCAACCTGCTCCAGGTCACACAGCTGGGCAAGTGCAGAGCTGGAACACAGACCCAGGCAGCCAGCTCCAGAGCGCACCCCCAACCACTGGGTCACAGTGTCCTCATATTCAGAACTGCTTCCCCTGTGATACCTGCCCAGAACTCCAGCATCAGGAGGGAAATTTATGTCAAGGACAAGAAAGACGAAAATGGACTGAGAGCTGGAAGCCTGGGTTTTTGTCCTAGTACTTTCTCTATCTTCCTTTGGGACTTGGACACACACCTCATACTGCTTCTGGGTCGTACTGTCTTTAAAAATACTGTGTTTTAAAATGAGTGAGTACCACTAAAAATGAGTGAGCACCATTCTAAGAGAACTGGACCTGTGGACCTGGAGGACAAATGCCACCCATGAGTGGGTTCGGGACCAGCTCCAGGGGTTGGAGGGTCGAAGGCATGATAAAAATTCAGGGTCCCTTATTCAAAAATTGCTAAGAATTTATGACACAGACAGCAGGGCATTGCCCGGGTGCAGGGCTCTCTAAGCACGTGGGTGTGTGTGGGTGTGTGTTTGGTTGGGGAGTGTTCACTACCTGCAGAAGGAACCCAGGCCATGTGTTTCTGTTGAGGGGTCTAGATGCAGATGCTGGTTCTGGGGGAGGCTCGTGCAGAATCCTTATGAAGAGACAGTCAGAAACGAATCTGACTAGGATCCATGAGGACACAGGTTCGATCCCTGGCCTCGCTCAGTAGGTTAAGGATTTGGTGTTGCCATGAGCTGTGGTGTAGGTGGCAGACGATGCTCGGATCTGGCATTGGTGTGGCTGTGGTGTAGGGTGGCAGCTACAGCTCTGATTTGACCCCTAGCCTGGGAAACTCCATATGCCGTGGGTGCGGCCCTAAAAAGACCAAAAACAAAACAGAGAGAGAGAGAGAGAGAGAGAGAGAGAGAGACAGAGAGAGAGAGAGGGAGAGGAGCTCAGCACCTGGCAAGCCCCGCGATTTCAGTGGGATCCTCTCACGCTGTAAGCACTAGTGAGTGTACTCTCAGAGCCCAACAGAGGGCTTGCTGCCTGGAAGGACATAAGCAGAGAAACCCAGATTAAAACTAAGAACTGGGGAGTTCCCGTCGTGGTTCAGTGGTTAACGAATCCGACTAGGAACCATGAGGTTGTGTGTTCGATCCTTGACCTTGCTCAGTGAGTTAAGGATCCGGTGTTGCCATGAGCTGTGGTGGCTTGGGAGACGTGGCTCGGATCCCGCGTTGCTGTGGCTGTGCGAAGACCGGCAGCTACAGCTCCTGTTAGACCCCTAGCCTGGGAACCTCCACATGCCGTGGGTGCGGCCCTAGATAAGACAAAAAAACAAAACAAAAAAAACTGAGCGTCAGCTTAGCGGTATTCATACCTCCCCCATTTCATAAAGGAAGTAGGACCCAAGTTGCATAGGGAGACAGAGAAAGATCTAAACTAGAGCCCACATCTCCACCTGCCAGTCACCGTGTCTTTGTCGGTGACACAGATTTTCCCCTGACCCTGGAGTTAGCGGGAGGAGTTGAGATGGTATCACAAGGGAAGCAGTTCTAAATATATACATATAATGAGGGCATTGTGGGCTCTGGAGCTGGTCTGTGTCCCAGCTCTGCACTTTCCTAGCTGTGTGACCTGAAACAGCTTGCTTAACCTCTCTGTGCTATCTCGCCATCTGTACAATGGAGATGATAGTAGTATTGTCCTCTTGGGCCTGTCATTAAGAGGTAATGTACACAGTGGGGTTAACATAAATAAGTCAGTAAATATTATGGCCTAAATGTGTCCTCCAAAATGAATATGGTGAAACCCTAGCCTGGGTTTTTGTCCTAGTACTGTCTCTGAGATGGGACATTTTCAAGGTCATTAGGTTTAGATGAGCTCATGAGAGTGGGGTCCCTGTGATGGGGCTTAGTGTCCTTGCAAGAAGAGGAAGAGAAACCAGAGATGGGGGGGGGATTGTCTTTTAGGGCCACACCTGCAGCGTATGGAAGTTTCCAAGCTAGTGGTCAAGTTGGAGCTGCAGCTGCTGGCATACACCACAACTCATGGCAGCTCCGGATCCTTAACTCATTGAACGGGACCAGGGATCGAACCTTCGTTCTCATGGATCCTACTCAGGTTCATTACTGCTGAGCCACAAAAGGAACTCCATTTTTGTTTTTTCTCTTCCATATAAGGACAGGGTGAGAAGGTGGCAGTCTGCAAATCAAGAAGAGGGGCCTCATCAAACACCAAATCAGCCACACCTTGATCTTGGGCTTCTCAGTCTCCAGAAGTGAGAAGTAAATGTCTGCTGTTCAAGCTGTCCTGCCTGTGGTGTTTGGTTATAGAAGCTGGAGATGACGAGATAATAATCATCAGCTATTGGAGTTCCTGTTGTGGCTCAGTGGTTAATGAATCCGACTAGTGAACCCTGAGGTTGCAGGTTCGATCCCTGACCTTGCTCAGTGGGTTAGGGATTTGACGCGGCTTGGATCCCGCGTTGCTGTGGCTGTGGCGAAGGCTGGCAGCTACAGCTCCTGTTAGAACCCTAGCCTGGGAACCTCCATATGCCACGGGTGCGGCCCTAGATAAGGCAAAAAAAAAAAAAAAAAAGACAACAAAAAAATAATAATCATCAGCTATTATGTGAAGACCATAGAACTAGCTATCATGTTCTCTAATACAGCACGTTACCAGCTTCTCTAGGCTCCAGTTTCAGAGTTCCCTAGTGGCTGAGTGGGTTAAGGATCTGGTGTTGTCACTGCTGTGGCTCTGGTTACTGTTGGGATGTGGGTTCAGTCCCTGGCTGAGGAACTTTTGTATGGTGTGGCCAAAATAATCATTATTATCATCATCCGTAGTTTAATAAGCTTTATATATATATAATGTGACAGAATGATAATACCTACCTCCCAGAATGGCTGTCAGATGCTTAGCACATTGGCTGACAGATCAGGGAAGTTGAAGAAATAGCAGTTTTTAGCTATTATATAAAATCCCAAGTTTTAGAAACAACATTTTTTTTTTTAGAAAAAGGAATTGCTTTCTCATGAAACAGAGGATAAAATGAGGACCTGAAGTCCCACCCTGCTCTGTGCTGCCCCCAAGGGACAACTGACCCCGAGGCCCACCAACCAGTAATGCACCAGGGAATGGCTGCTGAGCTAGGTACCCTTGAGTGGGTTACTCACCCCTGAGGCCACTGAATAAATCTCATTTCTAAAATGGCTGTTGATCACCTGCCCTGAAAGTTATCAGACCAGCAGGAGAAAAAGAAAAACAATACAATCAAACCGCAAAAATCAAATCTGTGCCATCTGGCTAGCTTGTAGGATAAAGGCAGGAATGAACATGATCTACAAGGAGGCACTGTGGGCTGCACGTGCAGACCCATTCCAGCTCGCTCAGGTGTCCCTGTTGAGGCCGGAGAGGGAAACTGCAGTGAGGGGGATGGCTGGGTGGTATTTGCCAAATGGTTCTGAAACCTGACGGGGAGACCCCACTTGACAATCATGCCTAATACATGTGAAATTAAAAAGCAAGTAGCTGGAGTTCCCATCGTGGCACAGTGGAAATTAATCCAACTAGGAACCATGAGGTTGTGGGTTCGATCCCTGGCCCCGCTCAGTGGGTTAAGGATCTGGCATTGCCATGAGCTGTGGTGTAGGTCACAGACAGGGTTGGGAACTGGCATTGCTGTGGCTGTGGTGCAGGCCGGTGGCTGCAGCTCCGATTCGACCCCTAGCCTGGGAACCTCCATATGCCGAGGGTGCGGCCCTAAAAAGCAAAAAAAAAAAAAAAAAAAAAAAGCAAGTAGCAGATCTTGATCCTATCCGAGGTTATTGATAAACAAATAACTCAAAAAAAAGATGCTAAGGATGACATAAGTTTCCAAGCTGATTAGAAAAAGAGCTAAGAGTATTGTGAGACAGAAAATCTAAAACAAAACACTTCAAGATTATTTTTCTGTGTTGGGAGATGTGATTTTTAAAACAATGACCTTCACATCCTGCTTACACCAGCTGTTAAAATTAGCATTTGAGGTTTTTGTTTTAGTCTCTCCCGGGCATAGGCTAGGAAACCAGCCACCTTTGTACAGAGAACAGCTTCATCCTAAGAAAAGGGAAGTTGGGAATTTCACTGCGTGGCTAATAAAATACAGAAATGTGAGGGCCTTGCTCTGACTCCCACTGACAACCTTGAAGAGTCATCGTCCCTCCTCTCCACAATTTCCCAAGTCCACGTGCATTTCTTTTGCATCACCTGTGTTCTGGGCACTGGTGAGATGCAGAAAGGAGATAGCTCTTTTGGGAAGACAATGTTCCTCCACTTTGCTGTGCAATCTCAGGCAAGGTGTGGAACCTCTCTGTTGGCTGAGACTGAAAATAGAATAACTGCTAGTAGTGGGGAGCAACAGAACTGAACATCACCTTGAAACTCCTAAAAGAAATTTAATTTAAAACTTCAGGCTTCTGAAAACTTTCCAAATCTGAAGGAATCTGACATCAGGATACAGGATGCTCAAAGGGCCCCAAACAAGCTAAACCCAAACAGACCCACACCAAGACATATTATATTAAAAATGGCAAGAATTAAAGATAAAGAGAGGATCCTAAAGGCAGCAAGAGAAAAGCAAAGCATTAAGTATAACGGATC